>SJOL01008964.1:49589-113367 GCA_004794785.1 Opisthorchis felineus | reverse complement strand
CTCGAGGGGCAACGTTAGACCACACCGGGAAGGAGAGACTCGGAACCACGAAGTGGGATTTGAATCCACATTGCATCACATAAAGGTGCAGGAGTGGTGTCAGAGAGGACAATCGGGATGGGCAGTACCGCATGTTGGTACAAAGCTACCACACCAGCCCTCCCTCCTTTTGAGTCAGCTCGAAAAGTAGAGTAGCCGTCCATCGAGATTTCCGCGTCAGATACATCTGGTGTGAGCCAGGTCTCAGTGAGTGCGATTATGGCCGGCTGTTCAAGGCAAACTGACTGTTTATTATCGCAAAGTTAGTTGAAAAGGCTGAGGCAGTTAGTGGACAGGCATTTCAACAGTCTACGCTTCTTACACTACCTTTGCAATAGTATTTTAGCTGGTAAAAGCAAAGGGGTAACTAAACCCAGGGGATCAAACAGAAAAAGGATCGAAAACACTATTCCCCGTTGGGGGTGAGCGGTCGATCGAGAAAATCGGAGGTGAGGTGAAATTCGCCCGTTTTGGCGTCCCATTGCAAACTCAACGTTCTTTCAAATGTCTGGAAGTCTTTATCAACTGAAAGCACCGATGACGAGATATCTGACTCACATGCTTCATTCAAGACGGACTCTCTATTGCATATCCATTCTCTCAAGTGGAGACCACCCTTTGATACAACTTGACTAAGCTCACGCACGAATCTTTGAGCCACGTTCACATCCGCTGGTGATGCTAGACAATCGTCAACGTAGAAGTATCTATCAACCGATTGTATCAATTCAGGCATGCAACCCGATCCCCAATCTGAAACTGTCTTTTTCAAGGCAAAATATGTGCAAAATGGTGCGGATGTGGCGCCAAACGGATTGGATGTCATCTGGAAATGCTTGGGCTCGACCGCCAAGTTTTCCGAGTCCCACCAGAGCACATGTAATGCACCGCTGTCGGCTTCGGGAACTTTCACTTGCATGAACATTTCGGTAATATCTGCAGTCACAGCTACATGGTCACTCCGGAAGCGTAAAAGTACGCCCAAAAAATGTGCAGTAGTGTCTGGTCCTTGCAATAACCTATCGTCCAGGGACACCTTCAAGTTTGGCCGCATAGTCTAAGACGACTCGCAACTTTTGTGGCTTCTTTAGATTCAAAGTAGGGTGATGAGGAAAATACCATTTCTTTTCATCTCCTGATTTAGATTGATTAGGTGGCACAGGTTCGAGATAACCTTTTATGATGTTATCGTTCATGCGTTCTCCGTATCGCGCTAACAGGGTCAGATCTTTTGCGAAGCGCATCCTCACATACTGCAGTCGACAGTGAGCTAGACGATAATTGTCAGGAAGCCTTTCCACTGTTCTCCATGGCAATAGTATTTCGTAATGACCACCCCTAAACACTGAAGACTCTTCAACATTTTGGAGCGTTCCCTTGTCTTCGACACTTTGGCATATGCCCGGAGCCTCTAAGTCGTGGAAATCGGCCTCATAAAGCGCCTTTAGATGCGCAGCAATGTCGTCATCTTTAAAAATTACGTGGTGCGCTTGCCTCCAGACCCTATGTCCTACGGACAACGGGCTAAGTAGAACCCACCCCAAAGGTGTCTTGACAGCATAAGGTTGCTCTTCCTTGCCCAACTTCTCCATAGGCCAATGTGCTTATGGAACGTCGTCTATCGGTATCCTCACACGTTTGTCAGAAAGCTCCACAAAGTTAGTGTCCTTCGAGTGACTATATTGAGTAGCTATCTTCGTTGGGCTCATGACTGGTGGGCTGACGGGCAGAGAATGTATTTTAAAAACTTGTTCGGCCGCTACGGTCTCACCTGAATTTACCGATTCAAACACGATTCTGAGACTTTCAGTCTCAACGGTAGCGGTTCCACTCACTGTTGATAAATTCTAAATTGTTGGAGCGCCGGTCAGACCAACCCCATCAAGTAAGTCTTTCGCTACCAATGCTACGTCCGACCCACTATCCAACAATACGTACGTGAGGACGCTGCCATGCGGAACTTTCACACGAACCGGTACAACGCCAAGGCAGGTTCGTGATTCCACTTGAGATGTTGAGTTGCATAAACCAACCGATATGGTTTTGTTGACATCTGGTAATACATGCAATAGATGGTGGTGGGACCCTGAGCAGCCCTCTATACCACACTCCTTACGCGGTACGTTCAAAATCGGTTTCGTTTTTTCCTCGTGCGATTTTGTGAAAAAATTCTTTCACTGTTCAAACTGCTTACAAAGTTCACACGTGTAATTTGTTGAATTTTTTCACTATAACATAACATTTACGTGGTAACATCTGCCAGTTCGCACTCAGTTTCTATTTTGCACTCATTCTCAATGTTGACCCGAGTTAATACAAGCTGCTCTCCGCAGCCATCGATGGATCACAACAGATGTGGACGAAATGGGTGTCCGTCGAATGTTAGACGTGGTATGCAATGCCACACCTGCAAGGCTTGGTGGCACTTTAAACGCACGGGTTTACAGGACGACCAGGTAAGCCACCTGACCAACTCTCCTGACCCGTTTCTCTGCGCCAATTGCCTTTACCTTAGGGGGGCAATTCTTTCCACAACTAAGAAGACGGCCACCAAAAACGGAACAAAAACTGCACCGAAAAATCGAATAGGCCAGTGTGACTGTTCCGCTTTAATCGGGACACTCGAAGCGAAACTGGAGCTTCTTTCCAAAGCTCTGGAGGATGCAAACGCAAAGAATGCAGCGACATGGACGAAAGTTGATAAAGAACTTTCTTCGCTGAACGAGTACCTTGTGCTATCCATCCCGGGTCCGCTGGCTGCGTAGAAAGTCATCCAGCTCTCTGATGCGGCAATAAAGACCACCACGGTGTCTCCAGTGGACAGACGCGTAAGGGAGAGCATGCTGATCATCTGGGGGTTCTTCCCCAGAAAAATCACGCCAACGAAGCAGAGAAAGTCGTTCCTTGGTAGTGTCATTACGAAGCCCGACCACGAATTGCCTCACGCAGACTGGTTACCCCAGTAGGGAAGCAAGCGAACACTTGGGCTTCTAGTCGACCTTTCCTCCCCATCTGCCGTGCAGAAAATCTTGGAGCGGGCTGTCAGCATTCTAAAGATCGTCCTCTAGAGGTGCGAAAGCTGGGCCACAGCAGTTTTAGGGGAGAGGTGCGAAACCACCTTCCGCTTGGCGCCAGTTCGGCGGACAGCAAATTCATTGCGAAACCGATTGTAGTTATAACCCTTTTGTGCTCCGAAAAGCACGCCGACACAACCGGCAGCGACTCCGGATTGCAGCTCCTACTCAACCACCGCAGACTATCCAAGGCAGCGATGCTCTGGAGGAGGCAAGCCTCACGAGGACGCAGAGCCCAAAATACGTAAAGTTATCAGCGCTTCTTTCCGTAACGGAAATAAAGGATCAACAGTGATCCCCACACTCAAGCTACAACTTCTGAGCTGGACTGGGTCAGACGTGCGGAGACAAGCTGCGAGGCCTACAGGTAGATCAAACACATGCGTTGACCTCGACATCGGGGATTGCTGCAAGAACCCTAAAACCACTGAGAATGTAAAGCTGCCAATCTCCAGCTCCACTTCGCCGAAAGTGACCTCTTCGATTGTGGCCTCAGACGTCGCCTAGGACCCCGACAGCCGAAGCCACAAGCCTGACCACAACGAACCGGATAACCCCTCGTACACCCAGTTGGCCACGCTGATCGCGGGCAACTCGGAGGCCCACACAAACGCGAAAGAAAGGCGACTGCAACCAAGCAAGCCGCATAAGATTCGCCAAATCAGAAAGCTACTGGCTGGCTTCAAGGCGAAGTTCGCTGCGAAAACGAGCCTCATGGTAGTGCCACCAAAAGAACTACTTCTCGGTGCTGCAACCCAGCGTTCAGGGCCCTACAGAGACACCTTTCCGATCAAACCGCGCGCCAATGCCCAAGAAACCAAACAGGCGCAAGTTTGCCCCAAGTCCTTAAACGACAGCAAACCTGGTCGTCCAAAAGGTGGTATTGAGAGTTACAATTAGCAGCCGCCGAAATTTTCGCCCACGGGGAAAAAACTCCGTCCTCTAAAGATAACAGGCCCGCGCGAATCGGGCTCCCACGGGGCGAAACAAACCCTACACATGAAAAGCAGCCCCCGAAACCGACAAGACGGGAAGCAAACCAGTATGCCGCAGAGGCCCCTTCGAAGCCTTGGACTCAAACCCGACGTACAACTAGTAAGTGTGCTATTCTCTGGTTACACACCTCTCGGCTTCTCATCTTCGAGGGCAGCAGAGAGTGTTGAAATGCTTGTCCACTAACTGCCTCTGCCTTCTCAGCAAACTTTGTGATAATAAACAGTCAGTTTACTTGTAGTGGTCTGGGTACCCAAAAAAGCTACTTTAGGAAGAGTGTGTGGCAAAGAAATAAATATAATTACTCTGAATTTAGTGCACAATAATAAAAAGGGTCGAGTGGAACAGACTCACTAAGAATTGTTCTTTTTAAAATAGTTCGTCGTGGGCCCAGGACAGTGAATAAATAATAATCCGATCGTGGATGTCTAGGGGTCTTCTTTCCTGGACGCTCTCATATAAAAGAAACTCCGAAGACAGTCTGAAATGTTTTGATGCCAGAGTTAGCACATGAAGCTCGCGAATGACCGCTGTAAGCGCAAGTGAAATGAGAAGAGAAAATCGGAGAATGCGACCACGCCTGTGTTGTACGTAATTTGTACAAATGCGCGTTTTTATGGTTTTGCGTATTCAAGCAAAAAAAGTTTATGAAATTGATGAAATACGTAACGTTATAATGAAAGCAAAAGAAAGGTTCAAAACACCACAACCTTGAACAGCCTTCCATAATCGCACTCACTGAGACCTGGCTCACACCAGATGTATCTGACGCGGAAATCTCGATGGACGGCTACTCTACTTTTCGAGCTGACTCAAAAGGAGGGAGGGCTGGTGTGGTAGCTTTGTACCAACATGCGGTACTGCCCATCCCGATTGTCCTCTCTGACACCACTCCTGCACCTTTATGTGATGCAATGTGGATTCAAATCCCACTTCGTGGTTCCGAGTCTCTCCTTCCCGGTGTGGTCTAACGTTGCCCCTCGAGAACGCATGATCGATAACATCATAAAAGGTTATCTCGAACCTGTGCCACCTAATCAATCTAAATCAGGAGATGAAAAGAAATGGTATTTTCCTCATCACCCTACTTTGAATCTAAAGAAGCCACAAAAGTTGCGAGTCGTCTTAGACTATGCGGCCAAACTTGAAGGTGTCCCTGGACGATAGGTTATAGCAAGGACCAGACACTACTGCACATTTTTTGGGCGTACTTTTACGCTTCCGGAGTGACCATGTAGCTGTGACTGCAGATATTACCGAAATGTTCATGCAAGTGAAAGTTCCCGAAGCCGACAGCGGTGCATTACATGTGCTCTGGTGGGACTCGGAAAACTTGGCGGTCGAGCCCAAGCAATTCCAGATGACATCCAATCCGTTTGGCGCCACATCCGCACCATTTTGCACATATTTTGCCTTGAAAAAGACAGTTTCAGATTGGGGATCGGGTTGCATGCCTGAATTGATACAATCGGTTGATAGATACTTCTACGTTGACGATTGTCTAGCATCACCAGCGGATGTGAACGTGGCTCAAAGATTCGTGCGTGAGCTTAGTCAAGTTGTATCAAAGGGTGGTCTCCACTTGAGAGAATGGATATGCAATAGAGAGTCCGTCTTGAATGAAGCATGTGAGTCAGATATCTCGTCATCGGTGCTTTCAGTTGATAAAGACTTCCAGACATTTGAAAGAACGTTGAGTTTGCAATGGGACGCCAAAACGGGCGAATTTCACCTCACCTCCGATTTTCTCGATCGACCGCTCACCCCCAACGGGGAATAGTGTTTTCGATCCTTTTTCTGTTTGATCCCCTGGGTTTAGTTACCCCTTTGCTTTTACCAGCTAAAATACTATTGCAAAGGTAGTGTAAGAAGCGTAGACTGTTGAAATGCCTGTCCACTAACTGCCTCAGCCTTTTCAACTAACTTTGCGATAATAAACAGTCAGTTTGCCTTGAACAGCCGGCCATAATCGCACTCACTGAGACCTGGCTCACACCAGATGTATCTGACGCGGAAATCTCGATGGACGGCTACTCTACTTTTCGAGCTGACTCAAAAGGAGGGAGGGCTGGTGTGGTAGCTTTGTACCAACATGCGGTACTGCCCATCCCGATTGTCCTCTCTGACACCACTCCTGCACCTTTATGTGATGCAATGTGGATTCAAATCCCACTTCGTGGTTCCGAGTCTCTCCTTCCCGGTGTGGTCTAACGTTGCCCCTCGAGTCCTCCAGAAAGTGACCGACTTCTCATACAAACCCTTGAGCAACTCTCCTCCAGCTACCAATTCACTCATCTCTTGCTGGCAGGTGGTTTCAACGCTCCAAGGGCCTTCTGGATGGAACTCCAGCGCGTCGGATCAAGTGGACCTTTCTCAGCGGCGTTGACCAAAGTCGTTCAACAGAGCGCTTGAACTCAATATGTCGTTGCATCCACCAGATACCGCGCAGGCCAACAACCGTCCCTCTTGGATTTGGTCATCACCAACGAAAGACACTTCGTCGATCAGGTGACAATTAACGCTCCACTGGGTCATAGTGACCACTGTGTGCTGACCTTTGATTTCATCTGCTAATGGGCCAGAAATCCCGAACCTCAAACGTGGATTCGAATCTTCTGCCGTGCAGACTTTTCAGGGATGCACATCTTTCTCGAACACGTTAAAATGGGACCAGCCCCAGCGGAAGACTTATACAGGACCATTGTCCAGAAAGTCCACGAGGCTGACGTGATGTTCATCGCAAGAAAACCAGCACGTATCCGGATGAGCCGCGAGCTACCGAAAAGGATTCGGCGTCTTCTGGAAGAGAGATCTCAACTATTTTCCAAAAAGTTGACTACGGGAGACACAGAAGACGAGCTGGTATTTCCTAAAATGCGGAACCGCTGTAAATTAGAAATCCGCCAATGGAACATACGAAAACAAGCCACCATTCTGGACCTCGCCCGGAGGAACAGAAATGTGCTGCTTAAATACATGAGACATCGCCACAGAAACAAGCCATCCGCGTTCTCCCCAAGGGACAGGAACGGGCAACCCACGAGTGACCGAATAGTGGTTTCTGAGGTCTACAGAGAACGCTATGCAGGCCTATATTCAGCCCTATTGTTCTCATCACATCCAACCTTGTCAAGGCGTAACTACGAACGGCCTCTAACCGATTTGGTCTTCACGGTGGAGGACGTTCGTCAACTCTTGCACAAGATCAACCCATTCTGCGCGTTGGGGCCCGACAAAGTCTATCCAAGGATCCCGAAGGAAATGTCGCACACCCTGGCAAATCATTTCTATCTGGTGTTTCGTCAGTCGCTTGACGAAGGCCACCTTCCCTCTTCTTAGAGGGAAGCGATTGTCACACCAATCTACAAAACTGCTGACCGACTATCGCCTGGTAGCTACAGGCCTATAAGCCTCACCAGCGTGCCGTGCAAGATGATGGAACGCATTCTGAAGCGAGCCATCCTAGACCACCTTACGTTCAACAACTTGATATCTCCAGTTCAACACGGATTTCCCCCAAACCGTTCTTGCGTGACGAAAATGCTCGCATTTGTGTACAGCTTAACCCAAGCCAAGGACGAGGGACTCATATCGGATGCCATATTTTTTTACTTCTCAAAGGCATTCGATCGAGTCCCACACGCCCCGTTGCTCCACAAACTCGAGTCTTACTTGATCCGAGGGAGAATCCTGCTCTGGATCAACGCCTTCCTACCAGACGGAACATTCCGAGTGAAAGTAAGATCCACCTACTCTTCTCCAGCGCCGGTCTCTATTGGAGTTCCTCAAGGCTCCGTTTTGGGACCACTGCTGTTTCTGATATACGTCAACGACCTTCCAGACGTTCTTTCAAGTCCATGTCTACTTTTTGCGGACGACTTGAAATCCTGGAGTACCAATGCCAGTGCCCTTCAAATGGATGTAGACGCTGCAAAACAGTGGTCGTTGGACTGGTACCTTCCTCTGAATGACGAAAAGTGCGTCCATATGTCATTTGGAGGAGACTCAGCGAACGCCTATGTCGTGCATGGTGAGAATGGACCAGAAGACATCACGAAGATAGATACCAAAAAGGATTTGGGTATCTGGCTCTCTTCAAACATGTCCTTCTCACTGCACCATGAGAAATCGGCCCAAAAGGCATTCGCCGTTCTACGAATAATTAAGAGCACCTTCTCCCGTATTACTCGCATGGACTTCCAAATACTCTATGGGGCCTACGTCGGACCGCATCTTGAATACGCCAACCAAGTTGTCTACTCAGGGCGCACGAAGGGCCTTACCCTCATTGAGCGTGTATAGCGAGCTGCTACGAAAGTGGTTGCCGGCCTTAAATCCGTGGACTACGAAATGCGTCGCGCGGTGTTTGACCTCTTTCCCTTGGAGTATCGTCGCCTCCGAGGAGAGCTAATTCTTACTATGCCCTGTTTGAACAAGGTTTGGCCAACAGGTTTTTCACCGTTGACGCAGCAAACACGGCGGGGACATGGTAAGAAAATTTTCAAGCTCAGAGCGCGCACTTTCATCAGGCATAATTTGTTCTCATTTATATTAGTAGCTGCTTGGAATAACCTTCCTCCGACAATTGTCCACGCTCCTTCTAGAACCCATTTCAAAGCACTACTAGACACTTTTCTATGCGAGTCCTTGTGCTGGCAAACATACTGCCCAGAGCTGAAAACTTAAAGAGCAGTGCTACACCCTTTTTTCGCTTGGGCCTTTCAGGTGAATGACAATCGTTGAACGACAAGAACCAAACCGACCCGGGAAACTTATGCGAAAGCCTCGATCCTGTGTATCAATCTGTGAATCCGTGAAAAGCACGCAAAAAGTTGCATCCATTTTGCACAAAGTTCTGGAAAGTTGAAAATGACAACTTTGCTATTTTGTCACTCAGAAGGCTCTACGTACAAAACATCTTCAATCGTAGAAGTACCCAAAATAGCCTCAACATTTTGCCCGTGTGACAGACCAGTTAGGAAAATCAATGCATTAAAATGCTCCAGCCCATTGAATGAAGATACCTGAACGGCGTTGCAGTTGGGTTACAGGATAATGAAACATCTGGGTTAGGAACATTACGGTAAAAACCCTTGACGAGTTTTGGGAAGCCGGGATACTCATGGCTTCGTGTTTTGGCCAACGGCTGCTTCTCTGGTGATGTGAACTTGATTGCATTCAAATCAGCTTTCCTGCGAAAAACATGCTTTGCGTTTCACCCACAGTCCACCTCATTCCTCAAAAGACCAGTGAATTTGTTTCTTTCGCGGATACATGCAAGACATTGGAAAGCAAATGGACCTAATTGCATCGCTATTTTTGCGTCTGTAACTGTTTTGCGTTGGAATCTGAAGTACCCCAGAATTATGGCCAAACCATCAGTTGAAATATATGTAGCGATATTTGCGTTTCCTCAAGCAGCATCACGATCATCGATTGGCTGCATAATTCGTCCTGCTACCAGACCACTGACGATGCACCCAAAATAAACCCATAAAATTCATGAAAACAAAAATATCCCTAGCTCTGAGGCGTACTTTTGAAGAAAATTCTACTGGTACCAGAATTTCACATGAGTCATTTGTAGACCACATGCGACAAATAGAAAGTTAAGAGTGAATCGCGAGTAATGATCGTCGGATGTGATGTTAACTTTTACGACGTTTTCATAATTTAAGGACTACACCATTGTTTTGTAACCGTGTGAGCGACCTCATTGACAAAATGAGGGTGTTTACATGTGGATGAAATCCTTTGATTGATATTTGCAAGACGTCGCAGCTTCTGTCAACGTTGTCCAGCTACAACTTTGGAGACCTACCTCTAGTTTTGGTTTGTCCGTCAGGTGTCAGAAATGTAACGGCATCTTACAAAAACAGTGCGTTCATAGTTTATGTAAATTTTTTGTCAGCCAGTACCCGTTTTACCCCTCCGGGGCCTAGTAGACAGGCTCAGTCTCTGCGTTTTGATCAAACCCGTGTTCTACGTGAACTCCAACCTGTACAAGATAGGAAAGATACATTCGCCTGCAAATAACATTAGTTTTAAGGTGAGGCGCAAACGATTGCCTGCCTTATTTTGTGTTTGCATACGATTTAATGTTCAGGTAAAACCAAAATTTGCTGACAACTACGAAATTCGACCCATGTGGAACAAAACCGGTGGCTGACTGTCGAAGGGTTTGCAGCCCCCTTATGAGTGGTGTGTTTCGTCAAGTAAATTTACTGAAATATTTCGAACATCGTACAAATTTCAGCTGGGTGGCCTTCGTCCAACACATTTAGCCGGGAGTTCACTTGAGTCTGTCGTCGAAACTTACCTAATTTGCTAATTTGTGTAGTTCTTAAAACCTCATTCTGATTCTTCATTTTTTTAAAACAAAAGCTCTGTGGCAAAAAGTATGCTATTTCTATCGTCATCGGCGAATACAGCAGAGGCGCTTTGGATCTCAGAGATTAAGCATTTTCTGTTTGCGATTGTTCTACTGTGATCTTTTGGCCACATCCGATGTTAGGGTGACGTATTAGTGCATAAATTATGATGAAAGCCATAATATAATTCAGGAAGTATATGCACTAATAACAGTTTTTACTATGGTTGACAGTGGCGAGCTGCACCACGTATAAAAATAAGTGCAATGCGAAATGTGGAGCAAGTCAAAAGGAGAACTTATCCTTTGTGAGAGTTCCTTGGTGAAAGTCCGGAAGGCAGGAACGTGCTTCCACCTCAGTATAGCTGCTACACGTTTCTGTAATTGTCCGTGAACTTGTGTAGTGTGGTTGACTTCCTGCCTCTGCGCGCGCGTGTGTGATCACTGTCGCGTCTTCCTACATATAGGAAGTTTTGACGTTTGTATGATACCTAGAGTCGTTTCGACGCATACAAGACGGGAACTGACTTGTTGGTCTAGGTTGCGAGCGGGACGGGGTTTTGTCACGTGATTTGTGCGTTTGCCGAACAAAGGAGTCGCGTGACCTAGTGAGCACGGACGCACTAGACAAATTAAGCGAAGGTGGTTGACGGAACACGGAAGTGACCGCTACAGACGTTGTCACTCTGAATGCAGTGAATGGTGGTTTCCACATTGTCACAGTTCATCAGCGCAAAATACTAGATGTGCTTACCTGAGTATAAGGCGAGATAAAGACATATTTGGGACGAGAAGAATTACAACACCCCATCAGTGGCTTGCTGCCCTATTTTGTCACTTTTCACTTCGTAAACAATAACCAACAAAACCGCATCCTATTTGCATGATTCGAGAATGATTTACGACGGTATTTTTTTGCTGCAACCTGTCTTCATGCAGCATCGTTTATGTAAGCATTCGCATCCAAAACCTTGCGAGTGAGGGTCTGCTGAAGCTTTTATTCAAATCTTGATGCGCGTACAGCCTTCGAACCCATTTTTACCGTCTCTTCTCGAAATTCCCACCCGTTGCTGGCTCTTGCGTGATAAGTGCCAACTTGGATATAACTACCATTAACTGATTATTGGCACAGGTCATGTCAACTGATGTTCATGGACATAGCCGTCACGTAGCCAGTGGTTCATGTTGCAATGACCACCACTGTCGGTATCAGGTGAACTGCAACGGCCTCACCTTGAGGCGGTATGTCGCACTATAGGAGCGACCGACATATTTGAGGTGTCAACAAAGCTTGGGCTCTATATACGCAGTCACCCAATTACCTAAATATGTAGGCCAGGCAACACTCATCCTCTTACAAGGTAACCAACAGTTTGGTCTGCTGCTTGTCGCAATCGCACAGTACTCTTGTAATCTATGCTAAAAAGCGGGTATTGAGCTAACAGCACCACTCGAATTTGATCTCGCACTTGGGTAATGCCCCTAAAGATTCTGATTGTAGAATACTTTGACGTATTCGGGAAAGCCCAATTGAGTGACGCGCAAAATCACAAGCCAGAAATCGTGGATTCTTGAGATTTATCAATGAAATGCGGTACTACATGTATAAAATACGTAACGAAAAGGGGTACAAACCTCAAATTATGGGGGTTTCCGTCTATATTGTTGCACGAAGTAGTGCAAATCCAAAGAAAGCCCGGAGAAGACGGCAAGTGGATCTTAATTAGCGACACACGCTTGCGCAAAACACGCGGTAACGCAGAATGTCAAAAAGCGCGCGTAAAAGATGGTCAACCAAATTGGTTCGACATGTCAAGGGTTAAAAGGTTTATGAGGGGTTACAATGCATATCCAGTCTGAGGTAGACGCAGTAAACAGTAGGCTCACACAAGAGAAGGGTTTGACAGGGGGGAAAGGAAGTACACTGACTCTGGCGAATTATTTTTCACGAGATATTTTCTTTTACGGATTTAAAACCTGAAAATATCATCCTTAAGTGTTATGCCTGAGGTTTTTGTTCTGGAGTAACGACGAAGCATTCACGAAGCGTCCTTTTTATGTTATTGCTACAAATTTTCCTCGACTACTGCCGTCATGTTATACCGATGGATTTCATAAGAACCTAATCAGGGCGTATACACATAAGCAACAAATCCTCACATTTTAAAGCGTAGAGCTACCCACCGCTAGACGTGGAGTGCACTTCTACTCCTAACCCATGAGCATGAAGTGGAAATAGTCACCTAATTTCCTGACTTATTCTCTACCTGCAAAGCTGGTCGTTTCAAGGGCACTCAGTGAAAAAAACGAAAGGGGTTACCAAAGGTTACGGTGACTTCTAGCGAGTCCACAATGTTTTTGTCTTTCAGCGAAAATACGAAAAGTACATAGAGCTTGTAAGGAGTTTCCTTCACAAAATGGCTTAGCCAGGTAGCATGTCCGGTAGGCAATAACTTCCTGGGATGTGTGGTGTCTCTGCCAAAGAGAAGCATGCAACGCAACTTTGTACCGAGCTGTGGTTACATACCCGGACTACTGGGTCAGTGTTTAAATCAATCAAATTGCTTTGCACTCCCGTTCCGTCCTACCGTTAAGGCCTACTTTACTGCAGTGATCCAAGATACGAGGCAGTGATCCTCTAGCTTCACACTGGGTCATCATATAGGCTCATGCTGGGTCCGGACTAATGTGCCTATATCTTCTTTCTTTTCACCCGTAAAAGTGATTATTTCCATTCCCAGGGTAACGCGTCACAAGAAATGGATGGTTGGGTCCACCTCCGGTCAGTCTCCGGCTATAATGGTCCTCCAGTCCTTTGTGGTGTTTTGTACATTTCTTTTGTTTCCATTATGGCATTATTTATTTCGTCAATTGCATAAACGTTTTTGTTTGAATACGAAAAACTACAAAAACACACACATGTACAATTACAAACAATACAAATGTGGTCACGTGCTTCGAATTCCTCTCCTGATTTTGCTCGCGCTTGCAGCGGTCATCCGCGAGTTTCATGTATTAACCCTGGTATCAAAATATTTCAAAGTAACTTCGGATTTTATGTGATAACTGTTCAAAAGAAGATTCCTGGACAAACATAATTGGATTATTATTTGTTCGCTGAACTAGGCCAATGACGAACTATTTCAAAAAGAACAAGTCTTAGTGACTCTGTTCCATCTGACCCTCTTTATTATTGTATACTCAATCTAGAGTTATTCTTCTTCTTTCTTTGCCACACACTCCTGGTGAAGTAGCATTTAGGATAACCAGACCCCTACACCTTCAACAGGGCAATCAGACTGGTTACTCTTTTTGATGCCTTCTGTGATTAGATTAACCAAATTAGATTAACCAAATTAATTAACACAATTATTCCACGTTTGTCTGGCTCTTGATGCTATTTTGTGGCCTAGCTTGGTTTCCTTCTCTGAAGAGCAAAGTAAGCTATAAAGATTATAGCTTGAATCCACAAGAAACTTTCCTGCTTTCCAAAGTTTCTTTCATCCCAAACAACTTTTGCGTCTAAGTCCGCTCTCCCTAAAATGCCACGCACTTCTGAGTGGTCGTAAATGAGCCCACAATCTACCACTTTCGCTCTTTCTCAGAGCACCAACATCCAAGGTCATAGTCTCACGGCATCTACGAGCAGATGCAACTGTCGATCAAGCGGAAACTTCTCTCATCTTCAGTCACGACATCGCCTTCCTTCTGACCAGCTTTGTTTCTCGATTCCTATTCATGCCTCACTACCAGCTTTGTTGACATTTAGCCGCCTTCCACACTTTTCTTTTTCGTTCATACGGATCCCACATATGAAGTAACGGACATACAGGTTAAAAATACCCCGCAGTTTCCTTTTAATTGCACCGTAAAAACATTATAAACGAGAGATTTAGTTGGATTGTAGGTGAGTCTTCTGTCAAAGTGGTACGTAAATGAATGTATTTCGCTACACCGTCTGTATCCCAACCTTCCTTTCCTCCGAACTATGAATAACCTGGTTTTTATCCCTCGCTTTTTCCTGGTGTTCTCTTGGTCCTTAAAATTTCACGGATTCAATAATGTTAGAACGAACCCTCACAATAACGAAAGCCCGTTATTTCCCCTGTCCTTTCGGTGGCACTACCCTAACTCCTGATCAGGATAGACAACATACCGGAAATATTCACAAGCCCACACTTCTTACTCATTTACAAGCCTAATGAATCCCATGCACGGATAAGTATTAAATACTTATAGGCATCCTTTTGAATAGCTTTACTTTCGAGTTTTACCATTTGAAACAGTTTGGAGTTAACATTAACGGGGGTCTCTTCAGACGAAGGTGTCTCTTGCGGATGAAATTCATCTACCTAAATAAATCATAGATGAAAATAAACTGTCTAAGTAGGTTGCTGGATTAGGTCGATTACTGACAAAAGTCTGTTCGTTAACGAGCACTAGGTTTTGAGAACTTAGTTTTATATGTGATCTGTGATCGTCTAAAAAATTCGAAATCAAATCACGGTATGTGCCAAAACAGACGGTTTAAGTACATGTTATTGAAATGCTAAAGGTATTCTGTTTCTTTAGGAGTCCTACGGATGTTGCTCAAGTCTTTCATTGCCAGTTTATTGCAGCTTACAGAATCTTTATTAAAAATTGCAAGAGAAGTCGCATTTGACAGCCGGTAATGACGGAAGCATCCTCCGCAGCTGGCCGACCTGAAATTCCAAAGATTACAAGCGACCTACACCTGTGGAGCTTAGCGACCTTTCAGGCAAGATTAAGCATCACATGACTACCTGCAGAAGTGAGAAATCAGCGGGCATTTTATAAGGACTCTCCAAGGCATCCAATTCGCGTCCATCCAAGCCGTCCTAGTTGCCGCAGAGAGCCATTTTCAATTCTCAAGCTATTTTAATGCACTATAGGTTACCTCCTGACAACGCTGACTAGTCTGGAGGTAGGAAGAATGGCTGCAGTCAACACTTTTGGGCTGAGGAAAAGAAACAATAATAGCGTTGAAAAGGCCTGCAATATTGCCCCATTCTCATGTCTCAAGCCCGCAGTAGTAAATGATGCTGTGGACCAGGTCACTTGAGGGCTTAAAGTTGACAAGAATGTCCAGTAATGCCATTGTGGTTGCCAAACGTATCAAAAAAATTTTTTTAAAAAACGTTATCGCGTGCGATTCTACCGAATAGCGTTATCACAAGCTGTGCAACCGTCCGTCTAAGACGTACCACATTACACTTGGCATGAGCTGCGGTTGTTTTGTCGGATATTTGGTTCCAAATACAGTCTAACTCTAATTGCTGAAAAATCAGTGACATTTAAAATCTGTGATGCGAAAGATTTCTTACAAACAAATGGACCTAGCACGACCAGAAAGTCAGTCCAATGGAACTGTCTTAGGCGAGTGGCCTTAACGAGAGATGGCGGAGATCACACTGACATGCGGGCTGAATGGTGCAGCGATCATTACCAGGAGTCGATCGTCAGCTACCCTCGGCCTTCTTTAGCATCCAGAACAAAACGTAAATGTGTTCCGGAATAATGTCCCAAGTCCAACACAAAATACAGCTCTCAACAGAGGCTGAACTATAGTGACGCCTACTTTAATAAAGGGAAAAAGCGCCGGGCACCAGGCGAGACCGCTTCTCGTCACCTTCCATGTGAATTGTGACAAAAAAGACCAAAAAAGCGAAGATCGTTCTGGATATTTTTCACAGGTGGTGTAGTTTGCAAAGAATTTGTACGGGGACAAATGTTTGTTAAAGAGGAATTTTGCCACAGACGCCACCTGTATCCCGCGCCCTAGACAGACCAGAAAATACAATTACATGCGAAACCTGTTGTCTGGACCGTGAAGGAGGCAGTATGTTTATCGACTGAGACTTTTCGGAAGTGATTGCTCATGAACATTGGGTGAAAAAGTCTGAATATAGTATCCTGGGACCAAAATCATGTACCCGATCCAACAAACGATAAAGAAGAAAATTATCAACCTGAAATTGGTCTGCGCTAGTGCATATAGCATTGCTTGGGAGTGGAATGAGGTAAAGATTGTAACTCTGGTTTCGACGTCGAAGTTGAATCTGAACTCAGGCCAGCGGACTAACGCAGAGTAAGTAGAAAAGGTAGCAGAATGAAAAAATTTCACGCTTTTCGTGAGACAGCACACAGCCTGGCTACAAGAAAGATCATGTTCCCCTGGCAAACTCGCATCTTGTCGCTTGTCATTAACTCAAGGATGGAGAAGTGACTCGAGGGAGTATTTTATTGTAATCCGTATATTGATGCAGAAAAATGTGATCAGCTGAAGATAATCTTACTAGAGAACCACGTTGCAAATAGGAGCTGATTTTTGGAGATTTCAGTACCTTAGCGGTAGATTGAACTGTTGAGGTTGCCCTGATGAAATAACCTGGCGGTCATTTTCGTGACCAGGCATTATTTTTACACTTCGGGTGTGTGCAGGGTAAGTTTATTCGCTATCGGTACCCAATCTTGTGTGCACAAAAGTTATCAACGCCACACGGAATTTAGAGACAACCATCTTTTGAAGAATGCTGATCACGCCTAGCTTCAGTTGAAAACAGACCAGAGGGTGCCGGACTGTCATGTCAAAATGGAAGATTTTTGCGAGAATTAAATGATGGAGGTCTCATTGTTATATCAACCGAAACAGAAAGACATTATTGGCTCTTAGACGAAGATAAAAGCAAAATACCTACTCTTCTAAATCGGTACGCACCGACGGAAAAGGCTCACCCTAAGGTACGTCGGTGCCGGTTTCGCATACTTAGAGCCTTACAGTGCAAAGCTGAAGCTTGGAAAGAATAACCTCGTGCTTCAGACCGGAGGAGACGGTTTTTATACCCAGGATACAACCAACAACTCCGGAATGCAGAAAAAATACTAGAAAGTTTGCACGATGAGACTAGTCAGGGGAGCAAAAAATATATCAGAAACCACCCACAAGCGTCTTCAGTCCAGGTCAACTTGGGTGCGAGATAGGCTCTGTGAAGGACGAATCCGGCGTTACAGCAGCGACAGATATCGCTAGAGTGAACGCATTGTGGAGGTGAGGCAGTCAGCCAATCCCTTGACACACTGCCTTTTTGTGTTTCCTTTTCAGCCCACCATACAAGTCTGGACACTGACTCAAATTTCACCATGCGCTAACCTTTGAGTAAACATCTCATCACCTCCTTTCTCATGAAGGCTAACGAAGCTTTGGCTGCCGATGTGGCTGGGGAAATAGCCAGCCCAACCCAACTCACCTGGACAGTGGAAAGCTAGATGGGCGGCCTGTCCCTCGCTCCACGACATATTGCACTTCCATTAACCCATTAACCTGGCTTAGAACCTCTTTAATAACACGTATCGCTTTCTCAAGGAAGTTTTCACGAACTCCGTTTTCAGCCACAGCCCCACCTCCAATCTGAATTACGCTCACCTCCTACATGCTCCATTCACCTTGTTTATCCAGTGTCCTCCGGCTCTGCCAACATATTACCGCGCAACTCCTGTGCTCCTTCATCCGTGGCATGTGTCATGTCCGAAAACCCCGAATCCCCCCCCACCCATCTCCTATGTGTTAGTCTTGGGAACCGGAGCGGTGCACACTTAACAAAACACGGCCCTTTCTCGTCATACTACAATCAGAGGTTTCTGCTTCTCCCGCTAACACCTCCGACGACAGTAGCCTCTCACTCATACGGGCATATCCAGGTTGACTGTTCTTATCTATACAAAAGGCAATACTGACGCGTTCCTTTAGTCTCCATATGTGACCCCTCTGAAAGATTAGATTCCCTTCTGAACTAAGCAAATAGATTACCCTGAGACACACATGTATCGAGTGTGTTCGATGGGCTTACAAGTCCAGACATCTTATATTCCGGAGAACGTGGCTTACATTGAAATTCAGTTGTTGTGTGTTTACAGAGATGTACAATTTACTGCATTGGCTGTCCTAGTGGCAACAAAACTGTAGTTAGTCTCGTTGCAAACGAAGCTCTCCTATGTGCAGTTCTACATTTCACACTGAATTTTCCAGGTTAAAACTCAGCCTAAAACATAGGGAATAGGTTAGGCTGCTTATCGGTCACAGCAACCACTACCTCTCTTCAACGAAAAAAGTAATTGCTTTATTATCCAATCGGTAAAATCGGTACCCGACCTCATGCCCGTTCCACTAAGGTTTCGGGATAACTGTAACCACCCAACAATCAATTGAGACAAATTGTCCGCCTGTAACACTGACTTGGCTCTTATACTTATAGCGGCGTCCACAACCTTTATAGCGTCAGAAGGTATTTGTTTGTTGTAATTTTCATCGGAATTTCGTTTCGTATTTTCGGCAGCAAGTGACGCTTCGTTCACTGCGACAGATTACTGCGGCTATTCAGCTATGCAAAGCATGAACTTGATGTCTCTAGTCCGTGGTGCAATATGTCCATCTCGACGGTTTAAATGATCGACACACCAGGTTTGGGATCTGAGCGCAAATTAGACACATATTAGTATGTTTGGCGGAGAGCTTTCATCTTTTTACATGAGTAATTTTATAGACTTTTACTGTTGTATCATTGCACAGCATTTCTGGTTGCATCTAGTCTCTTTGACGACCTTAGTGTTGAGATTTTATGCGTCTCTAAACGTAAGACGCCCTTTCTAACTTTCCTTCATTCCAAACCACTAGTCCATCCCACTCAGCATTTATTTCACCCCCCGCGTTCTGTCCCACTGATGCAACACAGTTCCTCTCTGAAGTCACGCTGGCATTGAAGGATGATAGCCCTGCTGACCGTATCTGTTTTCACTTGACCTGTACTCCACACGCTACTCATCCATCCGTGTGGGAAATTCGGGGTTCAAGACCCCTTAACTTTCTGGCACTCAGCTTTCGGTCTAAATCCGTCACTTGTGGGGCTCTCTGAGAATACACTGTCACCACACATTCATGTTGCATGTAGTGTTCCTCAAAAAACGGTATCAAGAGCGACGCTGTTGCTGATTTTCATTGGTTCCTCATTTACTCTTCTACCACAGGGCTGTAGGGCTCTTTTATATGCTGATGACCTAAAAATATAGTCCGGCCGTTCATTTGTTCTCCAAGGAGAAATTTAAGTTTGAAATCGCTGGATTGCATTCAAGCTTCTTCCCATGAAATTCCTTGCAAATATCCTTCCGAAGTCTCTTACCTAGTGCATCTTGAATATGTTATCACAGCCATCCAAAAATCAGCCACCACAAGGATTTTAGATTATGGATTACCCTCGATCATTACTTTCAAGGGTGGTGCACTACTCTCTCAAGAGATTGATAAGAATAATGGATACCTTCAGGCATATCTACTTTGTCAGACAATTTCGCTGTTCTGCCGTTCAAATTTGTAAACCTCCAGTCAGAATAGTGCAAGGCTACCGCAGCTGAAGCCCGATTAAAGTGTGCCTGAGAAAGCTAAGCACAAAACCACAAACAGCGTTTTTTCCTCCATAAACTCCTATGTCCTTCTAAACTAGGATGCTTAAACCTGTCATATCCTGGAAGTCACAGGCCCTGTGGTGGCGTCATCTCCACTTGCAAACTCTTACTACAATTCGTATGATAGCATCTTCAGTCTTTTCCAAAGTACTATGATGAAGCGGCCTAAGGATTTCCCAACAAGGTTCATCCTACTTTGCTTGCTCCATTTTAACCTACTCAGTCCAGTAGCGGCAAAAGCCAAACAAAGGTTTGCGCGTTCCTGGCCTTCTACTCGAGGACGGACCAACTAACGACATAGAAACAGATAGAAACACCATGAGCTCTCGGAGTCCTTGGCGGAAGCACAAGCCCGGTCTTTGATCCAACACCTCCCCTTGTCAATGTATTAGGCAAAACGTCTAAATGACTAGAGGGAAGCTGCTGCCACACCCATTTACCGGGGAATTAGATAGAATTAAATAGATTTAGGACAGGGGCGAGGAAGTTGAGGTTTGTTATCTAGACTTAAGGAAAGCCTCTAATTCTGTTGGCCATCCTCCTGCACTACCAAAAACCAAAGACCAGGTTTTAACGACCATTTGTGTGACTGAAAAAATTCTGGTTGAGGAAAGCTCTGTTGCGAAGGTGAACATAACGAGACCTGGAGATGGTGGAACCGGAAATAAAGTTATACAGGATTCGGCACTGACACTACCCGTGCTACTCATATGCATTGAAGATCTGGTGAAACTGCTTACTTGCGATTAATAGGTTTTCAGACTTCGCGAAGACTCTAGAAACTTCACGAAAATGAAAATCACAGCTAGTTCAGTGAACAGGCAACTAGACACTAGCCAAAGTTAGAAAAATTCCATATTCCCACTGATGAGCATGAAGAATCTGATGAACGAAATTTGGCTGCATAAGAAGAACTGGCTCAGTTAACTAGGGGCACTAAAGTGATACATCCAAATGTTAAAGTTGTAAACCTAGCAGACAACGTACCTGCGTATCCAAAGGGGATAACTATGCTGTCAAAAGGTCTGGGCACATTCTCCCCAGCCATAACCCCGAGGTACTTTCGCCTAAATACGTATGTGTTTGTACGTATATAAGCATATTGCTACGCTAATGCCCCAGGTAAAGCCATGTTCACGATCAATTCAGTTTTCTGCTTTCCTACATCGAGGCACCCGGACATATTGAGTTATTTGCCTAATAATTCTATTAAGGACTTTCCAGGGTGGTATATATCAACAAATTTGCTCGCCTGAAGAAACTGAACCATTCGAATGGACCAGGTGCCTTTCCATTTCGTCGTCTATCCTGCAAACAATGTGCATGACGAAGTCGACCAGAACTGCACGACGAACTGCACACCCAAGCAAGAGGATCCTCAACTGTACCAGCGGTACCATTCTCATCAAAGACCTATATAAACAAGAGGAGTAAAATTTCTGTGACCCGCCACCTATATGATGATACTATTTTGCTGGTAGATTCGTAGTCGTGCGAACTGCGTTTTCCAGTGAGCTTCTACTCCCTATAAAATCGCATATTTTTCACCTGTAATCCAGGATATTCGCAGCAGTTTGTATGTTTCCTAGGTTGTCTTGCCACACATAACCAGTCTGGTTTTAATGTGAGTGTTTGGAGAAAGCCAACTCACGCCGGACGGTGTTAAGATTATTTTTAATATCATCGAGTAAATGTAAACCCTTGTGCTGTCACTGGTGATACAAAGAAAACATTCATTCTGGTGAGTTCCCGAGGGCCGAAGAAATTAGAACGGGCTGTCACAAGGTAGGCAGCGGACAAGTGGAAAAGTAGGGCTTTTCTATCAACCGCACAGGTTCTTAACTTTCAACGGACTGTCGAACGAGTTTGTGCGGTTTTTCCGAAGTTAACATACGCACTGCTTTCAACGTACACACTGTTTTGAACATACTGCAGTGAACACTCAGTCGAGTTTACCGGGCAGGACATTTCCTTGCTATTCTTTCCAACATTCGCGAAGAGAAGTAGCACTTACACGTTTTCTACGGCTTTTTGCACACAAAGCCAACAAAGCAAAAAGTTTCCTCAAAGGAAAAAAACGGGCAGCGTACATTTGGGGAGTCAGTTTACCCTTGAGAAGACCTATGAAATGTCATTGTCCTATCAGTTCCTGGGATGCGCGTAAAAAGAGCGTGGGGACGTCAAACGCTTGCTTCCTGCAGAGGCTTCCTGGAAGTTGACTGACGTCAGTTGGTGAGAAAGCATGCCGCCTGCACTTATGTTTGGAAAAATGTTGGGTAAGACCTGCTTCCGCGGACGATTGGTTCTGCGTGTGGTATTATTGTTCACGACGTGCAGAAACAGTCTGAATAAGTCGGGAGTTGACGATCTGAAAAACAAATGCGGGTAGACCGATTATGACCATTCGCCTTTGCGATGACCGAATTGCAATCCCGTAGCCGGCTGAGTACTTATTCTGTGTCATCTAAAACGATTACATGGTACTATCAAGACACTAAAAAGAAGGAGGACCGTTTCCCTTATTGTTTATTGTTATTAGTCGCAAGCATTTTGTCAGAATTGTCTGCAATAGACTGCGTCACTCCCATCAGAGTTGCATTGCTGGACGGCTAGCCATCAGCTGGTTGACTGTTACAGTCTACTGACTGAAAGACTACATTTGTGGTTGTAAGACAGTTGTAAGATGGTACAAGGCATTATACAAATTGAACTCCCGCCTATACAAAGTAAAACATTTCTCACAACCGGTGACACCGTTGTTAAAATTCTGTTTGCATAAAAGACCTATACGCTGCTTCGCACTCCACGTTCCGTAGCTGCGATAAACTATATGATCAAATCACAAACAGCGTTTATGACTTTGTTCCGCGGATGAGGCCACTGAAGCGCGAAGAACTTTATCCATATCCTGGAATCTCAGAAAGATGGGATAACCTTTTTGACACGCATTTAACAAAAAGCCCCATGTGAGAAAAATTAATCTAGAATAGAGTTGGCGATTTTGCTCAGAGTCCAGCAACCCCAAAAATCGTTTGATTTGTTTTGTAATTCCATTTTAGTGTGGACCTCCTCCTGTGCACAAGGCGTTTTCCACAAAAACGCTGGATGAAAAAGACGCCGGAAATATATAAAAAGGCTAAAGTTGTCGCTGATAGAGAAGCTTTCGGAGTTATATCTTCTCCATCAGCTGAGGATTACGATAGCTTCTGAGCAACATTTTCAAAGTCACTGGTTCAAACATAATGAAACTTTGGCATGGTTGGGGCTGTCCAGTTTGATGAACTACTGACCACAAACTTCACAAACTATTTCTAATAAAACCTTATCATTTAGGCGCATACATGTTGCACCCATATTGTAAGACAGCTTATGTTGGGTTCATTCACCAAAAGGTAATGATTCATCATAAAAAAGCAAACCGAAATATTTCCCCATAAAAAATATCCTTGTAGCTCTACGCATAATGAAAAAAACAGTGCATATCACCTTGTTTATTGACTCTGTTCTAAGTTTGAATTTCTGGTGTGGTTCGGTGCGCTGTATTCCAGCTAGTCAGGACGCTGTTGGACTTCAAGCTACACATCAGAGTCAAATGAAATAGGTGAAAATTTTCCGTCACAGAAAAAATAGCGTATTTAACCGAAATATCAATAAACCATTGATCGAAAAAGCTCAAAGTAGCTTACTAACGTGATTCACCGAAATATCGCATTTTCTTTCCCAAGTTGTTGATAGAAGCAAAAACGTTTCGAATAATTTTGTAGCAATTACCGAGGCGTCGCATACAAAACGAGTTGTAATATTGCAATAGATAAGACATTCTTATAATCCTAAAAGTTTGGTATGAGATATGGTAAATTAAGTTATCATGTGGTTAGCTGCCATTTAAAAAACAAAACATGTGGCACAATCAGAGATGAGTTACTTGGCAGATAAGCAAAAAAGGTTACCATATAACCTGATGTTCCGAAATAAATCATCTGAGATGCCAAAACGAGGTCAGTCAAGATTTAATCTTATAGCTCTTCTTTCACATAAGGCGTTGCCCCATCATCTCTTTGAGAGTGATATTATTACTATTATTATTATTGGCTGATTCGAAGTCGAGTATGTTGCTACTCATTCAGGTTTCTGTTATGTTCACGAGAAAACAGCTCTCACAGTCAGAACCGACAGTGCGTTTGCATGAAAAATGATTGACTTTCAGCACAGTATGAAGGAGTTATTGATTCCAGGCAACTTCTGGTGGTGACCGATCCCTAGTACGTTGACTGCATCTCATTTCTTAAATTGTCAGACAGATTGTTAATCAGCAACGGGAGTCAAATCTGGAGTGTAGGACTTTCAGCCGACTGTGTCGGTTGGTATTTTACTATTTTTAGTGCTACCCTGTCGATTGATACCTTTGAAGAGCTTGTATTTTTTGTATATGCCACGCCTCGAGAATTTCTGTCACCATTGGTAGAGTGAGAACGGTAGCCTTCAAGAGTGGAGGCCCCCGACGCTTACGTAGGTTGACTTCTCAGCTAGGATACATTAGTAAACATCGTTCTGTCACCTCTTATTACTTCTCTCATACGTCCTCACTCACTGTATTCAGGTCCTCTAGGCTTCGTTTCTTCAGCACCATTTAGATAGTAGCGGGACTGCTTTGTGACCCGATGTCTTTCTGGCCTCATTTGGATTATGAAGACAAAAATGCCTTTCTGTTCGGAAAATGTCAAGGAACATACATATATATGGTTGTACGGTAACCTTTCTTGCTTATCTGCCAAGTAACTCATCTCTGATACCCAGACTCAAGACCCATAACATGCTATAAACACATCGCGCTCATCCACTCATTATGCCAGCTTTTCCCATCCCAAACATGTACACTCCATCCAGAGTTACCCTCAGAGAATTTGTAGTTAATGGCAAATGAGCTAATAAAAAACCTCTCCTAAATGTTTCCGATCTGATCAAACAAAGTATATTATTGAAAAACTGAGTATAGATTTTAGTTATCAACGATGACTACCCGGCAATCTTAAGTGACCAAGTAAAACAGTCTTTTTGATGTATAAATTTGCCTGTTGAAGATACTCCCTCGCAGTCACCCACCGTCTCATGTCGCTCATATGGGCTAACTGATGGGATTTTACCACCACGTGAAACCCAAAACACCATTTACATCGAACTTTGCTCCATTATAAGACCTTTTCCTCGTCAATCGATCAGTCCTGTACAGAAGTGGAACAGACAGGTGGTTCGCCGGAGGAAATAGTTCCTTTTATAAAGCAAGTGGCCTGATCGTATCCTGCTTCAAAAAACCATGAAGCATCGATGCAGGAGGACGAATTGCACCGTTATATAACATGCTTTTTTGAAAGCGTTGCCATATTAAAGTCTGCTTGCAAACACGTCAGCCGACAATGAACAGTTCATAACAGTTTCCCATCTAGACGGAACACACTACTAATAAGGTCGCTGAATGATCTTCGACAGTCCAGGACTGATTTGGCCATCTTGGGGCTGTCCGGGTGAAGACGACCCCCGAGTTTCCGTCAACCTTGCATTCTACCTGAGTTAGAACACTGCAAACGGGAGATTTAGTTGGTAACATTTTAATCTGTCACCAAAGCCGGATTAGTGTTCCAATGAGTATATTTTATGAATGTTTCCCCACCGTTTCAAACACTGATAGGCTTCTAGGCATTTTTTCTTCAAATCGACGCGCGTACCAGTAAAAAAGTCTTTCTCAGAAATCAGTGCACTTTTGGGCGACGTGTATTGTTCTGCCAAAGTAATTCGCAAAAGCATCTCGCGCTGAGATGGAACACCCTACCTGATATAAAGGACATTCCTGATCGACATTCTAGTCAAACTTCTGTCGGCACACTATCCAAAGAAGTTTTCAGCTATGGATTCGTTCTTGAATTTTGGGAACAATCAGATACCGGTTGCTCCACTACCCGTTCTACCAATAGTATTGGGAGGTGTCGCCCATGAAGACCTTAAAGGCGATTACCTCTTGACCAATGCTCAATATGGCTTCAGGCACTGACATTCCTGTCGGGCCAACCTATTGACAGCTCAAGAGGTCTGGCCCACAACAGCAGGCATCAGACATTTATTGAATTTAATCACATGAACCTTCCCAAGGTCCTTGGTAGAGTGCAATGCCGAATCCTTCTATAAAAGGTCTACAGTCATGGCCCTCGTGGCCCATCACACAGATAAATATATGAGTAACTGGGCCAATGAAAAAATTCCACTCATAGTCTTCCTCATCAGTTCTGCTTGAATGCATTTTACTTAGGGATCATTTTCAGGTCCTTTACCGTTCAATATTTTCCTGAGTGACCCTTACCCGATAGGTAATGTTGACCGAGTATTTCAATTACTAAGGCGTTATTTTGATACTAAACGAATACTAAACGAATAAATAATAACGAATATTTTAAATACCAAACAACCTAGTAAAATAAATCATTGTACCAACGCAAACCGCGTGTCCATTAAATGCAGCAGTTGATAGGCAACTGCCGTCATACTTGTGGAACGGTATTCTTGGTGGTCACGTGAGTATACATGAGTGCGGAGGAAAGACTGGAAAGATCATGCAGACTGACATGGGATACTCATTCAGCTGTGAGCATCCCTTATCAGCTGCAAACCATAAACTCGAAAAGGGTATTTTCCTGACGTAACTCACCACCAACAGTAGAAAATTGAGATGAGACTTGACCCACAGCATTTATTTTCAGTCCAACGCTGATCAACGCAACATTTTTCTTATTGCGGTTGTATTCATGAGAACTCACTAGGTTTATGGATGTTCTGCTCGTCTTATTTAGAGCGTAGCCACCCAGGGACACCCAACCATGCTCTGATGGATACACCTGTCATCCACAAACAAAATGATAAAAAAACACAAACGAGAGATTTACCTGGTATTCAGTTGCATCCCCCATCAACACCGAGACAAACTTCGAATGAGTATAATTCGCGAATGGCGTAAAATTTGGTGTTCAAGTAGGGCGTGGAGCTGACGAAGAATCTGTGGCTGTCTGCCTCAAAGAATGACAAAAATAGCCGTGGGCAGTCGAAAAATGTCCCAGTAATCTTGTAAATAGTATGTTGCATCAAGAAAAAAATACCGCCATATCTTGAGTTTAGTAACGACTGAAACGTATTCAGTCAAAGAATATCACGAGGGGAAAATTTAGCTCAACCCCTGTTAACACGAGACAATGTGGTTTTGCTAATAAATATAGTTCGTCAAATTTTAAGGTGGAAAACCCATGGCAAAACAAAAAACCACCTCAGGTGTTCAACTAGGGGTAGTCTCCTCGGACAAATCATCGTCAAAAATGACGTTTTCAGAATCCAAGTCAGCTGAGTGCGTTCAGGGCGTGAAGTCGATGTCGTGATTCATCATCCGCTGGAGGGCGCGACCAGTGAAGAGGACACCCACCGGTTGCGGAAAACTTAAAAATGATTGGTTGTACACGTGTATGGTGGTTTACAGGTATATCGATCACATCTCCATTCGGATTTGATTTGCACATCACCCCACTCTTATCGTGCTTTTAGACACACACCCCAGCGACTAGAAACCAAACTAAATACTTTTCAAGGATAAAATCTCATGCGTCTTCTGGGGTGGATGAGAAGGTATGGTTGAGAGGCGATTTTTATGTTTATGGCAACCTTTAACCTGTACCGCATCTCACAGCCTACTTCGTGTTGTCGGTTACATGTGGTGACTCTACATCAGTCGCGTGAGGGAACCAGTCTGACGGAAAATGTGTGTACTCGTTGCTCTTTCAACTTGATGCTCAACTCAGTAGTCTTTCTTCAACACGGTGACAACTTACTGCATGTCATTTTATTCACTATAGATAAGGGTGAAGCCACAGAATGCTCTCGACTAACATGAAGCAAATCCTTGGCATTGATCATTTTGCCGAAGCGATCAGCAACACCGTGTTTGGTTTTTTATGACGGCGTTTCGCACTATTTCATGCAGCACAACTTTCAATTTCCTCAGTGGTAAGTGCTTGACTATATGGCCATCGATCGATGAAGAATCTTAAAATTGGGAGAATACCTTGCATTGTTTGAGATGTGACGACCGGCTGGCGGTATCGTTTGCGGACATGATGCATTCGGATGCAACAATAAAAGCACCAAATTTCAGCCAGGTCGATCGGGGGAAATGTTGCACTTCTCATTGTTTCCGAAAGTTCATTCCAGAGAAGGAAACAAGTCTGCAAATGCAGAAGAAAAATCCTCACAAGCTTTATCCCCCCGAGGTCCATCAGCAACGTCAAACCAAGGAATAATTTTTTTCAAAACAACGCTATTTTCAATCTCGTGGCCTGCAAAAATGATAGGTCTATCCTGCTGGCAACGAATTGCTAATGCGACGAATTCGCAAAGTCAGTAAATACCCAAAATTAGAAAACCACCTGTCATTTTTAATCCCAACTCATCTACACACGTGGAAGTTCAAGAATAAGGCAACAAATTTCTCTTTAATGCGGATGACTAGTTACGACATTTTAACATCATTAATAAGCTGACAGTTACCAACTATTCAGCGTTTCTGCAAAAACGTGTGCCTGTAAGCTAATGATGAAACAATAAACGTATTCTGTGAGGCACAAAAACGTCTGCAGAGCGTTTTTTACAGGATATGCTACTCGCAAACTGGTTGAAAACTCTTCGGCAGCTCAGGACCGGTTTTTCTCTTCTAGAAGCTCATCAGGTGGGCAGAGCCCCCGAGATCCCATCAACCTTATGTTCTACTTGAAACCAAACTGCACGTAACTCGCGACATACACTCATTTGGACATTAATTCGGTGTTGATGGCAGACTCACCTGAACCCGCTTGAATCTCATGTTAATGTTATCCTTCTTCAAGCTGAGATGGCAACCAACACTTAGTAACCAGAAAGCCCAGTATAATGTCTTTGATAATTTTCCCCTCGGTGGACGTTTATTCCGAAAGCAGCTTAATTATGCCGTAAAGTTAATAACATTTTGTGCTGTTAAACTGCGGAAAATATACAAGCAAGTTTCATTTACACAGTTATAGTACGATCATGTCATCAGTAAGCGTAAAGTATGGTTGATAGAAAAACAAGTAGTTCTGAGCATAAAACTTACCCTGTTTGCAAACCAAAACATCATGTAACGCTGTGCTTGCCATCAACAACAATGGCTGTAACAAAGATGTGGACAGACAATATATTTTAGCAAATGTGTGTGAGAGGGACGATTTCTCAAATCGTGCACTCGAAGAACATCCAGGTTCACACGTGAAGGATTTCGGCGCAACCAGATGCCAGACTCAACTCGGTCTTGCGAAGGTGAATATAACAAACTTTTCGGGAGCTACGGCAATCCATATTATGTGGTAGACCGGAATCGAAACTAGGCAAATGAAATAGGCAGCAGCGGTGGGACCAGACGGGCGGGATGGAAGCAAAGCACTGGATCAACCGATATATAAGGTTGGTGCGAATAAACTGTTGATGAAAAGTGAAAAACAATTCAATGGCCGGTCGCACCTGGATGTGAAAGACAAGCAGGTTGGGGGAGGGGTACTTTACTTACTATGTTTGACCAATGCCGTTCGAACAATTAGGGTAACAAGCAAACAGCTATTGCCACGTCTTTGTGTTACGAAGAGCTAGTGTTGGTCAGAAAATACGGAAAAATCTTCAGAATGGCCAACAACAAGTAGAACAGGCGACGAAAACCAAGTTGATTTGATTCATTCATTCAGTGACTCAAATTTCTTTTGCGACATGGGACATTTCCATGCCAGATGTAACTTCTCCGAAATTGTGCGCCAAGAACATGGAATATTTGTTCTTACGACATGACTGGGCAATTTTTATGCAAGATTTATCACATTTTCAAGGCCAGGCTGAATGGTCCATCTATCCACAGAACCAAAATGTGATGCATGACAAGGTTTACCGGGTTTCCTGGCAGCACAAACTTACTAGTGACTAAAGTAAAAGCAACCTATGCACAAAAAACAATCCCGACGTTTCGAATAACGTTCCATCTTTTCATATAAAACGTACAGTCGAAATAATCTGCTATCTATGTTTAGGAAGAAAGAAACTTCGCAAATGAAACTTGAAATTCGAGTTTCGCGCAGAAGGCATATGCGTATGTCGAAAACATTAAAGTATTACGCGAATACACCACACCAGAGTATCCAGCGTCTTGCCCAGCCAGCACAGTTAAACAGCAAAATCAATAGAGGCCCACAAAACCGAATTTCCCCCGAAATTCTGTGTAAAGATTTTTTTCCTTTGCTAGGGGGTCTTCGGCGGACATTGATGTAATCAGTCCAGGACGAGCCGAAATCAAGCTGACTTCGATGTGCTACGATTCCGCCTACTTTTTCAAAGATCTACATGGGATTATGATGTTTTGTATGTTGGTGTAGAGGAACGGGACGAACTTGAACATACGCCTTCGTCAATATTTTCATTTTTTGAGTAAAACAAAGCACAAGAACTACCAGCCACTCAAGGGAATATGCTCTGAGTGACATATCCGAACTCCGATTAATGGGATTGACAGTGACGCTCTTTTTACAAAATATTATGGCTGAGTGATCTTCTACGACATTTCTGACAAGGTTAGAGTAAATGACTGCAGAGTTTCTAACAGCCCGCTCAAAGCAGCTTCTTAAGCCGGCAGGGTTGAACGTCTGTATGGGTTTGAAAGTTCACCGACTCTCTACAGTGGCACGATATTCGTCGGTCGGACTGGTATTTGGCGAGCTTGGTAACGAGTTAAGGGTGTGGACTTTCACTCAGGCTACTGGTTACTGGACGTAAATGGCGGGAGAGGGTCCGTTCGTAGTTCACTTACTCGAAATTTTCTGTTGTTAATAGTATGATTCTGTTGTGATGCGTCATCCGCTCTGGTGATTGGCTCATTTCCTCCCGCAAACCGGTCAGGTTGTCCTCATGAGATAAAAAAAGGTGAACAGAAACACCGCATTAATGGAAAGCAGGTTTTGCAGGGTTGTGTTTTGCTGACGTCCTTTGAAAGTTCGCATTCTCCGTTGTCGTCTAGGTTGGGACAATTGCAGTGACCAGCCCCTACGGTAGCTGGTAGCACTGTCATAAATGGTTCTATTGCTTGGATCACTGTTAATAGGTTTTGACGTCCAGCGGGTTGATCCCTGCGGGGCATCACTTGGCAGCTGACACTTCTGGAGGATTTCGCGGTCATTTCCCTAGAAACCCAGAAGATTCCAGAATTTCTCAGACCACGCGCCTTTACTGTTAATCTGAATCTTGGGAAAATCCAATGAATGCTGGTGTCCATGTTAGGGAAGCTTCATTGACCCCTACTCTCTGCTTTCGAGCAATAATGTGTAAGGTAGTACGCCTCCCGAACGTCACGTATACCAGACGAATGTATAGCAAACCGGCTAGTGATTCAAGTAGAGCACACTATGATTGGTCAGAAAATCGACTTACAAGATCAAAACAACCTAGAACTCGCGACTGAAAGCAATTTGACTACTGCGTGTACGAAGCAGTCCACTGTACATGATGGTTATGGACCAGTATTACAATCAGCATATTCACTGCAGCTCGGAGGGCACTTTAGGTCTCTGTGATCTCATTTGAGTTTATTACACAGTCTTTTGTTGGCCCGGTTCCTGTTTTTGAGTCCATACGTTTACGAGTATTAAGCAGATGATCGGACAATCAGAACAAACGACTCATCTCCCCGTACCCCACCTGATCACTATACCTTTGTACAGAAAGTTCATTTTTACATCGAAAGAAGCAGGTTAGAACATTAAGCCCGGCGTTTCACAGGTAACCTGATGGGGTTCACGAAGGGATGTGGATGCATCAGAAGTCATCAAACATTTTACCTCATCCGTAAAATTCTCAGCGGCTGCTTTCGACCCGAGTTGTCTGAGTGTTGTAAATAAGTGACGACTTCTAGTGTTCTGAAGACCTTCAGTTGCAGGTTGTGCAGTAAGATGTGAGCCGTTATCAGCCACGAACTGAATATATCACACTGCTCGCTTTCACAAGCCCCATTGACCAAGAAGGCAATTTCGAATAGTAGTTTTTTGGATCACGTTTGTAAGCAGAAGGAGCGATGGATCGGACAATTCCTACAGGGCCAGGACACTTGTTAATGCTCTACTGTAGCCCAAAAATTGGCTAAATAAACAGAAGGCAATGAGCACTAACTAAGACAGTTTTTGTTAAGCAAAGTGATTACAGCATGAATATAAGGAAAAAGGGACTTATCGTATTACGGACACGAGTTGATAAGTTCTGTTGCTGGTCCGGATGCAGGTTTCGTGTCTCTTTCGCCGTTGTAGCAGCTACGCGTATTTCCTGAGTATCCGTGAATGGTGCGTCGTAATTCCTGAGCGGCTAGACACCGAGTCGGGAGACGTGCGTAATACCGTTGAGTTGTGTGTGGACTGCGTTCGGTTTCCCCATATGTAGGTACGTCGTGTATATGTCAGCACATGACTTTTTTCGACGCGTACCAGACGGTACAGGCAGTCAAGGTCAGATGAGTCACGGTTGTGGCGTGAATTGTGAGTGTAGGAAAAAAGACGAGTCTCGTGTTCTAGTGAGCTGCTGTGAGCTGTATAGTCAAGTATGTGGGTGAAGGGATAGCTGCACACTAACACGCTTATTTGTTGGTCGATCCTTAGATGCGCGATGCTCTTATTTGCAAAACCTTTGCGAATAAAACTTTGGAAAAAAATTTTCCATTCGAAAATGTTGCATTTGGTTGTATGTATGCTCAAACCAAAAATCACCCTAATCTACCTGCATTTTGTCGCAATTTGCTTTAATTATTCTCCCTTCTAAATTTTTGGCGCGCATTCGACTTTGAACTTGCTGTGCTATGGCCTCAGAAGTGCCTTCACATGTTTGTTGGGAAATTAGGGGCTGTATCCCTTTTCATTCTTCACGGCGTTTGAGAAGGCGTTAAATGAATATATAAAGGATAACTATATTGTACTTGTGCGTTCATCCAGTAACCGAAGTATCAGCGCTGCTTTGCGTTACAAAAGGGTGTACTACAAATGCAGCAGGCGGACTTCAAGAAGCTAGTAAGCTGAGCGTGTTTGCTAATAAAATAGTACGCAAAGCACCGGCTATCCAGTGCGTTTTTGTCTAAGGTGGCAGGGGAAGCATAGCTCGGTCACCTCTTATTGTGTTGAACACAACCATAAGGTTTTTAAGTATTTACGAGCAGTTTGCAGTAAATCGACGGCTACCCGAAGAGGCAATGGCACCTGCAGGGCCCTGCTGAGGCGTGGAACGTCGTCTTGTGAAGTGCGGCAGTTTGTGGCTGATGAATTTTGCAAGAACCTTACCACTTAGGACACATATAACTACCGCCGGAAGTGTCGACCAGCTCTGTTGAGTAAGTGACGTACAGTTGGGTTTTACCGTGGCAGATGATATGCCTTCGGTCCTGGCAAAACTTCGGGAGACCAGACGCGTGCTTGTGCTGCAGTCAGGGGAAGGTCACTATAGCCACATATGCTTCTCCAGATGGATGCAGATAGCGCTGTTTCGACGCTTCCCAGATGTAGTAACTGTCGACGGAACGCACGCGACAAACCATTTTGGGCAAGTTTTTTAAACCAACTAATATCTGGCCTGTAGATACAAGCTCTACAACTTCCTGGTCACGGATGGCATGGGTACCGGGCGTCCGGTTATGTGTGCCTTCGTGGAAAGCGAACAATTTGCTCCCATTCTTAAACTGTTCGGCCTATTCAGGGAAATAATGGGCGAGCAGGATCGAGTAAAGACTTTTGTCATGGACAAGTTGGCGGCGTAAATGCGGGCAGAGAGAATAGTGTTCGGCTGCGACGTCCTGTTGTGCTACTTCCGTATTATAAAAGCTATCAGGAAGCACGTATGTATCCTGTAACATCCATGTGTTTTTGGTCACAGACACACTCTGCGAACAGCCGGCACATATTCCACCAGATAGCTCGTCCAGACAATGTCTTGCAGAAGGTTTTCTGTTTAGCTTACTACTAGCACACAGATTCCGACAAGATCTGCAACTGCTGCGCCGCACGGACCCACGATTTGTCTCTAAAATTACGGTCTACTGGTTGTACGTCACCCGCAAATGGGCTGGGCACGCACAATCCGGGATGATTAACTTTGGTGAAGTGACCAACAACCGTCTGGAGAACGCAAACGGTCGCTTGAAATCCGGGTGCACCACTCAGACACACTGGTACATACCACACAGACGTGTCCCGGCACGTCGAGTGGCTCATGCGGGAATATGATATGCATACGTCATAACACTGCGACCGACGGGAAATCCTGGAGGGCGACAACTATGTCTCAAATGTGGTCTGTCGAATGACTACGTATGCGTTCTCCCTGGTTTTGAGGCACTTGGGACCGCGACCCCCAAGGCTGCACTAGCATAGCGTTGGAACAAACGAGGTGAGGTCAATCTACGTTAACTGAGTTATGGTTCCTGGTGCAAACACCCAGGTGCCCCCAGACGGTTGACCCCTGTGCTGGTGAATTCATATGCCCCTTCTACCAGACAATTTGGCTCCCATGCATCCATTTGTTTTGCATATTTAGAGACTAGTCGGTTCCAAGCAGTTAGAAACATTATTCATAGATGTTTTCTTAGGTTGCTTTCGCATCCACCAACGCTGGCTGTTGGATTACAACCTACCGAAAGAAAGTATATCCCTCACACTTGTTCCCAAGCCACCGCCGTCAAATTTCGGCAACCTATGTAAACAACTGAACCGAGTGGCGGATAAACTTCAGGGGCTAGAACCCAGGATAGCCACAGCCGTCTATAAGCAGTTGACTGTTCAGGGGCAAATCATGCTGTGCCAAGGTTCGACGTCTGCGACTAATGACCTGCCGTCGGTGGTCGAGGATGCTGCACCTCAATCCGGATGGCGGTCTAGGGACAGACTTGTGATTTTGTGTGCTTTGTGAATGACCAACTAGTATCGGTGGAAGCTAGCGTGCAACGGATCGCGTATCATACCACGTCGACTGTTGTGAACCTTGCCCGCTGTGCGGTGGTGCTCTTCAGGCTTGTCCCAAAGGTGAGTCCGCAGATGATTGATTTATTTTTTGTGTCTAACCCCCGGGCGGTCCAGCAAGCGCACAGTTGTGCTTGCTAAACGGTCTGCAATGAAGGCATCTTATGATGTTGACCTGGACCGAAGCACAGCATTCCAGCGCAGTCCAGCACGGAAGTCTTTGTGCTTCCGTATTTTCGGCTCCAAGGAGGAGCCAGTCGACAGCCATGAGTTAATAGCATAACACTAGTACTAACTCTGTAGAGCGCCAGTTGGAGGAAAGAGACGACGATGATTTCGTCGGCTATTTGTTGTGGCCTGCACATGAGTAGTTCATCTTCGTTCTTGTTCACCCTTCCTACATCATGCGCGTCGCTGCTATTCACAGAGTGAGTGGGCATAGAGTGCTCCAGTGCACTGAGTGGCTTTACTCCGTACTCATTCGTCGACCAAGCGCTGAACGCGATACGCGTTTGTCTTTCTTATGGTTGTAGGTGATCCGCTGACAGAGAGTCTGCTCTCGCCGCGTTACATTTTGTTTACGGACCACTTTTTCCAACATCCACGTGACCTGAAAAGAAGTTTTCTTGCAATAATGCCGATGACGACGTGAGTGAATTGACAAGATTCGGTCAGACAACAATCCATCCGGTATTTTGTGACTCATCCCAGTAAGCATGGGATGGACTTAGGGAATCCTTTTTGCTAAAGCAGCTCTCTGTAGTTTGGCTCAAGACTAAGTGAAGCTCTGGTGACGACTGCACGAGCCTCATTCTTATTCACGCACCCCGTGGCCAGTTCATTACACGATGGTTGGCTCGACCAGCGCATGTACGCGCAGTGTAATACTGGCACGCATACACAGTAATAGTAAACTCTTGAACTATTGCAGCTGCTGACTCTCCAGACGATCCGTGAGGATCGTATCATATACGGTAACGATGGTAAACCTTTGCCCTTATGAATAAACTGAGCAACACCACGTCCATCCAGCGCACAACTTAATCTCCCCGATGGATTCGGGCATATCCTCTCTAAGTTCTAGCTAATTACCGCGATGTACGCACAGGTGAATATCCTTTATTCTGGTTACCATGCCGATACTGGTAGGCGATACACCATCATCAGTACATTTGGAAATAGGAGGGAGGAAGGACGCAGAACAAAAAACAAAATCGGATTCAGCGAATCGCTTAACACACATTAGTGTTGATCAAGCTAAGCGCATTCAGCAGAACGGGATCAGCTAGCGAGGCGAATTATGGCGTGATTTCGGTGCGTCCATGAAGGTTCGGAATCCATGCGTGTTCACCGGAGGCTTCGCCTCAAAGCAGGGCTGCAAACGTCTCTTAGCTGATCTAAACCTGTTCTGACGGGCATGATATTCGATGTACTGAAGTACGCTGCTCCAAGTCTTTTAAGTAAAACTAACGTTTTCATTTTTAAAGCGTCGCACTGCTGCCAACGACAGATGATCATGAGTAAACCTACCTACAGCATGCACCACCACACCATCCTCACTGACCTCAACAACAGTCGCATTCGTAGCGTCCTGTGAGATGGTAATCTATTCGTGGCTGGCTACGTCTACCTAAGGGCACCTCGATCAACCACATCCACGCCGGTAAACAACATGGGGGACTTGGGACAAGTATGAGTGTAACCATCCCGATGCAGCGGAGAGCGCGTATGGAAAAGCTTCTGTCTACCCAGTGTCGTGTACTACGCAACGTGGTCAATGATTCGGCATTCGGTAAGGTTGTTCGGGATCTGCCTACTGATCCGAGTACAAGGTGCATTCGTAAATATCAAGGTGGCTGCTTGGGGCGATAGTCTTCACAACAGCGTTCACGGTCGCGGTTTACAAGAGTCGGTCGCTTCGTCTCTCTAGAAACGATGACTTATGTTTCCAGAACTTGTGTTTCTTCAGATATTTATCCGAGGTATCCAGTTCCGGTGCAACCTGCTTAGGACGAGGGTTAGAAGCGTCCGGCGTGGTCATGCTGGTCAGACGTTCTTCTGTCGTGGAAACTGTGGTTAACCGGAGAGTTCGCTGCATATTGTGCGGTCCTGCTGGATCACGCATGATGCTAGATGTGCTTGTCATAATAGAGTTGCAAGGGAACTCTCCAAATGTATCCGCCGCCTAGGATACACTGTCTTCGAGGAGTTGAGAGCACCTACGTCGACGTCTTTCATCAAGCCTGACCTAATCATTGTTGGGGAGCGCCAAGCAACTGTGATAGACGTAAGCATAATCTCGGATGAGCGCAGAGTGACTGTGTGGAGTGAGAAGAAGCAGAAGTATGGTGCGAATGAGTGTTCCCGCGCCCGTACGTGCAATCGATTCTGATGTTGACTTTTTGGTTCACCAACCGGTGATCATTTCATACCGAGGAATCTGCTTTCCTTAATCCGCCAAGGATTTTATTGGACTGGGACTTCCTAAGGTCACAGTCAGTGACTTGTGTGTGCTTGCCATTTTGGGCTCTCTACGTACTTACGATAATTTTATGCGTGGTACATGGCGTTGAGTGTTCATTATTACCATTGATTTTCACACCTGACCCAGTGTGAGGGATACTTTGTGCCTGATGTGCGAGTCTTGACTGCTCTAGCGCTTGGTGAGCCTTGAAGAGCATTCAGCATTGTTTTTTCTTTCTTCGGTTGTTGATCTTTACACGCGTGTTTCCATACCAAACATTCTTACACATGTTGGGAGTCATCTCACCCGACCTGTATAATTGATTTCGCGCCTTCGATTGGAACGCTCCCCTCGCTTTATCTAATATTCTCCTGTACACCCTTCCACATATATCACTCAGATTTACCCTTTTTGTTTGTGATCATGCTCTTCAAAAATAAACGATAATAGTAGTACCGTTAGAGCTGCCATCATTTAAATACGGAAATAGCAAATGAAGGGAATAGCTTAACGATTTGGGTGATCAGACGACGTGATTCACCATTTCGAAAGTAAATAGGCTTATAAAGATTTCCAATGGCAAGGGACACGGGTGGAGTAAACACATCGGGAATTAAATTAGTCGTCACATCTGGAGCAATAAACAAGCTTAACAATAGTGCAGGGGTTCGATAGATTGACTAAATTTGGCTCGCACTATCGCAACGAAAATGCGCATCCCTTCAACGCCAGCAACTGCGCCAAGAATGGAATTTTCTACACAAATTGTTGCGGCAAAATTGATTATGGAACCTGCACACTATCGGAATAAGTTGTGATAACCTTATCCAGCAGTGCAGCTTGTTGGACCAAACAAAGCGGAACGATCGTCGGACTTGATCTGCGGATTATGAATAACACCATACTGCTTGTTGGCCGTTCAAACGACCAGAAGTTGATGATACAATTTAAAGCGGTAATCAACCGGGTATGTAATCGACCACCGTCGATTACGCCTTTCGATTTTTGAGTCAACAGTTGTGGTATCAGCTCACGAATAGATTAACTGGGCAGGTGCTGAAGAACGCTACGTTTAGCCCTCTTGATCTATTTAGGGTTTCTGGTAAGAGTGGTTTTCAGAACCGCACATTTTCATTTCTCTGAGGTTTCGGCGGACAGAACCTCCGGAACGCATTTTTTCTGAGGAAACAGAAAAGAAAATGAACTATTCTCAGTTAAGTTGTCTTTAGAAAGTCATCTCTCGCCTTCTACGGAGACCTACTTACAATCAGACACTTGATAAAGCTTTAAACAGGAAGTTTCAAACAGGCGATCTCTCAGCCAGCATTTAGCCGTTCGGCCACGAGCTGCTGAGTAACAGTGTGATTAGCTCACGCTTACGTACTAAGTAAAATGCGGGTTAGAAGACATGAGCTGCCTCGAAACCAGAATTCACAGGTGAAATGAGAACAACATCCTGAACCTAAATTGCGCTGCGTGTGTAAATCAGTATACACACTATTATACAATCATCAACCTAATGCAAATCTGGTAATGGTCCGGGACAAGTGGGATTGTTTTCTGCACCTCTGCTCCGTGCTTGGTTCGGTCCATGGAAGATCCCGGCCTCAGTTAATTCGGATGCATTGTTAGACAGCTCTGTTCATAGCTGGCCCTCGAGAGAATACCTACATCCCTGCGCTCAACACGACTGGAAGGATGTCCATATTTGGCAGGTGTTATCAGGGATTTACTTGCCTGTCAGAGCCGGAAACCACTCATCGTAATGCGGACCCGGTTACATAACTCTGGTAAACGACGAATCCAGGTTCCTGAATCATACGCTTCTTACTGGTTTTATAGAGTCGAACTAGTGGACAAATCAGGTATCCACAGTGTTGCGATTGCCATAAGTAGCCGCGTTAACTATGCACTCATTGTCTGAAATTTAATATCACAAAGACTTGCGGTGGTGCATTTCAAAGACATCCCCTGAATTCGACTGCACTGGCTGTTTATGCTCCCATGTCTGTATCGGACCCAACCAAAAAAGATGAGCTCTGTGAACAGTTGCCGCAGGTGATCACACAACTTCTTGATAGTAGCGATCGAGTTGGTGAATGAGACAACATTACGCGCCACATACTTGACCGGTTTGGACTGGGTAAGTGCTGTGAAAACGGTGGCAGGCTAATAAAAATCGCCTCTTTTAATCAGCTCGTTGTTACTAATACCCGTTTTCAGGATCCCAGAAAACACTTACTGACACGGTATTCGAACAGCAGTCATATGGCCTCCTAGATAGACCGTATTCTGGTGCGCTGAAGATTGCGACCTTTTAGAGGTGCGAATTCTGGAAACCCATAGTGTACAAATCATACAATTGTGACGGCTACGAATAAACTCGACCTTTCTACTAAACGAAAGAAATGTCCTCCAAAGCGCATCAACGCTCAGTCACCCGGAGGACCAATGGACATTTCCTCATACAATAACCAACAGTTTAGAAGCTCACATCAACATTTTAGCTGCCCAGTTGGCTCAGGTAAACAATGAGCTGGTAGCTTCAAAACCTCTACACAAGCCGCCGTGGACCAGCTAGGCTATGAGTAACATCGCACGCACTAGACATCTGAGGCAAGTTTTCTTATTCAAGAAGGCAGCGGAACACCTTACTAGCGAATCCGTTGATGTTTGCACGCTTCGACGAAGGATCTCTCGACCAGCAGGAGAGATTGCATTTCCAATACTGGTCAGACGTGGAATCCGCTTCGAGCGTCAGTGACTCCGTCAATCTCGTCTCGTACGCTTTTTTGAGATAACCTTCGGCTTCAGCAGTATTTGTTAAGTGGAATAAATGTAGAGTTTCTCAACAACCATAGAGACAAAATACTTCAAACAACTGTCAAACCATCCGTCAACAAAACTCGGGACCAGTTAAGATCCAATACTATATGATGTCAACTGTGAAGAACCAAGTAAACGACAGAGTGCCGCAATCGTCAGTCAACTGATGAGCACAGAAGTCTCAAGGAAGATGGAGTTTCTGCTGGAGTCTGTTGATCCCGCACCTCAGCAGTCCTCGGACCACTCCACAAGCTGTTTTGCTCAATCTGAAAAAAATGAAGCAGTCTGACAAGACTGAGGTTCCTCAGCATTACTACCGATCCCAAAAGGCGACAGAACGGTGAGATATTTATCACAGAATCAGTTTTATTGATGCGGCTACCACAATTTTCGCTTCCGTCCTGCTACGTTTTCCCCGAACACAGGATGCACGCACAAGGCCAAACCAATGAGGAGTTCGCCCTAGAGGAGGCTGTGTGGACCAAATATTACCTTTACAGCGAACATAAAGACATCAGTTCAAATTTATATAGCCTACCACAATATGCTTCATCTACTTCCGAGCTGCGTTTGATCCGATTGATCGAGAGCACCTGTGGATAAGCCTCTTTGCTGACAGTGGCCACGCAAGGCAGGTAAACCACATTAAGTTTTATTAATCATCATTGGAAGCCCGGGTTCGGGTATACGGCGAAGAGACTACTGAGTTCGACACTGACTCTGGTGCACGATGAGACTGCCAACTTTTGTCGGTGCTCGTCAATTTCGCAATCGAGTGATCATTAGAACGGCCAATGGAGAGATAATCTGGTATCCGGGCAGATCCACAAACCTGGACAGCTGACTTGGAATACATTGATGATATCGTTCTGTTGGGTGCCGACTCGGCATAACGTTAACTTGTGTTGAAAATCTAACTCAGCACGCAGAAATCGCGGGACTGGAGACCAATACGTCGGCGACCAAGTTCTCCACTAGCATGGATTTGCCCATCCAGCCTTTCAACATAGAGAAATCGTTCGGCAGATTGTCGACCACTGCCATCTTAACCAACAGACAGGCTAAAGAAATTCAACGGCGTATAGACAATTCCCGACAGATCTTCATGCTGCTAAACTGTCTTGTGGAAAAGAAGTGAAACTAGTTTATGCACAGAAATCCGGGTCTTCAACGCAGCCACCCATCCAATCTTGATTGCTGCCTACTAAACATGGTCTCTACGAGCAGAAGGCATCCGAAATCTGGATATTTTGCAACTGGCTGCTCCCACGTATTAGGAGAGTTCGCTATCTAGGGAAAATACATAATGACGAGATCAGAAAATGTTGTCATGAACTACGACGTCCATCTCAACTCCTTCAACGACGGCGTCCGCAACAGTTTGGGTGTCTGTTGCACAGGAACGGTGCCAAAATCCCCAAAACAAACATTGGCCCCTATACAATTTCGAGAATGGCGTTGTCGCTCCGGAGCACAACTGGAAACTTGACTGAGTACGATCAGGAGCGACATGGAGTAGCTCGGTCTCCGTGGAGTCTGCTGAGTCCGTCACTGGATAGCGACTTGTGCAGATCACCATGCCTGGGAGGCATACATCTGAGATATTTCTGAAGCAAATTGGGTTCAGGTAGGACATAATGTTGACGGAAACTCGGGGAATGTGCTTACCTAATGAGCCTCAAGCAGGGTGAAACCGGTCGTGGGCTGTCGAAGAGTTTTCAACAGCCTTATGAGTAGTGTGCTGCGTCTATACAACGTGTTGCGATATCTCGAATATCGTGCCAACTGTAACATGAAGCGGCCTGGTGCAGCACATTCAGTTGAAGAACACGATAAACGAGAGAATCGGCTGGGAATCAGGTGAGTCACACGTGAAAACCAAATTCGTATGCAAATGAGTATATTTGTCTCAAAGAAACTTGTTCTAAACAAGCATCACATGGATGAAGTGTTCCGCGTCCTTAAGTTTTTGCGACACCATCGTGCATACGGCGAAACGTGAGACAGACAGAACCGTAAGTCCTCTGGACATTAAATTTTGTGCCAACGTTTCGGACTCTATTGACACAAATATTCGTGGCCATAAACACTGCACAGTGCTTCGACTGGGAGCAGCCGTAAGCAGAAATTGAACCAATTGGTCAAAGTTCTACATGGAACTGGCTATCCGATACAGTTTGTTTGAAATAACGGCTATACCGCAGCCAAGTTCTCGGTCTGACCCTCTAAAGCTAGCGTTTTCCGCAGAAGAACAACCAAGGGTACATAAAGCACATTAAGTACCGAAATTAAGTATAAAAAAACAAGTGCAATGAGTTGCATTTTAAGTGCGTGTAACGACATTCTGGAAATTCAATTTTCTGACGAACCGCCGGGCCTTACAGTCGGGGCATGCAGTAGGAGCAGTCCTATGTGTTGCCCATGTTTGTGTTGACGGAGCTTTACGAGTCAGGATTTTTTCAGAATCGGTTTCAGATCAAGGCTAAGAAACGAGGTTAGTCAGAAACCAGAAATAACATGCATTAGGCCGTTCCGGATAACCTCCCACGATTCATGGAGTTAAGCCTCATATCAACTACAAAAGAAGGGGAAATTATTTCCCTGAACGAACACTACTCATAAGGTTGCTGAACACTCTGTGACAGCCTACTACCGGCTTTATTATTCTCGGGACTCATCAAGTGCAAATGAGTTTCGCAAATTGCGTACCATTTGGACTCGAGTAGAACATAAGGTTGACGGAAACTCGGGGACTGTGCCTATCTTGTGAACCCCAAGAAGGGTGAAACGGGACGTGGGCTACCGAAGAGTTTTCAGGACACCAGGTATCAACAGTTGCAAACTCCCGCGACATTTTTACTATATGGATAAAGACCGTAGTGCCACCGCAAAGAGCATAATGAAGACGAAGGAGAACCGATAGCCATAAGAGAATACGTGAAACATGCCAAGAAACCGTTTCAGTTTGCTTCCATCTGCTCATTTGACACCTTACCTGCAGTGAGATCTATTCAAAAAACAACGCTTCTGCGAAATGGTGGACTGGAATCTTTTGATCAGACTAATTATTGCAATCCACTAACTGTAACGTAACACGAATTTAAACTGCCTTGGAAGGTTGCCCCTACTGAAAACACCAAGTAGGAACCTAGCACTTGACACAGACAACATACCACATAGAAAATAAACACAAGTGCGTTGTGAAGAGGTACTAGTCGTCCTGTGGTCGCTGTTGACAAGCTATTACGTGGAACTGTCTGGCAGCCTTAAAAGAGAGCACAACCAGCAAGATTTTGACTGATGCTGGCCGTGTCCTCATGAATGGATGGAACACTGTGCAACTAAAGCGGTACAACTACGATTAATCCATAAGTGGCTCAGAGGAAGAATAATTTCACAAAATGGATGAAACTTCCATCTCAGAAGTCGTCACTCGAAGAGCCAGTCAGTAAGTGACCACGTGATGTGGTTTCTTTAATTGAAGGACGAGCGGCACTATGTCCAGTCTAAGTGAGAGCTAATGAAACTGTTGATCGGCCACCCGTGGCCAAACCACTGGCCAGAAGGTCGCGGGTTCGGAACTCCTGAGGAGTTTCATGAGATGCGCACCGCTGATGATTCCCAACAAGGATGAAACAGCTGTACAGCGCTTCCCGGCTTTTCAGCACTGGCTGGCTACACTGACAGAACGAAATCCTAACTGAAAAATTACAGAATATCACACCACGATCAACGAACACTGTAAAAAAAATGTGAAGGAAACGGGCAGACAGAATAGTCAGTGTCGCAAGCTGGAATTTACAGTGGTGATTCGGAGTGATAGAAAAGTAACTGATTAAATTGAAAGATGGCGAGGGAAATGTATCACATTTTTACATGATATTCACAAACGCACATCTTTTTACCTCACTGTATATATGGGGCATTCTGAATGCCCATTTTTTCAAGTTTCGGTGCACACAATCCCCGGCCTTAATGACAACGGATTACATCGAGCAGAAAAAATGAAAGTGACCACAGCATCACTTCGGTTAACTTCGCAAAAGTTGGGCATGTGTGCGAAAAAAAAGGTAGTACAAATCTGTCATAATCTACACAAATCATCTCCGGGGAAAAAACACTCCTAAGAGAGAAGCTTGATTTCCCCCTGGAAGACTTCAATGTACCTTTAGTGTCTCACAGTTGTAAATTCCTTCCCAATTTAAAGTTGAAATGGCTATTCAGGAGCTATAGGAACACGCAGCTGGTCTACGCATTCATCATCATCATCACCATCAGAGACAGCAACATCAGTGTTGACACTGATGCTTCACTGCCGTACAACGAGCCTGTCTGACTATGTTTCAAGCCTTAGAGTGAAAAAAGGAGAGAAGAGTGGGTGATGATGGCCTCTGTCAAGTATTCAGAGGTGTCTACACCTCCAAGCGTTCAACCAGACAATTTGAAAAGAAACTGACAGCACGAACGCCGGTGATATCGATCAGCCGCCATTTCTTGCATCCATATGCATTAAATTATCAATGAGGCACTTCTATATCAAACCCGCAATGAGCGAAGCCATTTCATGAGCAGCATAAAGTAAGACAGAGCGGTCATGGTTATTATTGACTTGTAAGCCGAATTGGCAGCAGTTCCAAAAATAGTGTTCTTCGGCGAGTTACGAAGACTTCTGAGCGAATAAAATATCGCGAGGATGAGAATAAAAGAGAATGTTATCAGCGGAAACACAGCATTGTGAGAACTATGAACAGAGTGAGGAGGTGGGCAGTCACGTTAAAGAATTCAGTTCGAAGTTATGGGCGATGAGGGGGTGCGGGCGCGCAGTGCAAACATACGCACAGGATAGATTGATTTTGGAAAGTTGGTTTGCAAGCGTTCACCAATCACAATCAAGTCAGCCTTTTCAAAAATTGTGAGAAGAGCAGTGCGGGACCGAGTGAAACTGCTGTCGATGTCATCAAAATTTGTTTCGCTTTCTCCTGTATCCGGATTTGTCGGGTCGGTTGAAGTCACATTCTCTTTGACGACTATAATACCATTGCTTGAGAGCGCTTGGGCGCACCGTTGAAGGAAACCGACCAGGGCGACATCCGACAAATGCCCCAGTACCCACTGAATCCAAACGAGGTCGTAACGTCCTCGGGGTGGAATAAAATCCTGTAAAAACAGAGTCGATCTACTTTAGAGGTCTTAACAGATAAAAATCAATCAAAGGGTGCGAAGCATTCTTAAATAACGAGCAGTGTTGGGAATCCGTTTGATATTAGTCCACGACAAATTTACCCTTTCAACGTTCTCGTTCGAATCCTCAACGCACAATAAATTGGACTTCGTGTGAAAGCTTGTAAGAGGTTCGCGCTCGGCAGACACTCAGTTGGCAGCTGGTACAAAAACCAGCGAAGCTGTTATACGAAAAATACAGAATTATCTGACCAGAGGCCTTTGGTTTGCTAATGTACCCCGATTTCTGTAACGCACTTCAGGTGGAATACAATGACAAAGAAAGCAGAAGTAATACAGCTACCGTAGCACCAGGCAGCTAATTTCATGACCTAGGACTTGAGCTATTGTAGGCACATGAGATAGGATGACGCTAGTATACCGTATTCTTAAGCATGGGACTGGAGTCGTTCTACTGGAAAATGCGAAATGATGCATCAACACATACCTGTAGTCCAGTACAAAATCGTTCACCGACGCGCGTAAAGTCCTCCGCACCGATATACGCCTCACTTTGGTCCAGGAATGCCTGAGTTAGCTCAGCCATATCCACAGAGTTGAATCGTGGTAATAAGAGCTGTTTGGTAACACGTCCGATTCCGCTACCACAATCCAAAGCGTATGCCGTTGTGTTAGGGCCGTAATCATCTAGAAATGCGTGCGAATCCTCAATATCCGGCACATTCAAGGATGAATAACCACCAAGCATACCATCTATGGTGGGAGACACGTTAGCCCAATACTCTTTAGCCCTGGAGTAGAAGGTGGCCGGGGGATCTGTGGGACTAAATGGCGGTTCGGGTGTAGCATCGCTGTTAGAAGAACGCGAGCTGGTACTTTTACGTTGACTTCTCCGGCGGGAAAAAGCAATGTCCTTTACAGTGGAGGACCACGCCGCATTTTCAACCCCCGTTTGCGACGAACCTTCTTGATTGGAGGCAACCGAGGCTGAGGCCTAGAAACGGCAAGATAGCACCAGAAATCTGATCACGCCCAGCACATACAACATGCTCAAATGACAACAGGAAATGACAAAAAGGCTAATGTATTTCAAATGCCACGCTGGGCCATCCAGCTGATGGTAGTGTGTCGATTTGGGAATTTTAATGGAGACTTCGTTGTGTAAGTGAAGTCATTTACACCGAAAGGCCGTTTCATCCTTATTAGGGATCATGAGCAGTGCGCATTTCACAAGAACCCAGGGAGGCCGTGGGTTAGGGATACCCCAGAGTCACGTGAGATGCGCACTATTGATAATTCCCGATAAGGATGGCATAGATTGGCTTTACTTACAGGACGAAATCTCGATTAAAATAAGATATCTTACACGTAACGACGGAGCATGCATGCCACAGTTGAATAACAACATTCAAGAGATTCTTTTGGGTTTCGGTGCAAGAAAGCCGATCTTTCAGTTGCAACAGCAGGAGGCAGTATGGGTTTATTTGGCGCCAGAAGCCAACCACAAATGGTAGACTTCCGTAGAAAGCGCAATGTTACTGGAGTCCAAGAAGGTTCGAATAAGATATGTGCCTGTGGAAAAAGAAGCTGTCTAACCCGGCCACTAACCCGAATGTGCTTGAGAATTTAATTACCCATTCCTCTTTGTTGAGTTGACATCATAGCATGTAAGCTATAGGTAATCGTTTATGCGATCAGAGGAATCATCCAAGATTCAACGAAAGTTGGAAGTGGACCCTGAATGTAACGTGTCCTTCGAAGCTAGCAGTGAAGACGATAGCTTTGATACAAGACCGCCAATGGCTGCGTGACACAGCCATCTGTGATTGAGTGCTTAAGTGCATCGAAATGTCGAGAGAGAGAGAGAGAGAGAGAGAAAGAGAGAGAGAGAGTAAGAGCTTCTCCAATCAAGTACGACAATAAACCTGAGTTCAAATACACACGATTCTAGAAGCTGCAAAAACGGAGATGCCATCGAATCGCTTCCGACTGTGCTTGGTAAGCAGGAGCCACAAAGTGCATGGTCATGAAAATTGGGCGACACTAAACAAAAAAACAAGTGTACTACGGAGTGCTACAATGGTTTCATTTCGTCTTTAACCTTTGAGCTGACTCTGACCGATTACGATTTCATGGCCACTTGACTAACTCAAAGAGGAAACCCACGTCCTTGTCCATAGGCCACAAATCGCATTCATTCAGTTTGCATCGGCTTTTGTCTAGGCAGACCGTCACCAAGTTGATGTGAGGTGTTGTTGTTACCAAGATTATCTGTGAATGATGCCAAGTGACATCCGTAGTGAATCTGGTCTGGCTTTTTACATGTGATCTTTTGTTTGCTAGAGACCGGAAGCTCCGCATTCGTTTAAGTAAAACACTTGAGGAAAATAAACAAGTATTCACCTTCCACGAGATAGCGTCTACGAAATGGTAGAGATTTAGCGTGTTTGGGATCTGAGAGAAGATGTGGCCCAAACAGCTGAGAAGCAACAAACTTCAGTCCATGGCATACTAACAAGCACTCAATGTTGCTCTCATTGAGAACAAAACAAAAGAACAGCAAGAATAGGACTTTATTCACCTGGAAGTGATAAAATGCCGTCGGAGACATACAAGGGAAGGGGTACGAGATAGGGAGGGCAAGGAGACAATCAGGCTTCCGTCTAGGCTCGACGTTGTGTAAACGAAGGGCTGGCACCTGGAAGTATACAAATAAAAATGTTGCTTGACGATGGGAGATGGATAAACTGATTGTGTAGGACGAAGGAGGGACACAACTTTTTATACAGTTTACAGACTTGTGAACAATTTCACTCCCCGTAATAGAACAACGAGGTTGGATGCAGTTTTGGAGGATAGTTGGGGGCTGACGGACTGTCTTGACACTATTTGGGGGTTGTAGTAAGAGTGTACCCCCGGGAGAGGCGCAAACTCGTTTATTGTTCCGAGGAAAAAGAATGATAGCAAGGAATGGCACTGCTTTAGCAGAAACAAATTGCTCGAATAAAAAATACTCAACCAAGAAGTTCTTTCGGACTTTATTTTAAGAGGCTTAAGCTACATTCATGAAGAAAACTCAGCGGCTGACTGAGCCTACTTTGAAGAATATCGCAATGTACTGTACACAACAACCAACATTAGGATGGAAACCTACCTTAAACGTGGATGAGTTACCATGCAAAAGGCTCGCGCAAGTAGATCCGAGAACCTCGAAGGCCCTACACCAGCCGGAGCGGAACACAGCGCTAGCATTCCATGCGTTAGCGAGAAGTATTGGCTCATGGTACGACGTTCATCCACAGCGATTTTCAGAATCCATGCCTCTTCAAATAGCCCAACGGGCACCAACATGTCTAACATATCGAATACTTTGGTTTGGCCTGCCTCACCACACAAGTGTACGTCAGGCTGATAATTTATCGGAGTTCAAATGTTAAAGCCCCTTGATTTTTGGATGACGACGGTGGAAAAATACGTGATCGGCATCAACATACAAACGCGTGAAAATTTCGGGAATAGACGCCCAAATAACATTTCTGGCATTGACACCCTGATCGCGACCAACGTTCCACGAGACTAGACCGAATTTTGGCCCTAGGGATGTAACATTTGCGCTTGTTTTTGCGTTTTACTCCAAACGCAGTTGCGTTTGCTTTTATGGCATAATGGAGTTTCTGGTCGTATTCATTATGACACCCCATTTTCAATCTACGCCAAGTGACTTGTCGCGATTATTCTGCAGTGCATTGAAATCGCCTCGCAAAAACCATGACTGGAACGCATTCGGGTCACGTAGGATTTCGCTCTAAACTAATCCCCAACTACCAGTATTTTTTATCCAACTATCCCAAGTCCGTGGAGTTGGAGCTCGGTTCATCAGTGTACTTTGCCTAGCTTCCCTCCGCTTGTTTCGACAATAGTCGTCATTTTGTTTTGGTCAAAAGTATACTTTGAGTGAGTGGAGTGGCCCAATGGACCTTGCCCATTTGGTGAATCAGATGGTACACCTTGTTTGCGCTTCATCTAAGCTAAAATATAAAAAAACACTCACCAATTTCAACAAAACATGATGTTAAAAATGAGTTGGCGAGAGTGAAAGCCGATGAGTTCAGGTGGCCGCCTCACATTTATTCAGCAGACGTCTAGAAATTTTGAGCTGAATAAATCTCTCCACTTGGTCGTAAGCCATTCGGCGGCTTGCTGTTCTCATGAATGAATACAAAATGGGACAGAAGTAAGTGATTTTAAAGTCGTTCTGCGAAACACGGTTATACAAAGTGTGGCCTACGAAATGCAGACGACTCGTAGTAGCTGTAGGTCAGAAGAGGGGAAACACGATTTCAGAAAACCGCTTGCTTCCTCTCGCTAGAGCTTCCTTATGACGTATACGATCGTGCAGTGGAAAGAAACTCGATCTACCTACATGCAATCCGTTATCAATGGCTTGCAGCCTTGGAAAGGTGTGTTTTCACAGATAATTCCTTTTGCGTCAAATAGCGCTTTTATTGAATTGTGTTCGGGCCAATGTCTAATAAAATAGTGCGTGAAATACCCTTGATCACTCTGGAATTTCCTCGATGTCCTTATAATTGAGAAAAAGAAATTTTACAGTGCTGACGACCAACCCCATCATTGTATGGAGAAAAAAAATTCGGGTTTGAGTTCGAACTCAATAAACCCTATTTGTCGAGAATAATGTGCCCAATAGACGATAAATGATGAGGAGGATAGCCAGATCACTGAAAAATGCGACTAATTTGTTAGTTACGGGCATACTTTTGATCAAATTTCGCACAATTTCCACCCCATCATTCAATACTGAAGTACCCTGATCCATGCAGTACATGAAGGACATGACCAACCGCACAAACCCATCTCGCTGGTGGGCCCCATGTGTTTCGATTAGAGTTGAATTCGGACTGTGGGCGGACTAAGCCATGGTCTTGCTGCTACATCTAACAACCACATTTTGGTGTATCAGGCTATGGATATCGTTAACCGTGTGCATAGAATGCCTCAACGGCAGTTCGGATTCCTTGGGCACACTAGTCCCGACAAACTGATTGACCTGAGTTCTACTTCAAACCGGATGGTGTCTTCATATGGCAATCGGTTCAGAAATCAGCAAACCACGTTTGATCGTCCCAAGTAATAGGATAACCGAGAAATTCAGGCCAAATAGGGTGTTTTCAATAAACGTTTTATGCAATACTGTGTGCTGGTGACCATAGGAAAGTTGCTAGCTTCATAAAGTCCAACAATTAGCACCAAGTGCACGGTGACTTACCGAAAGGCGAAGCTGGTGCAGCAGCAGCTGGTGGTGAACCCATTGCCAAGTTTCCAAACGATGGACTCTCCGACTTCGCTGCAAAGCTGTTGAATGATTAAGAATCGAAAAGGAAGCCGACGTTTGGTTGGTTAACTTGAACAGCCCAAATGATGCCGAATAAAAAAACGGGGAATACACGTTAGGAGAATAAAGGTAGGTACTAGAGCTGCGATGCTGGAAGGTTACTAAAGCCTAGGTGGTAGTCCTTCAAAATTCGAAGGGACTAATTCGGCCCACAGACCACTTGGTTAGTAGGCTCGAATGCAGACCTCTGAGCTGAACATCCTTTCAGTGCCTAGCTGCCATGCATTTGAAGGAAGCATGAGAGCTGAAATACCGCCCGGTTCATTGTGTGGTGCTTCATCCCATCATTCAACTGTATTATCTTCAATCATGAAGCGCTTCGAGGCTAAACTGTTGGCGATGTCATGTCCATTAAAAAGTTTACCAACGTGGCGTCAGTCGTGACAGTCAACTTGGTCCACTGTGATATCCACTAGGGGAGTGATCAGCCTCTCTGGGAACCATAAGGCGTCCATTCTTCAGCTCTCGAGGGTTTCCTGGAGGAGGAAGTATGCGCAAATCTTCAGCACAATACTGAATAGCGCTCATGAGCAGACTAAACAATGAATGCACTTTTCACATGTTGCTGGCCAGTTGTATGCTGTTGAACTCACAAATCCGTATTAACCTTTTTCATAGCAATAAATCAAAGTGCACTAAATCAAGAGACAAAAAAACAGTCTTCAAAAACAGGGGAACAGGAACATAAAATTTGCGGGGATTTGAATGAATGTAGCGTGAGATGTGACCAAATTAGCGTATCACCTTTCCCCATATAGTACATCGGTCTAGCTCTCGACAAGTGAAAATATGGGGATTAAGCGACCTGTTTTGAAGCAGTGGTTCGTTACGCTGGTAAAAATCGACGGAAACACGCAAAAGCTTCTCTTAACTGAAAAATATCCATAATATCACAAGGGCCCAGGCATTTCGAACGCGTCTAACTGAACGATGGATTAGCGAAGTCACGACCCAGTAAGTAAGTTTACCTAGAACAGCATAGAATCATCGATGGCGTAAGTTACCCCTTCAGCAGAAGTATAGACGGAAAATGCAATTCCAAAGATAAAGAAGCTTATCGGCAATACAGAGGAACACACCTATTGGAAGTCTTGCTAACAGTGCACACAACCAGGAAACAACAGTACATTTAGATGTGCTTGTGTGGATTCGTAAGCCAACGAATTACGCTTATCCAGTGACCAACCGGTGGTCCGTATTTAGACCTCATAGGAGAGTCCCGGGCTACGAATAGAAACTTGCAGGCAGACGTCAACTCTTGACAGGGGCCCGATCGGCGAATGTGTTGCATTGAACGTTTGGTTAAAATTACATGAAGTGCATTATAGTGAAGACCATTTACTCCGATGATGTATTCCTCAAACCAGGCAAGTATACCGTGGTCCTATTAGAGCGTATGCCCTCGAAGCATGTGATAAGATAGCCGAACAAGTATTGGCAGACGCTTCGGATATTTGTAGGGGACTAAAAACTATTCCAAATCCCTGTAACCTTATTCTTCATCGTACCGAAGGGTCTTCTGCAAGTAAATCATAATTCTCGTATAGCACATAAGTACCGATTTTGATGATGATGACGACGACCGCGTAATCATTCACTACCACACATCAAGGTTTTTTCCATTTATTATGGTCCTCAGCCCTGAAGGCAAAAAAATCGCTGTAAAATGGTGAATGATTAGTGTGTGGGCAATGCGTCAAAAAGCTCATGGTATAAGTGGGCCGTGACAGATGGTAGGGACATAAGGAACCGCATCAGTAAAGGAATAGAAAAGAGACTGTGCACCATCTGGGCTAGTTCATAGCTGAAGGCTAGTTTCATTTTCACATGATACCCGAGGCATACAGGGGCACCATAATGGATAAGTTCAGAATAATGCTGGAATAAGGAATGGCAACTACATCAAGCGAGCCCTGGAAATATGCCCAACTATCAGTAGCTCGGATGGGTTTATTAGCTGTTGATCCGGTGGTAGTAGACCTGTTCGCCGAGCTTGGTGACTGGCTTGAAGATGTTTCGTAACCAAGGGAGGAAGCATTGTAATTGCGCCCACTGACCATGTATTCCCGTATGATAACGAAACGTCTGCATGCCAATTGTAGAGCTCGGCGAACAGATCGACTGCCACCTAATCAACAATCAAGCAAGACCTTAAGCTGATCTGGGTGAAGAATCAAGAGCACCAGGTTAACAAAGTTTAAACACTTACGCAGCGAAAAGACCTCCACCAACCGTCACAGCTGCCGCGGTATTAGCTCCAAACAACGTGCCGGGAGGGTTTACGGATGATGGATTGATGACAGTGGCTGCACCAAAAAGACCCGCGGAACCAAACGCGGTTGCGCCACCAAAGGCAGTTTGACCGGAGGAGCCAAAGGCAGATTGTCCAAACACCGGGCGAGCTCCAAATGCACCCGCGGAGGGCGGTGATGACGGACTGAGCTGAGCACTGCCAAATAAACCGCTACCGGTTGTGAGGCCGAACAAACTGGAAGCTGTCGTTGTAGCCGCAGTTGAAGACGTAGCTACACCGAAAGCAGGAGCCCCAAACAAACTGCTCTCGGACTGCGGAGTTGCGGTGCCGAACAAACCAGCTGTTCGTGAGCAGTTTGTGATGGAATACATTTAGGTGTCGTTTATAAAACCACCGAAAGGTGGCACAGTAAAGAGGCGAAAACCTGTTTTATGAACCTCCAAAACAAGTAGTGAGACCATACAGAAATGTTGTCAGACTGTTTTCACCGAGAAAACACCTCAAACTTGAACGGGAGATCATGGGCAGAGATCGGTTCGACCAAGTCTCACAGTTCACTCGGAGAAGCACATAGCCAACGGCTGCGAGGATTAGACATCCAAATATAAAATGGCTATTGTTTTTTTCGTGCAGTGCTTAACATGATCACTTTAGATTCATACCCCAACAGATCCATTCCAATGGTTCCTTCCAAATGAATTTGCACTAGGTTGTTTTATTGAAAAGGCCTTTATGTTGGCAGCCAATTCAGCCTCCAGGATACCACAGACTAATCTCATTCAGTTTCCATGACCTCAAACTTCAAGATCGTCCGACAAAATTCGTTCATAGGCCTACACTGTGACCGGCCTTCTCTCAGTGTATGTACTAGTTCTCGATAAAATGATATAAGTCTGTTGGATTTAGGGAGCTAACACACTTTGCAGAACCGACAAGTGATTGCCAATACTCAATCTCAATCGCGCGTGAAGCCATTCTAGGCTGAAATACGGAGAACTACTGTTCCATTCTCTCTCGATTTAACTTCACGGACCTGATCGGAGATTCAATCCGCGCCTTCTAATAACCGGTTAAGCACTCTCTCGTGCATTGAAGAATTCCAGGCGCAGATGGCACCCTCTCACTAGCTAGCAGTGATGTACCCCAAGGTGCTTTTTTGTCCTACTCTAATATCTTCACCACTGACATACTCCCGGAGTCGTAAGCGTTGGTTACTTGTTATACGACAGTGATTGCAAGCTGTGGGATCAAGATAAAATACAATCAACGGTGGATGCATTAGACGTTCGGTTCGTTCATCCACTACTGCCCGTGAAAAATGAGAAACCTTGCGTACTTTCAGCACGGAGTTCTCAACTGCAAGGCGTACATCAAACGTTATCTAGCTCGTGATAGCACCTGTGAGAAAACCTTGCGCATAGCGATTACGTAAAACATGAATAGAATCATCTGCAAAGGAGAGTAAAGGGCGCTACCACGGTGCTTTCAGCGATAAAAACGGTGATTTGCATATGTTTTGTTCTGTCTGTTGGCACGTCTCGGCGCACATACGCCTCATTATTGAGTACTAATCACCAATTTCCTATCCACACCCAAACATGAAGGACTATGAAGGACCAACAACTGAGCCACCTCGCCCCCCACCGTGGTTGAGCTAGAGTGTTGTCCGCACTCAAATGTATGGGGAAGCCGCCGTCCATAGTGGGACCTGATGCAGGCTCGCCAGATTCTAAGACAGCTTGTGGACAGGAGTGTCAACATTTCAGAATCAACGCTGATCGTTGCACTAGAGGACATGATCTGAAATTATACAAGATCAGGAGGTGGTGTGTTTGCGCGAATGCTGTTCCGTCCACACCAGTGTTATATCTGACTGCTGTCCCCGCTCCAGTGCCTTAGTGCCGGAAAAAGACTCGCCGACAAGGAACACAACAGCCTTATTGCAAACAAGCGAGTGCGAAAGTAGAACGGCCTTGCGCCATATGTTGAAGGTCTCTGTTTGACCTTGATCCAAGGCGGTCTGATCAGCGTTTAGTGGAATTTGAGGGTCTCAGTAGGTTTAGGGGATTTTGGGAATCTGACCTTCCTGACAACCAGTGATCAGGTTACGGAGTTCCTCCCGGACGAAATAGCGTTGTCTCGAATTGAAGAGGGGTTTAAGGAGCTTGTGGATGGCTTACTCCCAGGAAGAGTAGAGGCATGGTGCCCACATTATTAACGGATGGAGCTTGTAGTTGGTACGGCAGTGAAGCATCGGTGTTGAACACTGATGTCATGCTGTCGATGATGATGATGATGTAGTTGGTTGCGATGGGGCTTTGGGCTTCTACCAAGTCATTCCTATGACCAAACCATGCGACAATGAAGCCTTTGACCTTATTAGCACTTGGACTTGTGATTAGACACCATGCTTCAACCAGGACGTTATATGGTTTGGTGTGGAATGAACCGTATAACAAGGGAGGCAACCAGAGACTTTTTCGGGATCCATAGGCGAGGCTGGTTTCATGGCCATTGTCGCCATGAAGACATGTGACAAGGCACAAAGAAAGATCCACAGACAGAGCTGGATTTAGTGTGGGTCATCAGCTACAGTTATTCGACGAAACCCAAAACGAATACACCTGATATGCGAATGAAGAGTAACAACTATAGTATGAATAAAAACAGTAAACCTGTGGGAGGGACCATTTAAGGATGTACTCAACAAGGCCCAGTTGTATCCATGAGACTGTATGACACACCAACCAACTTGGGCATTGTACAGCCATATCATACAAGCACACGGAATAGATCGCACGAGACTTGTTTCTAGTTGTAATAACATAACATAACCGAATGAAAGCCCATAACACTGGAGCATAACAGATCCGTGGTAAACTGGATTCATGGAAAGAAGTCGAAAAAACCACATACTTTGACCACCGCCAAATACCAATGGAGAGCCAGTGGGGCGACCAAACACATTTTGGACCGAGTTTTGAGTTGTTGGAGCGGTTGAGCCTAGTCCAAAGGCGGAGCCGGAAAACAAGCTGTGGGGGCGGTAAGAGAAGAGCAGGTCAGAAAGAGTAATAACAAAGACAAGGAAGCTGACACGCGAACACATAAGAGTTCCGAGGGATATGAGCTGCATCTAGAGAGGAAGCCGTTGGAGGACGATAAGCAGCGCTGATTCCGTTACAATTTGGGGGGTCGTATTGCATGCGGAAGACGCAACAGAGAGAGAGAGTCCACGTAGTTCAGCGTAAACAACATGTAACAAACAGAAACAAGTGCTGTGAATTCATGAAACCTGGGACAAATAGCGAGGAAATATGGGATCAGTAAGATGGGGATGGGGAAGTATATGCTCCGATTAAGACTTGCGCAATGAAAAGCAACCGCAAACGTTTTTTCTTGTTTTAAACGACTCCCATTCTCAGCTTCGATGCTGAACAGGCAATCTGAATTGCGGATTAGAACACATATGGCTAATTCGCTTCACGTTTTGAAGGTAGCAAAACCATGTATATCGGACCGACCGCTTGTGTGTGAGACCAACTACGGAGACAGGGTATCAGATAGTACGAAGTTCGATACAGTAACGATATCCTACGTCACACTACCACATAACCAGTTGAAAATTGCTCCCATCCTGGGCCTACATTCATCCAACCCACCTACTATCCGGCACAGAAAGAAGGTTTACGACAAATCTCATGCTATTGTTGTCCAACAAACTTGTGTTGCCTGGCAACCGGGATAAACTCGAAGCAAATCGACCAAGTGAAAATGGTGGAGTAAATAACCTAAACCACAAAAGCATGCACGGGTTAGAAACTGGGACCAGACAATGAGAGGGGCGACATGGTCACACAATTTAAGGAGTTGAATTGCCACGCCAAGAAGAGAGGCATTGTTCTCCTTGCTCTAGACTGAGTTTCTGTGGCGCAGTTTTGCGTCACCACCCTTAACATTAACAATAGTAATCAAATCACGTGACAGTTACACGTTTGATTGGTGTGCACCAACGCGCACACCAGAGAATACTGCGTAGGAGACCTTGATCAGACCAACAACGGTGTTGATGAGCAACATTATCGACAGCCATGGACGGAGAATAAAAACTGGTGTCGAATTACTATGAGACAAGAAAGAACTGGTAAAGGTTTTATGGAAAAAGACCCAGAAGAAACAATGGAGACAAAAATACCTGAGCAAAGCGTTGAAGGATACTGGCAAAATTCTTTGCGCACCTTTCTTGACACCACAAGCTCAACGCGCAGTGATGCACGAACTTCATACAAACAGTCCACCTACAAAAGTGACAGCTTTCTCTCCAATGACAACATTTAGGTACCATCTCCCTAAGGGTCTCCAACCACCTAGGAAGAAGCGAATATCCTGCAGCACTGTGTGCCTGTGGTTGGTTTTATTTAGCGTTGTGGTCTGATCTCGAGAACCTTCACCTGCGGAGGCTAGAACAGAAGACACCGTTTTCTCTTATAGAGATGTTTGAGCATGTATAGCACATATCCCAACCGCCTCAATCTGACCTAACATTCGCTTCTCTGGCGATTTTGATTCGTTACCAAGTAATCGCTTACGTGCCAGTGGACGATGAGCCACTAAGCGGTTCTCGTGGTGATGACTGAAGTGCCTGGTATCTAAACTTACAGCGCATCAGGTGCGCGCGACGCACCAATTTACGTGCAACTACGCTGGAGTATGACTGACTTGGATAGTAAGAAGTTGATAATGAGGAAACGTATTAGTTATGTTTTATTCCACGTGGTCCAAACGACTGCGATCAAGCACGTCAACCTCAAGACAACTAACCCTCACCCCAAAAGGACTGACAAGATTATGGTACAATATCATTCTGATAGACTGCTCACGTATAAACACAACACTAAGTCAGCCTCACAGACGTGAGACCATTCGACAAACTTGGCAACGAAACAGGCTAAACAATTCATGTTATTGAGGTTTGAATGAGTGCAATGCCCCCACGATTACAGCTAACCAATTCAGACAAAAAGTAAGGCGTTTCATGTCAGGAAAAGATTTAGGGTGTGCCGCCTTGAACATGTGTAAATCAGAACCAGTTGATCGTTCGTTCTGTTCAAATTGAACTAGGAACGTGGCAGAGCTGACAGCGACAAGGAATGCCAGCGTATGCAACAGGAAAAAAATGCAAAAATGACTAAAGCCGTCATATGCAAAAAAATAACGAAGACTGGTAGGCTCACATGACACAGATCTAACATCATCGCGAGCTAGAAAACAGACGCTGGAAGATAGAGTAGGTGCACTTTACGCCATAGCATGTGGTGGCCCGATCACACGCTGTAAACTTGGTGACCAACTAGCATGACGAATAGAGAGGTGGACAATGTGTAATTTGCCCTTGACCTAGGCCACAAAATGTTTGGGCGGTATTTCGCAGGATGAAGGCAGAGGTTTTTAGTTCTTACTTGTAGTGCAAGCATTCTGACACATTGCGGATGGCTTGAAATCAACTACTAGAACGTGCGCAGTGGCGCGCAGAATTGCTGACAGGGATGATACGAGAGGGAAATTCACATCCCACAAACACACTGTTATCAGCAATATCATTATCGACAGCATAACACCAGTGTTCAACAATGATGCTTCGCTGTCGTACAACCATGATTTATTTGAAAGCCTTATTGTGAAGAAAAGAACGAAAGTGGACCAGGAAGGGAATTGGTACTAGCCTACCACAATCATTCTGAGGTACCTACACCTCCAGACGCTCATTCAGGCAAACTGGAAAGAAACTAGCAAGAACGCCGTTGGCATCGATTAACAGCCATATCTTGCAGCGACTCCAACCAACCGCGCGGTCCCCATCCTGGAAGGCGAGTAGCACCGACAGCATCCAAGATTTTCGTAATCTTCCATATCCCTCTGTCAGGTCAAGGGTTGGCGACCTCTCTGCTTCTGACACTCTGAATTGGGCACGGAAAACAGCACTCTCTTCGGCAAACGATGGTCCAGCATGCGCAATACATGGCCTGAGCAACGCAGCTTCTGCTGCTGGACACATTCTTCGAGGGAAGTCGCCATTGCACAATCGAACACACGCTTTTTAAGTGCCTAGTTACAGATTCGTCGACACCAACCCATACGAGCAACGGTTCTGAGAAAATGATTGTCGAAGACTTGAAGACCTCTCAGTATCGCTGCTCGAACAGACCAAGTCTCACAGCCACACAACAAAACAGCCCGTGCTGTAGCCTTATACCCACGTCCCTTGATATTCAGAGATATACAGTGTACACACAGTACTGTAACTACAAATGGGAAATAAGCGAAAGTGGACAAATGTTAGGTTAGTAAAGTGTTTTTTTTCAGCGAGCTTCACCATTTGGCATGAAAACACGATCCCCGTACACTTACCTACTGACATCTTTTGGTGGAGTGGCGGAAGCAGTTCCTGTAGGGAAAAATAGGAAAGAAAATTCAGGATGAGTACGGGTGCCTTCAAGCCATTACAGTGTGACCGTGACCGACTGCATGACTGGTCAATTATGCTAATCATCATGAAAAATCCGCTACTACCTGGGGTGTTCAACGTCGGCAAAGCTACATTCCAGTTGCGAAACATGATTCGCGTGAACATTGGTCGATGTGATTGCATCGACGATTGTGAAAACCACGCCTCTGAGGTAGGCGGAATAAAATACCTAGAGCAGACTCGGACCTCAACAATGGATAAATTTCACAGACCAGACCGTGTCCTTTGTGCACTCTACCGACTGCAGGCGAAATAAAAACTGACATCAGTAGCAGAAAGATGGGTATTCACTGAAAACGAACTAATCGGTCCTGTGCGCTCAGAAACTGCTGACTCAACCCACCTGTCTACCAAGGCAGTAACCCCACCCTGAACCTGAGTCACATGACTTCATTCTGTCTGCAACACTGTCTATCTATAAATGTGTATGTCCTAGGTGAAAGTAAACCAAATGTTAGCATTCCTATATTTATGCCTTCTAGGCGTTTTTTAATAGATTAAGCGAATCAATGTCTCGAATTTCTCCAACGAATTTTCTTCAAGATTTGTGCGTGTTTCAGATAAGAGAGTGGACATTAAAATGATGATGACGATGAGCAGTTCGATTTTTCTACAAAAAATAAAATTAATGGTGTAGGTGCACTGGCAACCGTAAATATAGGTAAACATTAACTGTTGTGAGGTCCGGTTGCAGCATTAATTAAGAACACGCAGGATGGTCATCAAATTAACACACCTGAACAACTTCGTGTTGCTGAGGATTGCTTAAGAATATAGGGAGTCAGTCGGTATAGCCCTCATCTGGTAAAAGGATACTTCTGAGGGATTGAGAAACAGATGTAAAACTGACCGAAAAGACCTCCAGTCGCAGAAGTTCCTGGCGATTGGCCTGTTAAGAGTGACCCAAACAGACCAGATTGAGTCGTTGTTGCAGCTGTTGTTGTGGTCGATGTATTTGAGACGGAGGCCCCGAAGCCAAACAAGCCACCAGGTGTGGAAGGCTGTGCTGTGTTGATGGATGAAATGCGGAAATGCGACCGGATGAGTGACGAAAGTAACAGCAATGGGAAGTGATTAAGAGTTAGTGGACGAGAATCGACATCGGGATTAGTTACAGCAGCTTACTTGTGCTAGCCGTTGCAGTGGTGACAGGGCCACCAAATAACCCGGTCGGACAGCTAGCCTGATTGAACTGAAAAAGGCCACCACCCGTGGTGACGGTGGTCGCTGTTGGGGAAGTGGCAGATGTGGCGAGAGCGGTGATGGAGCCAAATAAACCACTAGCTCCGGTAGTTACTGAGGTGGTAGTCGACGACGGTGTCACGAGAGCCGATGGTTTCGTAGTCACTGCCGTGCTGAGCAAAGAGCCAAACAGGCCACTGCCGCCACCGCCAAACGGTTGAGAAGACAGAGCTGAACCAAAGATGCCACCACCACTCACTTGAGTTGTAGTTGGTTGTGCTAGTCCAGTAGCCGCAGAAGTTGTGCTGGGGACCGTCGTAGTACTGAGACTTCCAAAAAGGTTTGAGGTGCCGCTCGAAAAGGCTTGAAAGCAAGGTGAGGAGAAATGAATAAAAATGAATCAAACAGATAGAGCCACGGTGCAGACGCAATGTGAAGGCATAAAAAGTACACGTAGTGCGGAAGCACAAAAGAGCGAGATTATCCTGCTTTCAAGAATATTATCCGTTATTTAAACGAACGTTTCACAGCAGTGTCCCCCTGCGCCTTTTGGAATCTGTCGTCAGTAGCAACGGTAGACATGAAAAGGAAAACCATAATCTCCGATTTATATACTCATCTGCATGCCAATCGGGTTTTCAAGGGAGACTCACCTGATTTCCAGCCGAATCTCTCGTTTATCATGTTCTTCAACCGAATGTGCTGCACCAGACCGCTTCATGTTACAGTTGGTACAATATTCGAGATATCGCAATACATTGTATAGATGCAGCACACTTGTCATAAGGTTGCTGAAAACTCTACGACAGCTCACGACTGGTTTCGCCCTTCCTGGGGCTCGCCAGGTAGGCGCGGTCCTCGAGTTTCCGTCAACCTCTTGTTCGACTTGAACAAAAATTGTACGAAATTCGACTTATACACTCACCTGCATACCAATTTGGTTTCCATAGGAGACTAGAACCTAGATGAATCCCTCGTTTATGAAGTTGATGATGTACAATTTGGGTTTAGGCAGAACGTAAGGTTGGCTGAAACTCGAGGACTGCGCCTAGCTGATGAGCCCCAAGAAGGGCGAAACCGGTCGTGGGCCGTTGAATAATTTCCAACAACCTTATGAGTAGTGTATTACGTCTATTTTGTCACAAACCACCTGAACAGGAACAACAACAGCTTTTCAAAAAATTATCCGAATGGTACTGAATATTGGTCGACGGCCCAAATAAGTGATGCGACTTGCACAGGCCAGGTTTTGCTTAGATCAATGGTTTTTTTATCGCAGTTATTCAGTGCTCTGAGCTTCTAGATTTGCACAATCCCCATATCTGCGCGAAACACGTGTGCGTCAAGAGTTCAGAATTAGTGTGTAGACAACCATATATTGAACAAGAGGACAGAAGCATGACAAGGTAATGAGTCCAAATCACTCAGGTCAACAAAAACAACATGTGATGCAAGAGCACGGTGTTTCTAAACCTCTACACCAGTAAGGGGTTGATTCAACAGCTTCCAAATGCCTCAGTATGGTTTGGGGCGAGCGTCTTGGAAAAGCGATAGTCATTCAATCCAATTCACGAAATGCTCCCAAGATAATAATAAATAAACAATAATAGTTTCGCTGTAACAGTTTTGGTGCCTAGGTGCCATGCCACCTGAAGGAAACACGATGGCTGAGATACTACCAGAGTGCCTAATCCTAGACAGGAGCAGTCCGGATGCCGAGGTTGGTTTTGAACCACGGAGTATCCGGTCAGTAGGTACGCGCCTTAAACACTGAGCTACCTCGCGTTGCTATAGTAAAAACCAGCCCACATAAGCAGTTTTGCGCAACAAAAATGGAGAGTTGGTAGAAGAGCACTCAGGAAAGAAAACAGTGGGTAGAATACCTCGACCAACAGCTAATCCACCCCGACTTTTAGACAAGAAACCCACAAATACCAACATCGGAGTTTTATAGCACTAACTGTAGACCGCCTAGTCAAGCAGAGACTAGTTCCGGTGTCAATTCCGCCAGAAATAGGAAAGTTTCAGAGGTACTACGTCCTTGTAATCCTCCCACTTCTACACATACACAAACATACATTTGATGTTCCAACTGAGAGGCGGAAATTTTTCCTTCCAACTAGGGCATCTTGAGTTAGCTACCGCCCCGGGAGAAGCTGTGTGGACCAGATATTCACTCTACATCGACTTATGGAACATCGGGCTAAATTCCAGCAGCATACTGTTGCCTGATTCATTGACGTTTGCGATTCCTTCGACTCCATCCACCGGGAGTCACGACGGACATTTCTCTTGGTGGTGTACTCTCATCAAAGCATACCACTTATCAACAAAAGCTCCAGTCCGAGTTTACGCCAAAGAACCTTCCAAGTTTGATCTCGCCACCGGTGCTAGACATGGATGCCCTTTATTACCAGTGTTACTCAGCTTCATAATTGATCGGGTGGTGTAGCGGGTTCTGAAGGGAAACTCTGTCCTCCAAATAAGTCCAAGCATTTATTTTGCAGACGTCAAATATGTCGATGAGATTGTTTTACTCGGGGCAAACCTTGATCTATAGACTGTTCTTGATCGAGTGAACTACGGAGCAGGTGCCCAAGGGATAACCCTTCGCATAGATGATAAAACTGAACGAGTTTCGATAGGTGAGTTCTGTCATTCTGCTTAGCTAAAGAAGAGAGCATTGACAGAGCCAGATAGGTCTTATGAAGAAACGAAATCAACTTGTGCAGAAAGAGCCATGTAAAAAAAAATCGTTCAGCTGTAACACCTTTTCGGTGCCTAGCTGCCATGCCACCCAAAGGAAGCACGAGGGCTGGGATACTGCCAGGTTGCCCAAGCCTAGACAGGGGAAGTCGAGAGGCAGAGGTCGGGTTCGAACCACGGACCTTCCGGTCAGTAAATTCGCGCTCTAACCACT
>SJOL01008964.1:0-49567 GCA_004794785.1 Opisthorchis felineus | reverse complement strand
AAAAAAAAAAAAAGAGCCATGTATTTAGCAGGCAATCCGCCCGGTCATTACTTATGGTTGTGAAACATGGCCGCTTCGCGTACGAGACATTTGTAAACTCGAAGTTTCTATCACTGGTGTCCAGGGCGCATTCTAAATATCGGTGGTTAGGGAACGTTGCTTCAGCAACTCAAGTCTCAGGCAATCTCTGCATCATCGGCGACTTCCACTGTTCAGTCACCCTGCCACAAATTCCGAGAGCCAGCTCTGCAAGCACTGCTTTCTTCATCATTTCAAAGGTGACGTTACCATCCTGCAGGGAACCTAAGAACCTGGAGTTGCACCGTCATGTTATACATGAAGGGTTTCGGTTACCACCTGGCATACGGTATCCGTTGATGGAATCGGACTTCAACCTGTGCAGACCTAGCACGTGACCACCATTCGTAGACATCAACAGTCGACTCACTGTGTCACAGGAAATGGCCGCCGCAAAGTAAGGCTAACTAAACGGTTGAGGGTAATGTGCTCAGAGAACTCAAAATGTGATTCGAAGTAGTCCGAGCCACATTTCTGACGTTAATCCTCCTCTTTAAAAGCCAGTTAGACTGGTTGAATCAACAACCACTACTCGCAAACAGCTGCTATCAGAAAACAGTTCAGCCAAGACTGTTTCCTATAACATTTATGGAAATAAACGAGAACAGTAGTCATCAGGTGAGGATAATACATTGAATTCAACGGCTAGCGGCCAGTGTACTGAGTTACCATCAAATGAATTCGGCGAATCAGGGGATGAGAGGGCGTGACGGGAGCTAATTAAATTTCTCGAGATTGTATTCGATTCGGGAAAACAGTTCCGTATGCATGGAAAGTGAAAAATACCTGGAGCCCCGAATAGTGAGGATGACTGGGGAACCGACGTTGTTTTTGCAGGCTGAGCGGCCGAGGAACTGAATAAGCCTCCAACCGGACCGGTGAAAATACCACCTGTGGTGTTCGCAGTAGGCACGACGGTTGTGGCAACAGCTTGTCCGAAAGAACCGAAGCTAAACACGGATTTTGCTGCAGAAACTAGAGACGCAGATGTGCTTGTAGCTGAAAAAAGGCGGAAAAGATTAAATAAGCAGGGGTTAGGAGTTTGTTCGATGGAACTAAAGTTTAGTCGCGAATACTGACAACACGTGTCAAAACACAGCACATTCTCTACGTCTAATACGACTGTGTAGCCAGAAACACTAATTCATAATCAAGAGAAGAAACCTCGTGATAGCCTAAAATATTGGATGCAGGAAAAAAGGAATTAGCCCTAATAAAACGCGGAATAAGTGGGCGCAGTGATGAAGGATCGACAAATATTCAGGGTTGAAAGAAACCACATCTTCAAAAAGGTAACAATGACAGCCTTAGACATGGCTTGGGAGAGCCCATATGCTTACTTGCGGTTGTGGCAAATAAAGACGATCCGATTGAAGGAGATGACAGTCTAGTAGTATTGGGCGCAGTCGAGACTGGTCCGGCTAATGTGGAAGGCGTGAAAATGGGCGAGAACAATGAAGTAGTAGTGGTGTTATTCACCGGTGTGGCTGCTTGATCGGATGTGGGAGTCGACAATAATGGAAGGGATGGAACACTCGTTACTAGCGTAAGGGCACCAGTCCTGGTTGTCTGGGTCGTGTGTGCAGTGCTGATGACGGATACTGTAGAAGACACAGAAGTGCCGATCGGAGATGAAAACAGCCCACCGAAAGGTGTGGAATTCGAAGTTGTCGTTGTTGCGCCTAACAACGAATATACAGGAGATTTGGTTTCTGCTGTAAAACAGATACAACAAAGGACGTAGATACTACAGTTTTGCAGAGCAAGACGACATTCGACTGGCACAACAAAGTTACGGTGTGATCAGGAAAACTCGGTTAGCTACAAAGCGCCCCTAACCAGGGTTCAGTAACACACCACTCCTAAATTCATATATGGTAACTCAAGACACAGAGACGTGGCCTAATTAAGTAGTCAGTGGCGTTCGTGCATCAAAGCCATCGCCTTCAATGCATAGCTGAACAGTTTCCGGTTCTCTCAGGAATATACAATGCGAACTTACTGCTGATGACATCGCCTCTAATGCTTGACATTCCCATTTCCGGGGACCGGAAATGTAGCAGCTCGAACCAACGTACCCCTGATACACGGTTTATAACTGACAAACTAAACTGAATTGAACGCAACCTCAAGACTATGGAGCATTCGTGATGCAGACGTCCGATGTTCGGTTGACAACATATGGTGGAGGATTCGCCACGAAATGCAACTACTCGTGAAGGGTCGAGCTGTCGATCCTGATATATCGCTGATTATGTTAACGGCTCTACCAAGCGTAGACCAACAATCCTCATGAAGGTAACGTGTGCTAACTGAACTGGCAGACTTTGGATAAAGCCCACATTCGCTGACACCGCGGCAAACTCCGAACAGAGGATCAAGCTAAATGTTCGTTATTGTTTGTTGCTGACACAAATAAGCAGTTTCGTAGACGTTTGGCAGCTATTCACATCGTGGGGAAAAAGGGAACTGAGGCCATTGTCAAGGTTCACCCTGAGAAGTCAAAGGGCAGACGCAAACTGAGCACTTGCCCGACGAACTTGCGTTGGGAGTTGTGTTCAGCAGCGAGAATTGTGTCTATCACGAATTCAGGGACTAAACCGAATTCACCGATTTGCATTGACCAACATTTTCGGCGTAAATTGCTCCCATATTTAGCACACCACAGGTGAATACATGAGAACAACAACAGCAAGTTTTTTCAACGTGACGTGTATTTCTCGGATAATGTTCCCGGGCAGTCAAATCAGAAGACAGTACTGATGCGATACTACCTGGCAACTTAAATGCGACTAGCCTGATTAGTAAGAAGCTAGCATACAAGTGGGGCTCAAAGTAAGCAATAACTGAAAAAAATGTGACAAAAAAGTTAATAGATTGAAGAAAAAATATACCACCTAGGTTGCAGCTATGTTCGAAAAGGGTTCACATAAAAGTGAGCGACTTGCTGCACCTGGTTGGAAAACAAAAACACGTGACCTGGCACATGACGGAGAATCGAGAATGTGGTGGAATAGCATCTGAAGTGAATGTTCACATGTCCTGGTAAACTATCTCAATGCACTAGATGCGCTAGTGATAATATGCATGTAATACTCCGTATGATACTGTGTAAAGTACTGTGTGCGCGTCCAACTATATAGTACACAGAATAAGTATGGTCAGTTCACTGGTAAGCGTCAGTAGTTACAACGGATAAGAAAACAAGTGTGGGAATAACCTGGTACCTAACACCCGTAGAACCATGTCAGTGTACTCAAACTGAATCTCCGAAAGGTGGACAGCACCGAAGACATTCGAGCTCTTGCACTCCGTTCTCCCGAGTCGTGCGTCGGTCACCGCTTCGTTCACGTCGTTCGAGACTCAGAGTAGGGAACCACAATTTTTTCTCAACAAATGATAACTCGGCATGTGACGTACATGGACGAATGACTTTGGTGTGTCGTGTTGGACGCACTCTGAAAACGCTCCTTCCCTGGTGCTATTTCCCCGGCTATTTCAGTTGTGCTCTTGAGTCATTTTTGGTCTAAGACCAAAAAACAGCCACATCCTTCGCAGGCGAAGGCCAAGAGCTTTTAATATGGTCTGAAACGCGTGCCCCTTGAGACGAAATGGCACCTGTTTTCGAGATTAAAAGTGGTGCGAACTGGAAAAGATAATATTGACCTTTGCAACTCATAAAGTGATCTGATCTGTACTTCCAACTTCAACGCACTTCCAGTCACAACGAACTGATGATGCCGACTCGACTGGTGATGAGACGCTTACAACAAAATACATCAGCTCAGCGAACAATCGGCCATTAGTGGCCTGATCTGTTGAAACATCTGTTAGCGCCGATATACTACTTGTTGAGAAATGTAAAGCGAACCTTCAGTGATTTTTATTGAACTGTGAGGAGCATACATCTGGGGCCACGAAATTACAGTTTACCGATGTATAAAATGTGTTAGAAGGTGGGAAGACTCTGTTTAGACTTTTTGATGAATAATCGCCATCATCGACAGTAGAGTATTAATGTTCAAGATAGACGGCTGTGCAAACAGAATTTGTTTGAAATCCTCATTGAGGAAAAAAGAATACGAGACATGGATCTAATGCTTGCCTACTACAAGCGTCTAGGGGGGAGGGCTACACCTTCGGACACGCATTCAGCTCAGCTGAATTCACGTCAACCCCAGAGGTGCCCAAGTTGGTGGGAAGCAGAACGGACTATCGCGATTCTAGCATTCACTTCATGCGCAATACGACGCGATACAACCACTCTGTAGTGGCTGCGACACAAGCTTTGGTATTGCACTTGCCCAGTCTCGTAATAGCATTTCACACTGAAGGTGCAAAACGCACATCATATCGCACATTACTTACACTATGTAGTGTCTTTTTTATACAGATGAAATCCGAGCCAAGAAATGTAATAACGTCGGCATACTCCAGTTCTAAAGTCATCCCGGGGAAGCTTCAAACCAGAGGTAGAAGACAGCGATAGTTTCTTCGATAATTATTTCGATTAGGAAGTCGAAAAAGAAGAGTGACAAAGATCAACCCTGAAGAACATCACTTTGGTGCTGAACTAAGGAGACTACTCTCCAAGAAGACATTCACGCACGTAAGAGTGCCGGAGTATGAGGATTGGATTGCTCGGCACACTTTTGAAGGACAGGCATCACCACAGATCTAGGAATGAAACAACTGTTCGTCTTCTAAAAGTGTGCTGGTGTTCAAGAAGTGGTCACAAGTTAAGTATGTGGTCGATGCGTCCGCAATGCACGCGGAAGCCTGCTCAGGTTTCAAGACCGATTTTCACGAGTTCCGTAGGATGATACCTGTGAATAACTCAGACGTGATGGCAACTTGACTGATATCCCGATGATTCGAACGTTCGGAACTAACAACTTCCTTAAAGACGGAAACGACACCAGATAACTACGATTTCCCTGACTCCTCTTCTGTCTTCCAAACGTTCTGCATGAGTTCTGTCAGACTGTGAACGAATTCCTTTCCTCCATCCTTAGACGAGTCACCTTGTTTCTCTTTAAAATTCTACTGTTGGGTGCGAATAGTTCCGATGTGTAGTTGGCAATATGCTGTTCAGTACTGCTGAGAATCTAGATCCTCCGAGATGTTCTGCCCCACAATAAACTTTTAAGACACTCATCTACCTAATGACTTCACTGACCGGCGGTTTTCTTGGCCCAGTATTACGAATAATTTGGAGGAGCTCGACTGGTTCCCATCGCCACTTTTCCCAACTTGGGTTTCCCTTGGATGCCATAACTCCCGAAAAGTCTGCGGGTCAGGCGCTACTTCCGGGATTTTACTGAATCGTACCGTCCAATGTCGAATTGCTGGTGTTTCCGATTTTGAACCAGTCTCCATCGGCCCAGCCGATTTAATTTACATTAGTCAGTTGTCTGGACAGCTGCTGTTGGTGGACTGTTTTGACAGCATCTTGCAGAGTGAACATCATATTGATGAGTGATTTCTCCCTTGATCGCAGTTGTCTCGCACCAACTAGGACACGAGCTGGTTCCGTGCAAATGTCCAAAATGAAGCGACACTCCTGAACACACTATCACGAGCTGTAGTTGACTGTTTTGGTTAAAGTGGGTGCTCGATTGATTACGGCTAGACCGGCGCCAGGTAACGCGGTGCAAACGTACGTGGTTGCGATAATTTGATGGTGATCAGCGCACAGTCGCATAATTCTATCGCCGTTGTCGGTTGGGCGAACTAGAATAGTTTGTAGTGAACTTTGTCATCTACGAAAGTCTCGAAAGATCTGTGTAAAAATAGTTTCTCACAGCGTCATTGTTATACTTTGTCGGGGCGTATGCAGAGATATCGGTGTTTCGAGAAGTGGAGAGAACAGCCATTGCTCCAACGCTGCATTGGCAGCTTACTTCCCGACTGCCCAAACCAGAAAAAGGGGTTTCTTTGAGATAGCCAACCCGTAGCTTCTGACTCGAAAGTTCGAGAAGGTAGGGTTTTGTTCCGGGACTGTAGCCGTAGCCCCTAGCTCGACAGCCTGACCCGCGAGACAGCAGATGTAAGGGTTTACTTGAATTATGTACACTCAATGGGCTGACCCAATTAAAGGAACCGCCTAGCTAGATGGTGTAAGAAGTGATGCATAATTGTCTGACTGCTAGAGTTACTCTGCACGGCAGTAAGACTCTTTGTTCTTAAAAGTATTTCGACTGCATTAAGAAGCGCGCCAATGATCATGGTCAACCATTGTGTTTTTGAGGATAGACCTTTCCTAATGCGCCCTTCTTTCGAGAAAGACGGCATCACCTTATGTTGCTGCTTTAACGCTCCCATTCCACAGGACCCTACGACTTCAACTCCAAACCGTTTCTTATTACGACTGCTCACTTTGGCACTTCTGGCGCTTTGAAGAACAAAGCCCCAGTGAGGTTAACCCGCGGAACCATCATAAGGTGCAAGTGCAACCACCACATCAAGGTTGCAGAAAGAGGTCTACAGCGACAGTACTCAGCTTTTCTTTATCGATATCCAACATCGCAGTACCTGGTGCTGGACGAATGCTTCATTTGAAGTCCCTGTTGCATAATGGAATACTGGTTTTCTAAATTAACCCGTTATGGATTTGTTGACACCAGCTTACTGGAGCTTTAGATCGGAGACAGTGGTTAGTAAACAGATACAACCAGAACACAAAACAGAACAGAACACAAAACCTTGAGGTTGTGTCTTCATAGGTGCATCAAATCAGCAAACGCGCTTCGAGTCTAAGAGATTCGTGAATTGATTTCATCTGTCACAATGCAGTCGGAACTCATGCAATTTCCAATTTATGAACATCCCACAATCTCGAGTGTCCTTTAGTTAATTGCATGTGGCGTGTTTAGTGCCCTGACGTTATACTTTGTCGGTTCAAAGGGCACGGACTATTGCTGATTGTTAGAAAGACCCCTACAAACTCAGAAATATTCAAATTTCCGTGGGTTGCAAACAGAACGAATACTTGGACCGCCAGGTTCACTTTGGTCAGGTGAGAAATAACAACCGGAAAGAGTTTGCAAGGCCGTGATGATCACCAGGCCATGAAGTAAAGCCAGGATTTATAAAAAACAGAAAAGGACTGTCTGTCTTTGGAGGGAACCGAACAAGTGCCGTCGGAACAGTGTGTTAACAACGTATGAATACGACAAATGGGCAGTGACAACATAGTCGAATCGTTCAGAGCATACGTGCTATTCATCCCGATTGAAGCACGAGGGTTGAAATAATGCGAAGCTGCAAGACCAAAAATAAGCTACCGAAGTGCAGTAATAGATTCGCATCAGGGGTACGCCAGTCAGTACGCCGGTCGTGTCAATCCCTCAACACAACTAAGCAACAATATCCCACAAAATTCGAATAGTTTTCAGCAACCTCATGAGCAGTATGTTAAGTCATAGACCTAGTCTAGTATGTCCACTGTAACCCCGGGTGTTGAGCCCGACAACTAGCAGCTGGACTGCTTCTGAAGATATGATTGGAACAAGAGACGTGTGTACATCGAGAAATAGGATCCCAATTCATCATCATTACCTTCATCGAGGACAGAGATACGGCGGGGGTAGAAACGGTCATAGTCGCATTCCATTTCAGGGTACTCCGGCTGGCAGATCGCACAGTCGTCGGTCAGGGAAAGTTCACCCTGAACAAGCAACCCTCGTGAGGTCGAATGCAGTAAGAAGACTGGTCGTAGTAAGAGGTTTTTTAATTGAGATTTCGTTCTGTCATTGAAGCCGAAAAGCCGAGAAGCACTGTACAGCTAATTCATCCTTATTGGGAATCATCAGCAGTGCACATCTCGCAAACCTCAGAGAGTTTCGAACCCGCGACCTTTCGACCAGTGGTTGAACACTTAACCATTCGACCACGAGCAGCTAAACAGCAGTGTGATGAAAGGATGAATCAGCTATACGGTGCTTTTCTGCTTTTCAGCATAGACTGGCTTCACTAACAGTATGAAATTTTAGCTGAAAAATACTTTGGATTGCTCATCCGGAGTTTCAGCATGAGTGACGCGGATAGCAGGTGTCTCGGGGCTCTCGGGGTCATCATTGAATGCATGTAGTTCCATAGACACAACCTCCTGAAATGTCAGTTCCAAAGTGATCTGTTGCATTGATTTATCCGAATAGCTCAGCTACCTAGCGAGAGATGCTATCCTTCGTTGTGTGTTTGCACGTGTTTCTCATGCTGATGTGACATGCTCTTGCGTGATCAGACGAGGGGAGGCAAGCGTCAACTACCAGTGATCAAGATTGGCTAATCTGAGTCATGCGTCCGTGGTCAACGCAGCTTATCAGGCGGAGGTGCGGTTGCGCGTGTGGATGTGCAGGTGATCTGACAGTAGCACCTTGGTGACGCTGACGTTCCAGAGCAGTAGCGTGTCAGCTTGCTAAGTTGATCGATAGTAGGCTCCTGTCGATCAGCACTACACTCTGAACAGTAAAATCCCGCAAGCTGTTATGAGATAGGTCACAGGAATTCCTGTATGTTATCGATGTGCCAGCGGTTAATGAAGACCTGATGGGAGGGAGACGCATGGCTTAGACTGACTGTCATAATGGAAAACGTGACAGGTTCAAAAACAGCGGGCAACGTACCTGTTGTTGCAGAAGGAACAAATGGTTGACTGAACAGACGAAAGCTGTAAGGGCGAGATGTATTACGCGATACACATAGGAAACCTAGACGGAAACGGAGGACTGTACGTCTTGTGTATGTGTATGCCTTGTTTCTGGGGCATTTGCCACAAACTTGAACGCTATGACTAAGCGGTCGTTTTTTGACCTCAGACTGATGTCGACGTCCGTAGAACCATTCAATTGGGGTAGAAAATACTCTCGAACTGTTCACTCCCCAACGCTCGCACCATTTATGCACGGGTGCAAAATAGGGAGCATTGACACGACCGCGGGAAATTTAAGCAGACCGTATCACGCTCATGCATGGATAAAGGATCCGAAACTCTTCTGGGGTATCACAAATACGGTTAGCTTCGAAAGCCAACTGGCAATTTCGACCGAAATTAGTTAAGGTCTGAATTCTTTTTAAGGGCAGTTGACGAATTTTTGATTCACTTTTTCAAAGGATTACAGGACCGTAAATTGCCATCTGTGTCTACACCTAACGTGTGGCTCGGTATGTGTAGTATCATCAGGTCCAGAACACAGACCAAGAACAAACCAGGTGAAACGGCCATTGATCGGCGGCAATCAATGACACGGGTTCAAAGCGCCGACGATTCTAGCCTTTCTGTGGCGTAAACAGACGTTCGTAAGTCGCATAACATGTGGATAGTTGAGCTGACGACAGTGTCATCACACAGTTTGAAATGGGCCCCTGACAACGTCGTTGTCGTTGTCTGACTGAATGCAAGTGTGATTGTGATGTGTACGACCTGGGACGTGGAGACTCGCTGGCAAATCACAAAATGTTAGGCTTAGAGAAGTCGGGATTGTTTAAACAAGCAATGACACATGTACAGTTTTAGAATGGCAGAATGAAAAAGCTTCTGATCGAAGTGTTTACACAATCTGGTTCGAAAAAGTCCGATGCAAAACATCCAACAATGCGGTATTTGGTTGTTTACCTGTGACCTAGTACAGTTCATTCTATGAATAAAACTTGTTCTGTGAGCTTGTATGATTAAGCAGCAAGAGACTTCCAAACCATATCTCAGTATCACTCGGTACCTACTGAGAGAAACATAGAGCAGTATAGTATAGTGCAGTATAGTACGGCACAGTACAGTATAGTGTTGTATAGTCTAGAGTAGTGTAGTACATTACAGTATGATACGGTACCGCGTAACAGCCTTGTACAGTATCGCCTAACATGGTATGCTTAGCGGCCTGGTAAGTTTCAAATGCATTAAGAGCGGATCTATACCGTAAAGAAGTTCCAGAAAATATAAAAACCTATCTTTGTCACAACTTGATGAAACCGTACGTGTTACCCGATGCTTGAAGGCAGAATACTAGACAATCACCCAATTGGGGATTGTTGGGTGTGTATAATACGAGTGGAAAACCTCTTGCTTGTAACCGTAATGTATACCACCAAAATAAAGCGCATCAATGTTGGGTATTAGTGGGTACCACTGTACTGCGGTAATCTTCCCCAAACTCTTCGAACACAGCCTGGATAAGCAACCCCCCCCCCCTCTTTGTATGTATACTGGGAGCAGCAGAAGCGGCAAGCAAACAGTCGCGCTGGCATTGTGGTACGATAATCAGCTATATGTAGTCACGTGCCCGTGAGGATCATTTTCCAAAACTACGTTGACTAGCGCACCCGGTTTGTGTTACCCCTGGTGGATAGTTGACCTTAGTGATTATCAAACGGCGGAGCATGAAGTCCTATTCATAGAAGCTACTCGGTAGCCTAAGATTTCCCACACCAAGCCTAGTCCTTAGTTCGCGTAATGGAGGAACGCAGTCGTCACAGGCTGTAGCAGGAGACGTCGTATTTGACTATCGGTTAGATTTACGAAAGAGCACTAAAGAGCCAAAGTGGACAGTCAACCTATTAGTTTGGGCATATTAGTAGTGAGGATTCTCACGAAACATCTGTTTGCGGCGGTTATTAGGGTGTGTTATGAGGACTGGGTTCGACTGGTTTACAACCCAATTCCCAGTGAGTAGAGACATTCGTCATAGGATATAGTAGTTGGAAGTAACTTCTGATTATCTCCGCTCCCATATCGAACATTATTTTTTTCAATTCATATTGAGCACCCGCTACTTGGAGATGAGTGGTTGGTGCAGCGACGACGTTTACAGCCTTAGTTCGTTGTAACAATTCAGTTTAATCCCTTAGGTGCAAACATGGAAACGACAGAATTACACAAACCTCATTCCTATTTGTCTGTGATTACAGATGAAATCTAAGTAAGGCACAACTGGGAGCATCCTGCAGGTCTCTGATAATAAAGTATCGTGAGGCGGTGTTGTGTGTTAAGTCCATCAATCAGACGGTTGACTGACAGCGGACAGTTGTGCACTTTCTAGGGGGTATGGGAAGCGTGCTCTCCTGACTAAGGAGCCGGTGAGATGGGCCCTATGATTGAGACCTCCACCTGACACCAAATATCCACTTGCGACAAGAAGTTGCCATTTGTAGTCCGTAGGCAACACATGCAACAGCCAAGCAGATTCAGGGGGCAAAAACTCAAACCATCGGGTGAAAGAAGCCTCTGAATAGACCGAACTTCGGGTTAAACGCCTACCATTTTTCTTATCAGCCCTCCAATCCCGGCATGCCGCTGATGGTACAAAGACGTGCCTCTTAGGGGACAAAACACAGAGGAAGTAACAGTTCCACAAGACCATACGAATAATGTTGGGGCGAGATGGCTCAAGTGGTTAGAGCGCGAATTTACTGATCGGAATGTCCGTGGTTCGAACCCGACCTCTGCCTCTCGACTTCCCCTGTCTAGGCTTGGGCAACCTGGCAGTATCCCAGCCCTCGTGCTTCCTTTGGGTGGCATGGCAGCTAAGCACCGAAAGGGTGTTACAACTGAACGATTATTATTATTGATTACGAATAATGTTGCACCATGTCGTTATCTTTGAAGCTCATTCATTGTCCCATAAAATAGCCGTAAAAAAGTTACGCTGTTCGGCGGAATAACTGTTGGATTACATGAGCGGAAAAGCCACACTTACTTGACTGGGGAGAACCAGTCGACACTGGACCGGATGATACAAGCGGTCTTCCAAATATTCCCATGGATGCTGTTGTCGCTGTTGCAGCAGTTGGCATTGTGGGACTCACGATCGTTGATGCAGGATTGTGACTGTGTTGGGTAGTCGCTGGAGAGCCGGATTTTTGAACGACTATCACCGGCGACGTAGCCAAGGTGGACTTTTGACCAAGGACAAACAACCCTGTGGAAGGAGACTGGGATGAGGTTGGAGGTATCTCCGTCACATGAGAATTGTTCACAGACGCGGAAGAAAGCGCTGGCGTTTGATGGACAGTTGGTGAGGCAGAAACCAATTTCGTGGAGGAAGAGGGCTCAGTTTGGGGAGGGGAGACCAGATGAATGCGAGGCAATGGTGGGGTGGGAGTGGTTACACAAGGACGCACATTGGCCGAAAAGACAATAGGATCCGAATGTTTTTGAGTGAGCAGGTCTGGGCCTCTTGGTGGCGGACTATTTGTTGACGCAGCTGTAAGAAAAAGGTGAAGGCAGATGGCAGGAAGCGAGCCGGAGGGGGGCGTGGAGGGACACCGTACTGGTTGTAATGGACATACCTTCGCCTGAGAAACCGACCAGCTGTTCTAATTTTCGCTGTTGAAAATGAGTCGGCCGACCTGTGGTGATGGTGGAGAGGGACAATCGAAGGTATATTTGCTACTTTTCTAAAACCATCAGGCTGAAGAGTCAATTTCCTTATTGGACGATAAAGAGCTGGAAGTAAACAGTGTCAAGTCTAGAAAGGAGAATATGTTGCTTTTATGGACTGTTCTAGCCGGAGTGGTGGAAGTTACCAGCCAAGACGACAGGCTACGCACGAGATAGCTCAGTGGTTAAGAGGCGAGCTTACTGACCGGGAGGTCCGTGGTTCGAACCCAACACCGGCAATTTGACTGCTCCTATTTAAGCCTGGATAAACTGGCCGTATATCAGCCCTCGTGCTTCCTTCGGGTGGCATGGTAGCTAGGCACCGAAAGCGTTACAGTTGGATGAAGGCGACAGGCATCCGAATGCTAAAAAGAGGCACTGTCGACACGTTTAGTTGGAGTTCGGTACAGAACTGGTCCATATCAACTCTCTGCTTTTGTTCCAAGTAAAAGTTGTTGGACTCAAAAACCAAACAAGCCAGGTCGTAAGACAAAGCGTAGGGCCCATAATCGTATGGGTTTGGCGACTGTCCATCCACTACAAATGACCTCCAGATAAAGGCCAGGCAACAAGGATGCCCGGTGAACTCTACATCCGTTGATGAAATCCAGGTGGTCACCACCTGCGATAAAGTCACCCGTGTTGGATGTGAAACCAGAGCTCAACAGACTTCCATAGGCGAACTACCAGTGATCTGTGAAGCCGGTCGAGCTCTTCACTCGAAGGGGGCATCATCAGGGAATGAGCAAATAACAGTATGTTTTAAACTTGTTATAAATGTTTCTCCGGATTGGGAGTCCCCCATAAAGGGAACACTTACGGCTGGAAAAGTTTGCGCTTGGACGAAAAACTTCTTGGTAAAATTGGCCCTGCTACCACCTAAGAGAGACCTCTTGTTTTCAGAAGTCAGGAATTACGAATAGCGTTTGAATAGTAGTTGATTATTGTTTGGCGGTGGTGAGTTACGTTGCTGAAAATCCAAGTTTAGCTTCAACGGCCTCACATTCCTGACACCGCTAAACGAGTCCGGCAGGTGAGGTTTCCATACATTGCCGTGGTCCCATGGCTTTCGTCATGAGATGTGCCATGGAACATGAGCTCAATAGCTACTAGTCTAGTTTTTCTGGTCAAAGCTAGAAACACTTCAAAGTATTGTGAGCTCAATCGTTCAATGGAAGGTCAGCTGCGTGCCTGGCAACCCAGACCTTTAGACGATCATGTCAGGAGGAGTATGACGTTGATGCCCTTCATAATTGAAATATAAATCGTTTACCTCAGCCGAAAAGACTGCACGGGACACTATTCTAGTAACTTAAAGATGTTAACAATAGCCAAAGTAAGGGTGACAACGTAGTAGAAAAAAGGAAACTCGAGGATCCTCGACGTGCTGTGTCCAGACGGTACATTAGTAGATCATGTGCGTCTCAGCAAGCGTACCCTTGAATATTACTGGTTAAGGAAAATTATTCTTCCCTCGTTTAAATGGGGATTTGGCCTTTAAAGTCAGGTCCAACTAGACTGCGAAGCAGAGAAGCATTGCATGGCAGTTACTTCCTTATTGAGAAGCACCACCAGTCAGCGTCTCATGAATCTTTTGGGAAATTCGGACTCGTGAACTTCCAGCTACGCTACGTGAACTTCCATTACAAAGTGAAATTCCACCACAATTCATCCTCCGGAACGGTCCACATAGTTACAGGTGGATAGAAACACACACCAGGTAACCCAATATCACGGGGTTGTCTATGACCAGATAGGAATAGTCACCAGTACATGGACAGCACCTCTTGGTCACCTTCAGCCCAAAAATACTATGTAACCCAGACGAAATTACCGGTGGTTAATTTCTAGTGTGTGAAGATGACTGTCGTTCTGGAAATTTCCAACTTTGAGTTAGCCATACAAACCGTCCCATGGTTTTGGTCAGCAGAGAAGAACAGCCCGTCTTGTGGACAATTGGGGGGTAGAGGTGTAGTTACGAATTAGAAACCCCAAGTTTCCATACAATTGGTTTAAGCAAAAAACGCTGCTGTGTAATGAGTAGAATGGAAAAAGAAAGCTACCCAGTGTTAGAACTCAATCAGACTGAAGAACAACTGGCGGTATAGACGTTGTGGATTTCATTTTACAGCCACGGACTGCAGTGTTTCCAGTTCAGAAGGTCATGTGGATTCCACCCACGACGACGAATCGCACAAAGATAATTCACACTTTCCAAAGACTCTCATTTCTGTTGACTAAACTTACGTTGCCCATTTTTCACTTTACACCATTTTGAGTTCGACATGGAAGACAACAATGTTGTTGTTGTCGTTGGCAGACGATAACTCGACGTGCGTAGTATGCAAAAGTTTGTGGTGCCGACAAACCCGAAGTGCGGAGACCTGCCGTATCACCGAACATTCCTCCGAAAAGCGCCTCACTGCACCAGTCGACAGCAGCCTATACAATAGACGGTCGAAGGCACTTCCGTCCATAGAGTTCATAGAGTTCAACCATAAGACAACAGTCTACACCGTAGTTCGATGTACACGGTCCTTCAGACCTACTGATATTTCTCTCTTCTAAAACCAAGTGTAGAGAATGACTACAGTAAGGTTTGCTGTCTAGGTTGTGGCAACCTGGTAGCACCTAAACTCCTGTGCTCTATTTAGGCTGCATAGCGGCTGCGCACCGTAAGGATGAATTATTTTACCATTCCTACCTTGTACAACTGGGGAAGAAGGCAACGCGGGCTCTGCTGACTCCGATATCAACTGATCCTCTTCGGTATCTGCGTCAATTGTTGGAAGAGCGATGGGAGCATCAACCACAGAAAGAGTATGGTGGGAAAATAACCTATACAGGGCTCGATCACGCTGGAGCAAAGACTGGTAGGCTGGACTGGGGATTGATTCATCAATCCCTCGACTGGATTTCGAATGGGTCCCGCGATGTTTCCCCGACGAGCTTGGGGTTCCACTGCGAGTCAAGGGAGACAATACGCCTGATCCATCCAACGCAGCCGTCAACCGAAGGCGTTGAAAACTCTCCACCAGATATTCGACACGGCCACGTTCGGCGCGAATAAGGCGCTCAGTGATGCCCAGGGTCTCTAGAACCTTTTTATGTGAAAGAAACCTATGTGAGAAAAAAGATATCAAGTGTAAGCAAATTGACACAAGACGGAAAAGGTCGGAGGATCAATCAACTTATTCTCCAGCGAATACATACTGCGACTGGTGCGCACTGTGTCGCACACACACACACTGTGTAACGACAGATTTCACAAAAGACAAAAAGTACCTATTTCGATTTTATTCCAAAATGAAGCATAACTTCCTACTGCAAAGACGTGGCGAAACAGGATAACCGCATTCAAAAGCCCACGATAAACAGTAGGGAAGAATCTCTCAAATGAAGACAAGTGCGCGAAAACTGGTGCTAAACTATGTGGCACTCGATTTCCTCACTGGAAGGTAAAATGACCCACCAAAACTCCAAATATGTGGTTCCCCACCAAACTATCTAATGACTGCTCAGATTATCAATTCAAATTTAGCGGAATCGTGGTACCACCAGGATAGACTTTTGACCACTTGGCAGAATTCCACAAGGCCCTTTCCATTGACACGCAACCCATTAGAGTACCGCCGTCAAAATACACCTAACTTACGAGGTCATGAGGATATCTTAAGGCATACAATATTAAACACATTTTAAACAGTCTAGTAACATCCGAAAGTGAATAATCTCTTTGTCTGGCTCCGCTAGAATGTAAGTGATAAGTCTAGATGGGTTCGTCAAGTGCACCCGCTGCTCAACAACTATGAGGGCAGTCCTATAGACAAGGCTGCGAATAAATTAGGACACTGGATCAGCAGCGCTGAGATAGGTCGAATGGTATTTGAGGCGAGCGACCGAAAAAACAGAAAAATCAAAAGGTTGCGTGTAGTTGACCAACTCTTTCAAACACCAGGGGACCGACTTCGCCAAAAGAGCCCTTTCGGGCCAAACACGTACAAAATTGAAGTGTCCTAAAGGAAGTAAGATGCAAACCTGGAAGTGAAGCAGAAAATTACAGCTGATAGAATGTAGGGTCGATGGAAATCCGGGGACTGCGTCTACCTAGTGAGTCCCGAGAGGGGAAAAACCACAGGTAGGCTGACGAATAGTTCTCAGTAGCTTTATGGGTAGTGTGCTGTCAAGAAAACATAACGGGAAAACTTAGTCATGTCGGATGGGAGTCGAACCAGGAACTCATGGGCAGATGACCGGAAAACTCCAACACTTAGCTACGGATTTAAACGCGAAAGTCAGCTACACCGTTTTGTAGCCAAATCACCTGGATGCAGACGGCAGGTTCAATTCAAGCTTCAGAAACGAACTGCAAATGACTCTCTCAAACGAAATCAATATAAGTTCTCAGTTGCCTTAAAATCGGCCAATTTAGTTATAGATGACCAAAAAATCAGAACATTATATTTAGGTTAGAGAACCAGGATGTTCAATAATTTATCCCAAGTTTGTATACATCGCTGAAAAAAGTATTCGCGCCCCTCAAAAAGATTGATGACTTACTAGTACCCATGATACGCAGATCCTGACAGGAGGGGAGCCAATTGTAGTGATACAGTAGTAGCGCTCCGAGGTTTATGACTAAAAGGGCCGCTGTGAGCATCACGATGCCACCGATACCTTGTCACAGATCGGATTAGGAGTCTGCTCGGGAAAGCTCAGTGCTTAAGGCGCGAACTTACTGATCAGCAGGTCCATGGTTCGAACCAACATCTGCATCCCGACCGCTTAGGCAACCTGACACTATCTCAGCCCTTGTGCTTCCTTCGGGTAGCATGGCAGCTATGTACTGAAAGGGTGTTACATTATTATTATTATTATTATTATTATTATTATTATTTCTACCTAAGTGGCAACTCGACCAACGTTGTGATAGGAGGTGGCGGTTCATATCATATTCGGGAAAACTGGGATGCTTTCCCAAATGACCAAAGAAGACTCAAGTGTGCAGTCAAGTGATACCAACGGCAACAATCCATGAGAGTGGGACGAATTCAATGATTCAACCTATCGGTTTTGAGTAATGTGGCTGTTCCTGGTTTGAAACCAAACTTTACACGATAACTATCATCGGTTTTCTGATTTATTGAGCTGCTTATAGGTATGATGGTTTGCAGGGTAAGAAAGACAGGTTGAAACGAGGAATACATAAGTTTGTGGAGAATATTTCTACGTGCACTCTAACACACACATAAACGTGGTATGGTTTCCGAAGAATACATGTGGCCTGCCACGTACGATTAGATCCTTCGGAAAGTGGGAAGCCAAATATGTGAAATTCGGAAAACGTCGGTGAGAAGTGAGCGCTAAATCTGGTCGGAAAAGTGTTGTCTTACTGACAGAAACCAAAAGGTTTCAGAACCAACACGATTGACGGAGACAAAACCAATGGTCTGATGTGGAAAAAAGGTGACTAAAAAGTGCACTGACGGTGAGCAGAAGCGCGACTCCAAGATTTTTTTCATTCAATCCGGACGGAATAGCCGGGAGTATCGGATAGTTTGCACTAAGGTAAGACACTTTCTACCTGCCCGGAAAAATAAGGCTTACCTGTCTTCTGCTGAGTCAACTTGTGTGAACGTTTTCGCCACAGATCGCTTGGCTCCCACATGATTTTCTATTTCGGCTGACAAAGCGTCCAGTTGAGCATCCAAATCAAATAGGCCCGTCTCAACCAGGTGCGATCGACGCTTCAAGCGTTCCAATATACGAGAAGCCTCCGGATCCAGCTGGCTGGTCAAGGTGGGAATAAATGCTTCACTAGCACATAGACGAAATGCATGTCGGACCTTCTCAGCATAGATTTGTGAGTTTAAGAACTCCTGCCTGCGATCTTTTGCACCGGTATGGACTTCATTCAGTACCTGGAACACGGTTAACAGAAACAAAAGAACAGTGATTTGGGCACATCCATGCGCGGTATCATTCCAAACCATCGTCATCTGACTTCCCAAAGTGACGATAAGTGAGGAATTCATAAGAAGAGTACAAATCGGATAAAACAAATTCACGAACAAATTTCCGCTATGACGAACACACTTTGGATGCGCAATAGACTATCAGAAAGCGTGCACCCGGCAAGAAACGAACATTACACAGGGTCAGTCATTCAATTCAACTTATCAGGTATGAACTGTGTACCATGGTTACATATGTTCCAGCTGATAAAGTTTCGATCACTGGAAAGTGGGAGAGTGTGGGCCATACAACCAAACACTGGAGGCGATGGCATGTTCAGCTAGTTCGGGGACCAAGTAGCTATGCGCTGAAGGCGATAGTCTTGGTGCACGAGCGCCACTGACTGCGCGATTGGCCATTTCTGCCGGTACCAACCATTAGTGAGTTGATTCCCGGAGTTCCCATCCATGGAGGCAGAGCCGGGTCAGTGGCACATCGGTGATATATTGAAAACTGAAATCAAAAGGTCTAAAAATGGCGAACAAGTTGAACCAAACGGAACGAAAAGCTTTTTAAGCAAAATAGTCGACTGGAAACCAAGCTATGCGTTTGGCCCTGAAAAGACAGTGTGATCTGTCTGGGGGTGTGATTCTCCAAGGTCAAACGAACAACAGAACTTTAGTCACGTGTTACGTCGGGGTGACGTTGCCCGAATCATGTGCTTGAGAACTGTGTGTGCCGACAGACAGCACCAGCGGGCATTGCACGTGCACACACAGGTTTGGTTTATAACCCCTTCTGTACAAAATTCGGTACCTGCTTCACATAAGGTTGCTGAAAACTCCTGGACAGCCAATACATCACAACCGAGAGATTCAGTCAAGTCTTCCGTTAACACAGACTTAGTTCGCAACGTTCGATATTGCTCTTTTGGTAGTTTGAGGCTGAATTGGTCAATTATATTACAACACATTACCAAAACTACAATACGTACAAATTGTGTACTGTACAACTGTTTGCTCGCATGCTACATCGTCATACAGATGCTGTGGCTACGGCATATCTTCTAGAACCGATTCTACAGTTTTTGTCTACACTGGGGGCAGTGCTTAGGAAAATGTCCACCGTGGATCTTGGTTTGAGGCCCATGGATGACGCCCTGATGATAGATGGGAAAAACCATAATCCCATGATGGTATTTGAGGAGTTGAACGCTGCATAATAAGCGGCTGACTTGTACGAGAGGATGGCTAATTTAAACGAATTTCTTGGTGTACAGCTGCGACTGGTGGCGAGCACTGTGTCGATCCAAGCGGCGGATACCCCTTAAATGGGCTGTTTTTAAGTGGACATCAACAGCCGGGTCGCCTCTTGGGAGATTTTGATTGAGAACTTTACATCAGCTCACGGAACGGCTCGCAGAGGGTATGTATGAAGCCGAAGCTCCCAGACAACGTAATGTCGATAGGCAGATTCGAGACGATGGTGTAGTTGAATCGAACATTGAAATGGGGGAACTCCTTCCACCGATAACTGAGCACAAGGTTATGCAGCAATTGATTGACATGGAAGAGTTGACACTGAATTACCAAACGTCATAAGTAGCACGTTTGTGTCTCTTCTGCGAGACAGTGGGCATTTTTTCAGTATGGCAGATGTGGAATCGATATCCGTGACATAGCTACATTCACGGCCTCAGGTAGCAGTAAGTTGTAATGGCTACGAAAAATAACAACGACGGTGAAATCGCTCAGTACGGAACACTCCTTGAATTACGCATACTGAGGTTATTCGAAAGTCCACAGACGCTAGGTACATCCCGGTAATTCCAACAAGGAATCCTGCGTAGTCCAAGACCAATGTGACCCACTATATTCGTGTGAAACCGAGTTGAAAAAAATGGGGCACGGATGTGTATTGATATTCGAAATAGCAACGCTCGACTAGTAACAGTATGGATAACAAAGAGAAATACATTCCACCAACCTCGTCTATTGCTTTCATGAACACGCTAACGTCGTACAGTCGAGCTTCGATCACGTCAACCCCAGTGGAAGCTTCTTGTTTGGATTCGACATGCGATCCACGCTTCATCAAGTCAAACAATTCACGCCAAGCAGCACGTCCAGCTTCAGCCTCAGCCAGCAAAGCTGTGGTGAACTGGGTGGCTGCGATTTGCACAGAGTGCGGCAAACTTGCAACCCGGTCTTGGAATGATGAATCCAGGTGACTTGAATGAGTTCGGGCTAAAACATTCGCGTCGGCAACCTGTGGATGTCGTTCCGAATGAGGAGCTCGTGCCCTGTCCGCATACGGTGCAGTGACGGATTGTGAAGTGTGAGTTGAGATGTCTTCCGACGGGGTCGGAGTTGGTGCTTTAGTAGTAGACGGATGTTGACCTGAGAAATAATAGCAATGAAACAACAAAGCCTCATTGCAACTGCAACCAGGGTGACCAGGACCAATAGGCAGCCTTACAGTACATATCCTGCGTGTGTGTAGGCCCAAGCCCTGCATAGGTCAAAGTTCATGCCAAGTCATCCATCTGAGAGACAGCACATGAGTAAAAGGAAATATAAGGCAGTGGATTCCAAGCCGGTCCCTTGATGAAATCAGTGAAATGATACTCAGACACCTCACTGACTGTAGCTGTTAGTAAAATAAATCATCAGGATGGAAGAACGTACAAGTGAGGTTGAGATCCAGACGTATCTAACTAAAAAAGAAGTAGATGGTAAGAGAATGCCGGACTCCATGGTTACACATCTGACGCCTAATGCCAACACATAAAGACGGTTGGTGCGCTAACTCCTCAAATGAGAGAAGCGCTTAAGATTCACAAAGGCACTTTACTCAGGTGCAAAGTTGCATGCTGGCTGGTGAACCTACTGGACCCTGAACCCCCAGTGCCTACAGGACTCTTTTGGTCCCTATGATAATCTGGACACTATTCTGGTAAGTTCTGAGTAGAGGGTTCGTTAGAGTTGATTCCCCTTTTACAAGAAAGACTACAAGAGACCGTCGACATTTTATGTGGTTACATTTTCCGCAAGACTCTTAGTACAGACCTCTCTACTGAGTTTCTTAATGAAGATATTCTACTGTGGTTTGTTAAAATGTCCGGATTTTCGAAGGTCATCGCATGCTCACATTTCTCAAACTTTTCAGCGATTTCTTACAAACAAGGTTAGGCCAAGACCCTACTCTAGAGGGCGCGAATAATTCGCAGTCGAGGTAAGCTGAAAGGGGAAGAAGAGTTCTTGCAGAAGACCTTGCTAATCGACGGGTATCCGGAGCGTTTTTACCGAAATCTACAGTGCCGTTAAGCCTCGAAATCTCACAATACATGAAACGGAAAAGTAACCAATCAACCTATTCTCACTGTTCAAACGCGATCATTCAGCCAGCGATATTAGGCACAAGCCTAACTCGGCTTACGGCGAGTCAACAGTGCTTAGTTTGAACTGCCATTGTAATTGCCTTAGGACTGCGCCAGCCTAGTTGACCGGACTCGTTTACCGCCCACGTTATCTAGGAATTCCCTGGCGATTGCAGAGATATCTACATCGACACAACAGACCGACCTCTATCGGAGAGCATAGTTGAAAACACACCGTACATACCAATCTGATAAAGTAGAACGATTCTCAAACTCCGTCAACTTTATGTTGTATTTCTTGACTAAGACCGAATGATTGTGGTCAATTTGTGTAGAAACAAGTTCACGCATCTGTGACTAAGATTCCGCATGACTTTTCAACTTGCAGGGATACAGTAGGTTTGGAAAGCAATATGCTGGAACTAACTAAAAACGTGAGTTTGTGCAGTTCTAGTGATGAGCTGTCAAATGCCCACACTCGCAAGGCATACAGAAGATACGGGATACTGGTGAGCAGCTACGTGGTCATCCAAAGACGCCTAGTAAAAAAACAAATGATAAACTTATTGGACCACACACGCTTCGCAACACAACTCCATTCCTAACGGATGGAAATTAATGATTCTCGGTGATCAGGTGATGGATCCCAAGGGGAACAAGTCCAGGAGTTACAGTAATGCTGCTTGAATAAAACTGGCATAAAATCGCCGCAAAGTGAAAGCTACCCTGACAAACTTGAGGAGACCACAGTGCCATCTCATTGACCGAGGAGGCAGTACGACTTTAACTCCAGGTCCCCTCGTAATGCGATTTCTTGTAGTATGGAGACTCACTATTCATCTGACGGGTCCTCACTGGCCTGCTTGGAATGACTGAACGTTAACGAACTGAATTCTAGCCAATGCAACCTGCAGCATCATTGCGACCCTGAAGCCCGAGCATCACAAGGTAACAGCCTTAGGTCGGAAACACTAACAGGTGGGCAAGTCGGTAACATCAAAGTAGTTGCTGGGTCGTCGTTCGAGGCATCAGACAAACCAGTCACAGTACTCAGGTGTGAACACGTTTAGAAGTCATAATTCAGATGCGTGGGTGCACAGGTGAACAAGTGGTGGTAACATGCTCGTCCCGCAAGTTAGATGTCTGGAGTTCAAGTTCTGAGGTGACCAGGGAGTTGCACTACTGATGGGCTCAAATAAGAGTGAAACTCGAGTCCAACATTGTGATGTGGACTGACTACAAACATCGTCAAGGAACAGGAGGAGGACTTCTCAAACTAGACTGATGTGGATACAGGTACTTCTTTATGAGAGACATACTGTATGACAGGGCTATGTCGAACCCATTACACATCAGCTGTAAAAAAAACCGCATAATTGCCGTACAGTGGTTCTAGCTGCCACAGTTTCTTTCACCGATGATTTGGGGAGGTGGGGCAGATAGCTGCGCACTGGAGGCGGTAGCTGATAGAATTGATGCGCAAATACAGGGTTTTCAGTGGACTTTTCATTTGGGAAATTGGGAGGGGAGCTATGCATTGAAGCCAACAGCTTGGATGCATGAGCACCATTGAGACTGCGACTGGGCCATGTGTGACAATGTCCCTAACCACTGATATGTCTTGTCTCGGGGTCCCCATCCAGGGAGACGGCAGTGACCAGCGCAGCTGAATTTGCTGGTACTGGCTTTCATACTTCGTTGCCAAGTCATTACTTGACTTCCCCTGGCTCGTTTCCACTATTCACGTGGTTGTGCAAAAAGAACCCTCTCTCTTCCGAAAACATTCGATGTACCGATGTTCCCACTATTACATATGGTGGGTTATTGTAATGGGAGGATACTGTGTCCCTGAATAGTTGGTATTGGTGACAATTTAAGCAGCGAAATGAGGCCAACGTACCAAATTGAGTATATTGTCATTCGACCGAACTTATCCCTGAGTTTCATTCAGAAGCAAAAAAGGAATGGCGAGGAGGGATGTAATTCAGACCTACCTGTTTGTGGTATGAGGCCCAAGAATGATCCATTCGTGGTAGGTGCCAGCAAGGGGGTAGTTGCAGTTGGTACGGATAAGGGAGAGGCGGTGTTCCGAAGCAAAATTCCATCTGAACTATCAGGCTTTGAAACGCAGAGGTTAACCGGGGCACATACTGGTGCTGGTGGCGCGGGCAAGTCAATCGGCTTGGGTAAGCTGGGTTGCAGAGATTCCAATATGGTGGGCATATGAAGCAAAAACGGACTAAGGTTCCCGTCCGTAAGTCTCGCGATGGCATATGGCTGTAGCTGACCGAACTGGGAGTTCTGGTGAAGACAAGTTATATGAAGTACATGGAAGTGACAAAAGATGCTAGTAATAAAGCCTAACCCGCTGAAATGGTATAACAATTCCATGTGTTTCACCTTAATAGAAGCCTCAGCGATTCCGCAGGCGAAAATCGTTGGATTGAAATCAGAAAAAAACGTTAGTGACTACAATTCAGCGTCAACACTTGCGCTGTGTTGGTACAAAGCGGTTCTTTCAGTCTAATGCCGCAGTATTACCGAAATGCATGGGGAAAACGAAACAAAAAAGACCTCTTAGTCAGGGGGGTGAAGTGCGGCTCAATAAGCATCATTCACGGTAACGACGTTGTTGAAAATGGGGGGCTCGTTGCTTTAGAATCTTCTATCGTTCTTCAGAAACTGGCACGCCGTTACAATTTAGATGTTGTCACTGCCGAGAGAAAATATGTCCACGTTCAGGACATGCAGAACCGTGTTACACTGTCTTGATACATGTTCGTGACTGGCCTTCTCCTTTGCATAAACACATTTTCCTCGTAGTTCACTGTATTATTGAGTTGGCTGTCAATAACTCAACTCTCTTAGACGGCTCGCACTTAAACAAGCGTCCAGTCAACGACTCCAGTATGGCTTGAAGTATTCACAAAGAAACACATTATGTGATGAAATGGTCCACAAGCTGCTGAGCGCGTTGGTTTGGAAGACAAAATGCCTCTATATCTACCTGTCCAAGCATAAGATCAAACACTGACAGGGAGGAAAGATGGATGAAAAACTGCTCGATAGACCACAAACCTCGCGGTAGAAGCCCAAACTCAAACCGACGGGAAAACCATCAGGAGGGAGTTCAATATTGAGTAGACTGGTGGGTGGTGTTGGTGGTTCTTCCCCGGACATGACATTGCTAGACTGAGCTGGTAGGTGGTACAGCAAGACTTCCTCACCCGCTGAATGAGTCGCCAAAAAGTAGTGACTGCCCACAGCGCGGAAGTAGTACTGGCGATGCGGAGAGGCTGTAATGCCACGTAGCTCGACCAGTTCAGTATGGGTGACCACGGTTGATTTGGTCTGGGAGGAATAAGGAGAAAGACACAGTCAATTAATCCACAAACAGTTTGCTTCAAAAGTACAACTAATGAACAACTTACTGGAGCACTGACCAGGACCGCTCGCAAACCGGAACCACACTGCAGACCAAGAATGAAGCAGGAAGGAGAAATCCAGAGTAAATCCAAAGGCCGAGGATTTGTACCTGCATCTGAGCGTCACGTGCAAAAAATATATATAAAGCAGAATAAGCAGAGGGTACGGAAGAACCATAAATAATAGGAGTCAGATAACCTGCTAAACCAACCTGAAAACTGCAGCAGCACAGAATCTAGAGCTACGGTGCGCTTGAGTCGAAGTTGCGGGTCTACTTGGAGAATAAGCGGGCCTTGGACAGTACCGTTAGCGGTTGGAAGAATACCATTCAAACAAACCGCTAACTGCTTGCCTTTTCCACTCCATGAAACTTGGATACAAAGAGAAAAACCAAAATGGGTAAATGAATTTGGTTCACCGTATTTAAACAACAAATCACAACTAATGCAGCGTTCACATAGGCGGACAGCACGCGACAGAATTCACATTAAAGCAGAAACACTATGAAACACTGGAAACTACTTGACCTCATCTCGGGGTCACGAACGCAACCACTGATAACAGCCGAGTTGCCGCCGGGCTGTCTAGGCGGATACGAGAAACATCGAGGAATTAGGAGTAAGGTTACAGTAGTGGCCATTCTAGGAATGAGCCTGCGCAATGACCCCCACGCTATCCTAATCATGAGTACTGTAAACAAGAGGCCTGTGTCTGAAGTGTTGAGGTGTTTCCTTTTCATTAACTTCGTTCTCGAGTGAACGTATTGAGCGAGCGTTTCAGCCAAATGATATGGGTTACGACAGATTGCCAGCTGTCAACATCAGGATTTTAATCAATGGTAAATTGTTCACCTGCATTGAGCACCAACTAAAATGGGGATCATCGCAGTACGGGTATTTGCTTGTCAGCAATCCGGCATCACGTACCCGACGGCAAAATTCCTCACGGAAGCAAACTGCGTAAGCGCAACCTTGGAATTCGGTCTTCGTTCTCTTGGAGATAGTCGGGGTACTACTTATGAAATTCATGATAGCCATGTATGAAGAAATTAATCCCTGGTTTCACAAGAGCAAGCCATAAACAGACGCAGTACACAGGAATGGAGCGAAAAAACAGCCAAAGGGTGAAAGCTTCCGAATGCAGCTGAAAACTTCAAAGCTGAGGATAAGCATTATGAACCGTTTAAAAAGTTGGTAAATAGCATCAGTAAATTGGGTGCAAGTCAACGCATTAGCCGAACGCAGACTATGAGAGTAACCACCAACATGCATGCATAAGTGACACGGGCAACGTGGAAACCTCGAGGACTCACGACACTGGGCATCCACACCGCACTGTAAGTGACCCACCACTGTTACTGACTCAGACGACCTGTCAGGCGATGCGGAGATTATTCGAACAACACCGGACTTGAGGATAAGTGCAAATGTATCTGGTGATGCTGGACTCCAGGCAAAATCTCTAATCTCCCAACCCGGCTGTCCCGTTGCGGTTGAGGGCTCTCCACCACAGACTCGAACTGAACGACTGATTGAGGAGAATTGCGTGGAGCCAACCTATGAAGAACGACAGCATGATAGTAAAGTATACGCAAGAGATTTTAAGGTAGTCAAACTAGTCTAAACAAGAACTGACCCGCAAAAGCTCCACGAGATTGACTAAATGGACAAAAGTGCCTTGTACATCGTTGGATGTAACAACAGCCAAAACCAGACCGTCACTGTTGAAGGCGACCCAATGCACTGGATCCGTGCAAGTGATTCGACAGTCTGCATTGTGTTCTGGCAGAGCCTTGTCTTTCCTTAATGTACACGAACCGGTAGCTTTGAGGTAACGTTGTACATCGAACAGCAGCACACCTAATCATAAGGGGAACGGAAGCATAGTTTAGTGAAGCGCGTGCTACCCGCACAAATATGGTTACAGTAACAAAATCAGAAGTGACAGTAAGGGGTGGCAGTTTTAACCTCCAGTTTAGACGGGCTATCATGCAACGAATGTCATGAGATCCAGGCTGCTCCTGCATCCACATAGTTCAATGTAAGTAGCCGTCACACATCGACTTAGCCCCGGCTTGTGCAACATGAACATGAGCTCGGCAGTGTGCACTTGCGGTACCGATAATGAACGCGTAGTCGAGACAGTGGCCAGTGGCTGAAACTCTGCCTCTTGTGGAGAGATGGCTAACGCAAAATCTAAGGGTTCGGTCCACCACGATCTTCTCGTTGCATTTCAACGAAAGCAGATGCAAATAAAATAGCCACGATGCAGTCCACATAAGTCGTTGTGTCATCTGCAGATATCGTACCCCGATTAATCCCCGGGTGTAATCTTACACGGAAAATTCAGACAGCAACTCCGGGTTTTTCCAACGCCCCTTAATCGATTTGCCTCTATAGCATTTGCTACCCACTCACTAATTTTCGAACAGATTTCTATCCCAAAAAAAACGTTCAGCTGTAGCACCCTTTCGGTGTCTAACTGCCATGCCACCAGAGGGATACTGCCAGGTTGCCCAAGCCTAGACAGGGGAAGTCGAGAGGCAGAGGTCGGGTTCGAACCACAGACCTTCCTGTCAGTAAATTCGCGCTCTAACCACTGAGTTATCTCGCCCATTTCTATCCCAATTGGTTGAAACAGTCTCCACAGCGTAAGGGTTCATGTCCTAAGACCCTCACTAACCGTCGGTTCGTACCAACCCACAAAAACCGCCATCGCGTTGCGTGATAGTCAGACTTGAGCGCGTTTCGATCCTGCAGGATAGGCTGGGTGGAACTTTGCTCTTCGAAACCATGTGGGAAAGTCCAAAAAGCAGTCAGATGGAGGACAGCGGGCCCCGTGCTCCGGTTAACCGTAATACGAGGAGGTCCGGAAGTAAAGTCGCACAGGAGTGTGAAAGCAGCAGGCTGTTCCATCCAGGCAACCAGTGTCTAAAATCATCGAACATTCGGCGTCGCCATCAACACCATCGACAGTAATACACCAGCAATAAACACTGTCTACACTCTGGCATACTGCTCTCCTCCCTCGATCTAAATTCTAAGCAATGACGATTCGCCTGGTGGGTCGAACGTCTAGTGGAGACTTAGTAGTTGGAATCGTTGGATGAGACCACCCTTTGGCATCTTCTGCAAGTATGAATCTGGTTCTTGGAGTCCCACACTTAAGGAAATCACCCAATGCTAACAAAGTCATCTGCTGAAATGTTTCTAAATGCGTTTCGGCATTTGTTTAGAGTGGATCTCCACGCCCGTACGTAATAGTCAAAGCAAAGCACAACACAGGTTTTGCAAAAGGGCATAACCGTGAGACGTTCGTGAGGCAACTGCGCATCTCAGGTAGGAAGTGTGCCTCCGACTTTTTGACATACCAAATGATACTGACTGAAGGGTTTAAATTCATTAGTGGTCAGATATTCTTTGTTTCGACTACAGACTATATGAACTCGATTTCTTTTCGTTGGGATGCAGAAGACTCCTAAGCGACATTATTAGAGCTTTCAGGATAATGAAAAGCCTACTCAACAAAGGAGCCAGGGATATAGTAACAGTAAATCTCCATACCAGTCCAAGAGAGGACTCGCTTTGACTAAAAAAGTAGCTCGTTTGCTAGTGACAACCAATTATCCCATCAAGTGGTAACCCATTGGTACACGCTTCCTTACAGCTCGAGATGCCTCAGTGGTTAGGGCGCGAATTTACTGATCGGAAGATCCGTGGTTCGAATGCAACCTCTACAGCTCGACTGTTCCTGCCTAGGCTTGGGCAACCCGTCATATCGCAGCTCTCGTGTTTCCTTCGGGTGGTATGGCAGCTGGGCACCAAAAGGGTGTTACAGCCGAACGATTATTGTTATCATTATTACACACTTCTTAAAAGACAATGCAGCTCATTAATGCGAAATGGTAATTTTATCTTCACATTCAATCAAAAACTTGATGTATGCTGATCTGTCGTGTTCCTCGGCTCAGTGTAAGAGATCTGGATCTCGGCCTATACTAGGCGAGTCAGGATTCCATTTGTCTAAAACGAGGTACCTCGTTTTCACCATAGTTCACTATGGTCCTGTTGACTCGTCGCTCTCTGGGAACCCTTTCGTGTTGACTGCCCTCGCTTCCTGGTATGTTATTGCTTTCTGTTCCGTATGATAGCAGTAGGGACCAGTGAGAGATGGATGCAAACCCTCCATCATCATCATGGACAGCATGACATCAGTGTTCAACACCGATGCTTTGAAGGCCTTATGGTGAAAAGAATAAAGGTGGACAGGGAAGGGACTTAGTGCTACCTTACTGCAAGCATTCCGAAGTGCCTACACCTCCAGACACTTATTCAGGCAATCTGGATAGAAACTGACAACAGGAATGCCACTGAAATCGATTAGCAGCCATAGCTTGATCTACGAACGAATGCGTGTGCTGCACAACCAACGAAATCCAGTCATTCACAAGCAAACATCTCACTCGAAATTCATATGGACCGGCTTATGGTTGTAGCATGTAAAGATCTCTGGAGGTCATGTGTGGAAGAAACCGGGCGGTAATTAAACTTGATGTGATGTCCTGGTATCTGAACTGAGCTGAATCTATGGCGTTGGAGGCCTAATGAATAAGCACGATGCTGTTTATCATCTGGGAGGCGTCAGGTCCAACAAGGTAATGACTCTTGGAGATATTTAATGGAAGCCTCCAAGCAACGGCGAAAAATAGAACTTTTATGAAACACGCTGAGCATCCCCATGTCAGGGAATGCCATTTGATGTCATATTACCTACAGGATGTAGTTGTATCTGAACTGCGCGCACTACGTCGCATACATTCACAAGCAGTTGTCACCTACGTGATACCTGATTAAACACCCCAGTTACCCGTCACTTTTTTCAAGCCTGGTTTTATGCATTCGCTGTTTTATGGGTGGCCTTAACCTTACGGTGGTTACTCCCCACTTTTCGGCCTGGCCGGTGCACCGAATGGCGCACTAACAGGCGCATTCACAAGATTCAGTTTCCTGCACACATCGACCATCGAGTGGATCAATCACCACGACAAGCACGAGGTTCGGAACGCGTATCCTAATATCTACAAAATAACTCTGGTTTATGGTTTTGATGCATGATGGATAAGACATAAGGAGGAAAGATATTAAAGTACAATATAAGTCGTACGACGCAACATCTTGACTCGTAAAAAAATCGTTCAACTGTAGCACCCTTTCGGTGCCTAACTGCCATGCCACCAGAAGGATACTGCCAGGTTGCCCAAGCCTAGACAGGGGAAGTCGAGAGGCAGAGGTCGGATTCGAACCACGGACCTTCCGACCAGGAAATTCGCGCTCTAACCACTGAGCCATCTCATGCCACACCTTGACTGGATGCGCATAAATTCGTGCACGGTACGCGCACGCAGTACGCCGGTTCGTTGGTTTCGTTTTTTGCTCGTGCAAATTTGTAAAAGAATTTTTTTCGCTATTTAATCTATTTACAGAGTTAACACGTCTCACTATATTAAATTTTTCACTCTAACATTACCTGTGTGTGAAAACCTGTCAGATTGCACTCCATTTCTGCGGTGCACCCACTTTCCATCATGGGCCAGGTTATTGCAAGTTGCTCTCCTCTTCAGCTATCGGTGGACCACAACAGATGTGGACGAAATTGATGTCCATCGAATGTTAGACGTGGAATGCAATGTCACGCCTGCCAGGCCTGGTGGCATTTTAAATGTACGGGTTTGCAGGACGACCAGATAAGCCAATTATCTAACTCTCTCGACCCGTTTGTTTGCGCCAGCTTCCTCTACCTTAGGGTTGCGATGAATTCCACAACAAGGCAGCTTGCAAAAACGAATCCAAAAGCCTACTTCTGAGTGGGAAAGACCAGTGCGAATGTTCCGTTTTAATCGGGATGCCCGAGAAAAACTGATACTTCTTTCCAAAGCTGTGGAAGATATATACACAAAGAACCAAGCGGCATGGACGAAAGTCAATGACGAACTTTCCTCCCTGGAGGAGTTTCTGGCGCTATCCATTGTGGATCCGTTGGCTGCAAAGAAGGTTATCCAGCTCTCTGATGCGGCAATCAAGACCGCCACGGCGCCTCTAGTGGACAGGCATATGAGGGAGAGCAGGTTGATCATCTGGGGGTTGTCCTCCAGAACAAGCACGTCAACAAAACTGGCACAGTCGATCTTTGTTGAGTTCGTCACAAAGCCTGAAAATAAATCTCTTCACGCAGAGTGGTTACGCGGAAATGGAAGCAAGCGAACATTTGGGCTTCTAGTGACCCTTTCCTCGCCAACTGCCGTACGGAGGATCTTGGCGCGGACTGTCAGCATTCAAAAGGCCTACTCAAAGATCAAGCGCATATCCGAGGATCGCCCTCTAGAGGCGCGAAAACTGGGCCAAAACAGTCCTACGGGAGAGGTGCGCAAAAAACTTTCGCTTGGCGACAGTTCAGCCGACCCCAAAAAACTTATGGCAAACCCGAAGATAGCTGTAGACTCTTGTACCTTCTAAAAGCACGCCGACGCAACCGGTTGCGACTCCGGATTGCAGTTTCTACTCAACCACCGCAGACCAGTCGACTACCAAGGAAAGTGATGATCGTGGGGGGACAAGCCTAGCGTGGACACAGCATCCAACATATGTGGAATTATCATCGCTTATTTCCTTAGAGGAGGACGAAGGCGCAGCGGTGAACTCCACACCGTTCATAAGTTCTAAGCTGGATTGAGTCAGCTGTGCGGAGACAAGCAGCGAAGTCTACTGACATGTCAACCACAAGCGTTGACCTCGACGTCGAGGACTGCTGCAAGAACCACGAAAAATGCGACACTGCCAGCCTCCAGCTCCACTAAATCAAAAGCAGCCTCTCCGATCGTGGACACAGTCGTCGCTCATGACCCAGATACCAAAAGCCACAAACCCGACAGCAGTGTACTGAAAATTCCCGGATGCACCGAGTTGGTCACGCTGATCGCGGACGACCTGGGAGTCTATACAAAAACAAAAGGAAAGCGACTGCCATCAAATAAGCCACAAAAACCTCGCCCCATCGAAAAGCTGTTGGCTAGATTCAGGGTGCAGTCCTGTGCGAAAACAAGCCTCTTGGGAGTGCCACTAATAGGAATACACCTTGGTGGTGCCATCCAACGCACAAGCGACCTGACAGGGTTTCACCGGTCACACTGCGCCAAAAAGCACAAGAAAAGAAACGGACACATGCTCACCGCAAATCCCTGAACAACAGCAAACCCAGTCATCCAAAAGGCGGTAGTGAACGAGCTACAATTAGGAGCCATCGAAATTTTCGCCCACGAGTGGGAAAATAAAATATGGTAAGATTTTCAAGCTCAGGGAGCACACCTTTATTAGGCAACAATTTTTTTCATTTTGGATAGCTGGTACGCAGAATAACCTTCCTCCGACGGTTGTTCGCGCTGCATCTAGTACCCAATTCAAAGCACTTTTAGATGCCTTTTTAGTTGAGGCCTCGCCCTGGCAAGATTACCGCTCCGCCCCAATTAAAGAACAGTGCTACACCTTTTTTTTCGCTTGTACCTTAAGGTAAACAGAAGCCGCCGAATGACAAGAACAAATTCGACCCGGGAAGTTTGGGTGAAAACCTCGATCCTGTGTATCAATCCGCGAACATGGGACGTTATATTGTGATAATGTGAACCCTAAACAGTGACATACCGGTTGAGATGCCACAAGCAATATAGCCATGTATACAAGAGTCGATAAGATTCCGGCGAGGAATACTTTCTACCGTCCCGCATTGGATCTGATGAACCTGCTTGTATGAAAGCTTCATCGTCCAAGTAACTGTGGCGCAGTGGTTAATAATTGGCGCTTCCCGGGCAAGCGCTGTATTCATATGTGTCCAGTTCACGCAATTGCAGTTCACGGATTCACGGATTGATACACAGGATAGAGGCTTTGCCCAAGTTTCCCGGGTCGGTTGTGTTCTTGTCGTTCTGCGATTGTCGTTCACCTGAAAGGCACAAGCGAAAAAAAGGGTGTAGCACTGCTCTTTAAGTTCTCCGCGCAGGGCAGTATGCTTGCCAGCACGAGGATTCGCATAGAAAAGTGTCTAGTAGTGCCTTGAAATGGGTTCTAGAAAGAGCGTGGACAACTGTCGGAGGAAGGTTATTCCACGCAGCTACTACACGAAATGAGAAAAAATTTTTTCCAATAAAAGTGTTCCCTCTGAGCTTGAAAATCTTCTCACCATGCCCCCGCCGTGTGCTAGTTAGTTCAACGGTGAAAAACCTGTTGGCCAAACCTTGTTCAAACAGGGCAAAGTAAGAAGTAGGTTCCCTTGGAGGCGGCGATACTCGAGGGGAAAGAGGGCAAGCGCCGTGAGACGCATTTTGTAGTCAACGGATTTAAGGCCGCAACCAGTTTCGTAGCAGCTCGCTGGACAAACTCAGTGAGTGTTACGTCCTTCGGGCGCCCTGAGTAGACAACTTGGTTGGTATATTCAAGAAGCGGTCCGACGTAGGCCCATAGAGTATTTGGAAGTCCATGCGAGTAATACGGGAGAAGGTGCGCCTAATCATTCGTAGAACGGCGAAGGCTCATTGGGCCGATTTCTCATGGTGCATTGAGAAGGACATGTTTGAAGAGAGCCAGATACCCAGATCCATTTTGGTATCTATCTTCGTGATGTCTTCTGGTCCATTCTCACTATGCACGACATAGGCGTTCACTGAGTCTCCTCCAGGTGACATATGGACGCACTTTTCGCCATTCAGAGGAAGGTGCCAGTCCAACGACCACTGTTTTGCAGCGTCTACATCCATTTGAAGGGCACTGGCATTGGTACTGCAGGATTTTGAGTCGTCCGCAAAAAGTAGACACGACTTGAAAGAAAGTCTGGAAGGTCGTTGACCAGAACAGACCCTTGAGGAACTCCAATGGAGACCGGCGCCGAAGAAAGTAGGTCGAGCCTACTTTCACTTGGAATGTTCTGTCTTATAGGAACGCCTTGATACAGTATAGGCTTTTCCCCTGAATCCCGTGAGACTCGAGTTTGTGGAGCAGCCGAACGTGTGGGACTCGATCAAATGCTTTTTAGAAGTCGAAAAATATGGCATCTGATATAAGTCCCCCGTCCTTGGCTTTGGTTAAGCTGTCCATAAATACGAGCATGTTCGTCACGCAAGAACGGTTTGGGAGAGATCCCTGTTTAACTGGAGATATCAATTTGTTGAACGTAAACTGATCTAGGAGGGCTCACTTCAGAATGCATTCCATCACCCTGCACGGCACGCTAGTGAGGCTTATAGGCCTGTAGCTGTCAGGCGATAGTCGGTCACCAGTTTTGTAGATTGGCGTAACAATCGCTTCCTTCCGAGCAGAGGGACGGTGGCCCTCGTCAAGCGACTATCGAAACACCGGGTAGAAATTCTTTGCCAGTGTGAACGATGTTTCCTTCAGGATCCTTGGATGGACTTCGACGGACCCCAACGCGCTGAACGGGTTGATCTTATGTAAGAGTTGACAAATGTCCTCCACCGTGAAAACCAAGTAGGTTAGAGGCCGTTCGTAGTTACGTTTTGACAAGATTGGATGTTACGAGGACGCTTGGACTGAATGTGGACCCTCATAGTGTTCTCTGTAGAGCTCAGATACCACTATTGGGTCACTCGTGGGTTCCCCGTTACTGTCCCTCAAGGAGAACGCAGATGGCTCGTTTCTGCGGCGAGTTCCAGAATGGTGGCTACTTTACGTATGTTCCATTGGCGGATTTCTGATCTACAGCGGTTCCGCACTTTACGAAACGCCAGCTCATTTTCTGTCTCTTGTAGTCAACTTTTTGAAAAATAGTCAAGACCTCTTTTCCCGAAGACGCGGAATCCTCTTCGGTAGCTTGCGGCTCATCCGGCTGCGTGCTGGTTTTCTTGGGACGAACATCGCGTCATCCTCGTGAACTTTCTTGACAATGATCCTATATAAATCTTCCAATGAAGCTGGTCCCAGTTTAACTTACACATTCCTGAGAAGTCTGGACGGCAGAAGTTTCGAATCCAGGTTTGAAGTTCGGGGTTTCTGGCCCATTAGCAGATGAAATCAAAGGTCAGCACGCAGTGGTCACGATGTCCCAGCGCAGCGTTAATTATCACCCGATCGACGAAGTGTCCTTCGTTGGTGCTGACCAAGTCCAATAGGGATGGTCGTTGGCCTGCGCGGTAGCTGGTAGGTGCAAAGACATGCTCAGTCCAAGCGCTCTGTTTAACGACTTTGGCCAACTTGATCCGACGCGCTGGAGCTCCATCAAGGGGGCCCTTGGTGCGCTGAAGTCACCTACCAGCAAGAGATGAGTGAAGTAGTAGCTGGAGGAGAGTTGCTCAAGGGTTCATACGAGGAATTGGTAATCTTCCGTAGGGCTCTAGGGGCAACGTTAGACCACAACGAGAAGGAGAGAATCGGACCCACGTAGCGGAATTTGAATCCACATTGCATCGCAAAAAGGTGCAGGAGTGGTATCAGAGAGGATGGGCAGGGCCACATGTATGTACAGAGCGACCCCACCAGCAATAGGTACGAAAGCTCACTTGGAGGAAACCGAAGTTAATTTCTTCGAAACTAAGGAGCTTTCAAAGTTTCGAATTTCATGGGCAGTTGGTCCAATCATGTTGAACGTTCCAGTGATGTGTTTCTCAGCCTTTTGTCTAAATGGGAATCTTTCAAGGTCACCGACCACCGTCGATTTGCACGTTGTTACCCTGTGAGAGAGCAAGTACGAAAGTAAATCTTAGCATAGTCCAACGCTTTTCGGTGTTCTTCAAATGGAAGATTACATCCACGGAATATCTAATGTAGATTCCACCCAAGTGGTAAGATGAATTACGTTTTTACGCGGTGTACCCGTGAGACGTATCACATAATGCTATCTTGTTCGTCTATCTTCGGCGCAACAGTTTTTGGGAAGCTCGTTTTGCGCACGGCATGATACTCGAGAACAACTTGAAGCATCTTCCAGTATTCACGCGAGTATGCATCCCTGTAAATGACCTCCATTCCCATAAATTTCAACCAGTCACGATTTCAGACATTCGCATATGAATAACCAGCATCCTGATAAAATATCTGTAACGACCATTTGAGCTTCTGTCAATTCTTTCTCTTGTAGATGACCAGCAATCGGCATGATGATAGACCTTCCAAATTTGTGCATAAGGTAGCGTATGAAGCGTCTCAACCACGCAACTGCCTTCAACAGCCTAAATCAGCTGGACCATCAAACAAACAAACGCTCGGAAACACTTCGGGTAGAAAGACCGGTAACAGTTGCTCGAATCGTTTTCAGCTCCACGCCACTGGGTATCCGATCAGAAGTCAAAGATGACACAGGAAACTTCGGTTCGTTGAAAATCTCTGGCCCATACATCCAGCAACTCAAGCAGTTCACTCCTTTAATGCCCCTGGATGATAGGTAGGCGGGGTTTTGCGATGATTTCAAGTGCTTACATTCGCTCTGCAGGGAGTATTCTTAAATAATGGCCAGCCGATTGGCTACAAAGGTACGAAATCTCGTGGACTGATTGTTATTGTAACAAAGCACTATTTTTGAGCCTGTCCAAAGAGTGACCGCGGAGAATAAGTCAATCTAACCCTCAATAAGTAGCTCGTAGACCCTGGCGGCTAATGCGGCGGCAGCAAGTTCTAACCTCGGAACGGTAACGGCCTTCAACGGAGAAACTCAAGACTTTCCGAAAACCAAACGGCACACCACCAGACCATCGTTTAACACAAGACGTGCTTATGCAGCAACACCATAACCTGATTCTGACGCGCCTGAGAACACATGAAGCTCAGAGTTACCGACGCCCACAAAACCGCCGGGAGACAAGCATCTTGGGTACCGCACAACTCCAATCAACTTGACCACGAATGCCATCGAATTGAATGATCTTCACTGATATGAAAGTCCCAACCAAGATTGGCCTTACATAGCTCTTGTAGGAGCTGCTTCGCGGTTAAGCATACAGGGATCAAAAAGAGGACAAACAGATGCTAGGGTTCCTTTTCGTGTTAGTGGCTTCTCGGGGATACGAACCCGAAAGCAAAGGGTGTCGGGGATGGATCCCACTTAATGCCCAAAGCTTGTAGTGTATCTATCGCTTTTGGGAACATTTCTACTACATCCTCCATTCGTTCGGATGGCGGAAAACCTTGCAGTACATCCGGAACCGTACTCACCCACTTAGGGAGGTGAAACTTCCCTTTTGACAGTAGCTGGGTTATGCCCTGCACAAAGCTCTTTGCGTCATTGACGGAGGGTACTGACACCAAGCAATCATCCACATAGAATTTTTTTAACACGAATGATTTAAATCTATGGTCGTTATCCGACAAGTCCCAGCAGAAGCATATAGAGACGAGTTAAATCGTCTAAAATTGGACATTCAATCGAAGCCAACTAGGGTCTCAGTACTATGTAAGCTTTTCTCGACGGAGTTCTTTGCGTTGGTGGACGGCTCCAGTATTCCAGTTATGCGCTATCCTCGAAGCACCCTCCTATCTTACCCAGTAAACACCTAGTTACTGATCTACTCATTCGACAGAAGGTCATTCCGGTGCTTCTCATATCCTGGGCGAAACAAACGTAGGTATCCCATTACATTGCAGTTTAAGAGAGCGTCTCATCCGACGTTGGAAGCAGGTGAATTACTTGTCTGGTGCTTTCAGGAACATGTGGATGAAAGAACACATTCCAAAGCTTCAGCTTTGCCATAAGTGGTTAAGTGGGACTAGAAACCCCAGAAGGGATGATGTGTATTTGGTAGTGTCCGAACATCTTTCCAGAGGAAGGTGGCCATTTGGTGTAATGACAAGATGTCTAACGGATTCAGACGGCCTTGTCAGAACGATTCCCTTCGCACAAGCTCCAGTGTTATTAAGTGCGATGTTAGGAGCCTGCGTTTGTTGGGAGGGGAAGACTAACCTTAATGAGTGGTACGCGGGTTTAGAAGTGCTTCCTTGTATCCCGATAGATTTGTTTTAGAACAACCGGTTTTTAGCTCAGCGCGATATCGTGGGTGGGCTCAAGTACCGTTGAAACCAGCCTTTGTGGCAGAAGCAGACTCGGACCATTCAGGTCGGTGGCTAACATCGCATGATTGTAGGCTAGAGCTCTCCTGATAACGTAACTGTTCGCTTGCTGAGAGCCGGAGGAATTTTGGCCGGCAGTGTTGCAACATTGTATATCTTTAAAATTGCCTCCCAGCTTGAATGACTGCCTTCCTGGTTATCATTTCAAATGAACCGCCCTTTTTATTTTTGGTATAATTGAACCCTATTTCAGTTTTGCAAAGGCCTTTGTATTCTCCGTTTTTCTTGCTACGCAAGTCGTTTTTACAGCTTCTGTTATACCATTTTTGTACCAAAACTTCGGTCAGCTATAAATTTGTTTTAATGCATCAGTTTGCGACCCGGTCTCGATCACGCGTTAACTGTTGATTCATATCGGCTTTGCTTGCTTTTTGGAGTACCCCACCGTTTGTCAAAAACCGTTAAGGTTTGTAATTTTGTATCCATGTAACTACTTTTATTTTTACAATACAGCAAGCACACTTGCGCAACCATTCGTTCGGAGTTTTGCCGGCTTGGTTGCCAACTTTGGTGCTCGTTGCTCAAGTAATCGAAACTGTCGTTATTATATCTGTTCTATTGGAGAGTACGACGTCAATTAGCTTGATTACGTCACAAAGCGCCACAACGATACCGGAAAATAAGGCTAACCATTATTCTTCATCATGATAACCCTACGCATTTTCACTTAAATTGGCTAGTTATCGTAACTGATAGAACCTTGTCTATGTGCGACGCTGATTGGGGCCTCAACGGACAGCGATGGCCGCGTGCAATATTGTTCCGTCATGCCCGTTGGCAAAATATTTTATTTATTTATCGGATCGGTACAACCAGAAGAGTAGTTGCTCCATTTTTATTGTAAACCGGCTACATCCGGTGATGAATCTGAAATTAAAATGTATATTCGACTCACTCTTGCTTATACACTCAGTAAAATTGCTTCGGATGTCTTACCTTTATGAAGGGAAACTTAATACATGCTCAATTGTTCTTATTGTCGATGATGAAGACTCCGTGTGTACACCGATTTTGGAACTAGCGAAATCAGGGCTAAAGAGTGGTTCATACAAGGCAGTCGTAAGATTGACAAACTCTTCACCTGGATTCAGCCGCCTCTGGGACGCGTTCATTCTAATCTGCTGGAACTTTTGTTCGGATCTAGTCATCTCGGCTGCCTTCAATTTGTCCTCTCCACAAAGTCAATCATTTTTTACAGTTCGCGTTCCGTCTTGTGCGTTAGCACCAACTCATTCCCCAAAGAACCTTTACACCCGACTCCACCCCAACAGCGACACCAGTGAGGCTCTACAGTTTTACTGTACACCGTGATTCTGATATTCCCGCTACCATTTATCTGTATTGCTAGTTCCTTTACGTCATCATCCTCACTTACGTTTTTCACGACCTTGGCAATAAGCTCAGCTGTCCAAGGCCACGAGGCCTCAGCGGTGGTTTTAGGTTTTAATTCACAATGGTCAGCCGGGTCACGGTAATTCTGCTGCTTCATCAAATCTATCGTCCAGGTTCCTCATTTCCCGCAATTTGCAGTTTTCTTATCACGTGCCAAGCAGGATGCCTCTTGTTTTGCCGTCCCTCGTTTTGTTCTTGCCCAACACCTCCAAACCTTAACGATATGGCTTGCTTCAGCTTGGTATGTTCCCAAAAGAAAGAAAAACCCTAGTAACTGTGCTTCCCCACCCACGCCGGTTCAGGCGTGACCGCGTCTGCATCGGATAATTTCCAATGTTTTTGACGCTGCCCCTTTTCCGCGCACCACCCAGTGCCCACAAATTCCGCCAGTCATGCCTTTATTCTGACCGTGCCGTGATCATGCCTGACGGTATGCCACCCACAAGTTGGGAATAAACATTATTACAACTATTCCCATTACGATCTAACTGTATCTGATTACGATGACGATCCAACTGGGGCCCGCAATGTTTACTTCATCTCACTCTCCCAGGAAAAAATATCCTTCAACCCACATCCAAGTAACATACATCGCCACAATTTCATCACTCCCTCTTTATTCTTTAAGTGATCGATTAGCCCCAACTCCCTATAGTCCATCCTCTCAACGCGCTTGGTCTACCAATCTATATCTGTCCTAACTGACAGTCTTTCCGATCACCACCCAGCCTTAAACATCCATCAAATCTCTCAGCAAAATATCCGTCCCTTGTGCACCTTCTGTCTTCTACAATTCGGAATATTGCACCATTGAAAGCTTTCATTTTAGCCACATGACCCTGAACACACGCCGAGTTATCATTACTCCGCACACCACCACTGCAGCCTCCGAGATCCCCTTAGTGCCAAACTCCACAGTAGGCGATTTTAACAACCTCCCAAGTAGAAGGAGTGGCGCCCCATTCAGCTTATCAATATTATCAACGGCATACACGGATAATTTCAAAAGCTGTAGCTCTTGTCGAACACCTGAACCACTGGCTTCAGCTTGCCCTAGTTGTAACATATATTCTGGTAAATCATCCCATAAATTAAAAACCTCAGTTATAGCAGTTAAAAATGTCAAGTAAAAAACAAAGTCTCACTAAATGCACGCAATGGCACCTCTGAAGAAATGCGTTTTGCAAAGCCTGATCCCTTTTTCTTAGGCTCTAACTGCACCATGCTGAGGTCACCCCAAGCCTTCCATACATGCAACACGACCATGGACCTCATTTTTTCTTCGATCTCTTGTCCCGGCAACCGTTAAACTACTAGTTCATGTAGACTCATTGGACTTCCAGGGTTGGTAAGCACCTCTTTCCGTGTGACACACAATATCGGAAAGCCACCTCAGTCCCAAGTCGCCATGCTGCTGTTCACTGTAGTCCCTAACTGGTCACGTGTTTTCCTCTGCAGCTCCCTCATACACTTCCTTAGCGAGAGCTGCCGAGCCATTCTAAAAACTGCCTATGATGGCTGACTCCACTTTTGCCCTAGCACGCTGTAATACATAATAATCCTACCTGATTAAATGCTTGCTATGTAACCTGTACGATTTACACGAGCTGCCTGTGAAGCCTGCTTACACCTTTAGCCTCCCTACCCAGCTTCATGGACAGCCGCACGGCCGGCTATGACGCACCAATTGGCTAATAAACGTTCTGTAGCGGTTGCCCAATCTTATTAGTGCATCCGCGTCCACCGTATCCGTCGTGCTTTGTTTTGTTCCACATCCCACAATGTGCATCACGAGGCAACATCGTGACACTGAACACGACCTTTGTGAACCACATGTCAACAACAGATCAACTCCGGTTCCGTGAAATTTTAAAGGATGCCATGTGATTTCACATTGTTTTCATGTCCCACTCGATGCAACGACATATACAAGAACGGAACACGGCCAAACACGACACACACACACGCACGTCAGAGCGCAGGCAAGCTCAACACACCAGCGCAGCGCGCCTCAACTGCTTGGTCCTTGGATCTAGCGTCAGCAAACATCAGGCCACGGAACAAGGAACAAGTGTGGTCGGTAATATTGCCAAGAGTACACTCCCTACATCCGGCCTCTCTCTGCACAACCTCACCAAGAATCTTACAAACTGGCAAGTTTCCCCAGTTTGGCGTACTTCATTTTCACACCATATTTATATTCAAAGAGTGCACCTAATCCTGTAATCTATCTAAACGTACTAATCAACCTTAATTAGTGTCTCTCACTTTTGATATTCGAGCTCAGCGGCTTACCACTAGAGCATTAATAGTTCCTTATGTTCGCACATTGCCACACTCGTTTGCATCGACGACATACCGTCGCTCGCTACTGTCTCCCTCTAAAGGTCCATAGTCATTTTGAAATCGGGCAGTGTTGCCTCATTACAGTGGTTAGAAATTGTGATCGCTCTGAGCTGCCCGCCATTTCGGACAGAAGTCTAACTCTAGTGCCCTCGAGCAGACCTTTTTGACACTCCCCATTTTTGTCCCCAATCCAGGTATTATACTTCATCATCTTCCGATGACGAAAAGGAAAATGCGACGGATTTAACTGCGAGTTCCTGAGCACAAGCGTTGAGGCATTTGTTATGAGAGCAAACTTACTAAATCCCTAGTTAGTCCTTATTAGCAAAAATAAAAAACCAGTGTCTACACTAATGTGGCGATGTCGATGTTCAGTTATCATGCGCATTGCCGGACGTAAGCGAATTTTTGATTAAGCAATTAATTACTTCGTGGGCCGTGCTGTCCAACTGGGTCGTGCGGTGGTGTCAGCTGTGGTTGTAGATATTCTGTGAAGAAAATGATATGATCACGAAACATGCGCGCTTCCCAATGTCTTTGCACGCAAAGCAGCCAAACCTAGCCTTGGTAGCCCCCATCTATGATACCAGTTCAATCGACACGGAATTCTTAACGCCGTGCTGTCCAACCATCATGTCCTTCGGAATCATGAACCGCTGACACTGACGCGCAAGTCTCGCTTTTGAAGAAGGCGCAGTATGACAGGACACTCCGTCTCCATGACATTCAAAGAAAGAAAAGGTACACAGCTAGTACCGACAAAGCAAAAGTCAGATGCTCTAAAAGACAATTACCTCCGTGCATAAGACGTCCGGGAACATTCAAACAGGGCTTTTCGTTGCGTGCGTGCATAACATGCGTGGCTAAACAACCACCGTCAGATTCCACTGCCAGTACACGGCCACATTCGCGGATTTTTGTGAGAGCCGACAACATGCCAAGTACCTTAGCAAAGGAAGCAAACATTGACCTCGTCAACAACTTGAGCCGCAACATGAGGTAGCTGCGGGTATCCTGGATGGTCAGCACCCTTCCAAATTAATCTGTGGCGTATTGCCGGATCTTTGATTGTGGAGTCCGGTATTTTCGTGAGGGCAGTGTACTCTTAGCTCACTGCACATCACAGGTAGGCCGACGGCGCTCTTCTCAAAAAGAAACTTGCTGATTGGATTGTTGTACTCCAGGCAATAGGACTTCAATAAAGAGGAGTTGTTATACTGGCGAAGGTGAAACCACACTGGGCACGCGATGAAGTGTACAGTGTCTGCCGTGAGATACTCCAACAAAGTTACTAGTCGCGACAAATCTCTCGGTCTTGGCTTTGTCTGACAAGACGCTCGCTGCAAGGAAAGAAAACTTCGTTGTTCATAGGCCGTGAGTGGTTAGTCCTCTTTGAGATCAGGTGGAGAAATGCAACATAGTTGTTCGTCAAAGCATTTTCAGTTGCCCTGACCGAAAGAAAAAACGTTCTGAAACCAAATTACCAACGGTCTCTTCCATCACCTTCACAGACTTATCATGCTGAGCCATGGCGATCATTATGAAATCCGCGTACAAAGTACGTTTGATCAAATTGTTACAAGACCGCAACTGTCTAGGGAGATTTCGCTGTTCCTCATAAGTACTGCTCAACCGTACAAACGTATGTCAAAATTTTCCTCGTTTAAAGTATAATTTACAATAATATATATATATATAATAATTCATGATAATATAATAATATAATCACCCCAGGTCGATCAGCAGAAGAGATGGATGAGAATCTGGCTTTTGATAAATTACCACAAAATTCTTGTATCCCACTTGAGCTGGTTTCACTTTTCACAAAAGTACCCGCATTTACCCGCGAGGACGGCTCAAGCGATACTCAGATTGGTGGCCTGGGCAGAGTCGGTGGCCGTAAAGCTGTGCGTAGCCTCTGAAAGGAGCACAAGCGAGTGGCCTCTAGGCAGCAGGACCGGCCGTAGATGGCATGGGCAGAAGTACTGTGTTAGCGGCAGCAGGTCCACGTTTTACCGGCATTTGGGGCGCATGCGTCGAAGCACACGTGACGTAGTTACTAGGAGTTAGAGGGCATTCAATTTCCCTCACGAAGAACTTGAAGGGAGTCCCCGAGGGTTTTACGGGAAGAGCGGCATGATACCAACGTACAGCGTTCAGTCTGGGCCGGACGGGTGCCGCCTCTGTTGCGCTCGCGTGGAACCTCAGTGTGACGGCAGCAGTCGAGCTGGTCAGAGATGGTGCTACTGAACGCCCAAATATTGGAAAGACGGATGGTTGTTCAGTGCGATGTATGCTTTTCGGCCGAAGGTCGGGTTTGTGCGGCATCGGAGCAAAATGCCAGGGAAAAACAGCATGGCTACACATTGGCCACTGGAGCTTCGGCACAGGCGGCCGTGGATCCCATGGAGTTAGGTTAAACGGAATATGACGCTTTTTTTCGGAGTACCAGGTTGATAAAGGTTTGAGGCGAGACATTCACTTCAATCTCAAATAGGTGAACGTGGCGCGCAAAAGTAGAGAGAAGATAATAGAGGCCCATGGAATAAACTGCACTAGAAAGTTGAATTGACAGTGCTGTGGCAGGCCGTTCGGTTACATGCGCGCACTGAACCCAGAAGACGCGTAGGGTTGGCGGTAATTAAGACAGCGGTGCCAGGGCACAAAGTGCCTGAAGATACCATAGTGGATATAATATTAAATAATGAGGTTCAGCGGCAGACTTGGTATGAGTCGACGGCATATCAGGTCAGTTTTTTATGGAAACAGCCGGTTGCTGCTCAAGATGGGGACTTCTTGTTTGTGATTCGCACGCGTGTCAACAAAATTTCAGGCTGCGGAGGCGTTACAAGGTTTATTTACCGTCGGTGTCTGGAAAGATTCCGGAACACCACCCTACATGAGCGAAGGGTCCAAACACTTTAGCACCGTCAAAAGTGGATGAACGGCACAATGTATAAGAGCCTCACTGGAATCCTGCCTTGGCTCTCAAGTGCAGGCTGAGGTTTTCCTGACGGGGTGAAATTACTTGACAGACATTAGGATTGGCTGGGATGTGAGTAGGCACAGAACCCTGCCCTTGTCCTTGCAAAGCATTAATAACAGGCGCCGTGTGGATTTTGCCCTATGCGGTTGTCAGGCTACGCAAATTGCAGCAGACAACATCAGATAGTGTCGTTTTTGAGCATCAAGGAGAGATCTTGTCAGATCTATTTTTTCTTAGAATCCGGCGGCGGAATTCCAGGAAGCTAATAATCTCTGACACGAAGTTGTCAGAAAATATCGACTTTTCGAGTTGACGAGTCACGTGGCTCCTTGAACTTCGGAGGAATCGCAGCAGACTGCATCAATCAGAGGGTAGTGGGGCATCGAGCAATTTTTCCACGTGACCTCTGGGTGATCCAGGTTCAGATGAATATGAAAGACCCTGCTGAAAGCTGGAGCTTAGTGGTTTCTGAGCGAGCAGATTTTAGTGGTCATCACCAAGCAACTTGAAACTAACCCCAGTGCTCTTTTCAGCAGCTAAGAGAATCAAGAGCATGTGAACTTGGTTTTCAACGTGGGGCTCTTCATGGGTGTGTCGAAGGAATGGACGAACAGGAGTAATGGTCTACCAGCCGTTTTAGAGGAGAAAACGTGGGACCGTACTTTTAATGTGTGAATGCAATTTGAACGAGGCTTTTTGAAGGACAGTAGGGAGGATAGAAAATCGGTTACCAGATTGGTCCTGCGAGAAGCAGGTCACAATTGGTTCTTATGTCTCCAAATAGTTAGGCAAAGAGAAAGCAAAGACATTCAAAATAACCCGTCGTAAATAGTGAAAAAATAAGTCCCAAAAAGGCAGGTAACTGGTAAAAACATTTGGAACCTATGAGACGAAGGAACGAAGTGTCAAAGAGTGTTGGGCACCTGAATACCGGAACTTACCCGGCGTAATTGGCTGAGTACTGAGGTGCACATGTAGGGTGTTTCACCTGCTTCTACAGTTCTGGGGAAATGTTTGTGGGTGTTCCTGGTGTAACGGTGGATACTACTGATGAGGCATGCGAGTAGTGTGTGGGTTTCTCGTAACTCCGCCCCGCGTATAATGGAAGATGGGGTTTATTACTGAACCTGTGGAACTACTTCGCAGCGTTCGTTTGAAATTGCGTGATAGTCAGTGAATATCCAGGACAGTTCAAGAAGGCGCGTTCAAGAAGTAGACGGATATTCTGTTTTTAAAAACAAAGTGCATATGAGAGTTTGACTTTCCTGTCCAATAGCCTGTAACCGTTTAGTTGATGTTTTCTAGCAAACAACTCCGCTGCTAGGGGCTTCCCGCCTTACATTTGGTGCCGTGACCAGGATAAAAATGAGGAAACCGTGGCCACAACATTTTGAAAATGGGGATTTGCGGGCCTTCCTGGAGGATTTCGAGGGTATTGCGGAGGCGGCTGGACTGGAGACCGACCGGGGTAGGTTGGGGCCCTCGGAAGATGGACTGGGCCGCCGCAAAGAAAGCACATGCGGCGGAGTACGACACACCGGCCGACCGCCAGGAAGCTATGAGGCGGTTCATGAGGCGGCCAGCATGAGGCCTGGATGTGACCCAACGGTGTTCTTCGCCAGCCTACAGCAGTCGTTGGATCATGCTTTGCCGGGACTGGACGGAGTGTCGCGCCACCAGTTGCTGTCTGACCAGTTCGTCGGTGTGCAGCCTGCGCTTCTTGCCCAGTTGCGGTTGGCGAGAGTGACTGGCAAGTGGAGTGTGGAGGGGCTGGTGCATCTGGCACGGGAATTGGCCGAGGCGCCACTGGCCACGTTGCAGTCGCAGGAGAAGAGGGATGATTCACTAGTAAGGGAACTGCAAACCAAAGTGAACCAACTAGCCGAACAGCTTGCAGTCATCATGGTGGAATCGCAAAGGCACACTCGAACAAGTCGACGCTACAAGTGTGGCATGCATGGCCACTGGAAGAATCAATGTCGTCGTACCCGACCACTTGTAAATAATAAAACTTTGGATTACTCCTCTTTTCCCGGGTGGGCTGCGACTAGTGCAGTGACACAGGCCGCGATACAGGCCGTTATCAAAATAGGTGGAAAGGGGGAGCTGTGCCTGACTGGTACAAGAGCAGGGGTGTCGCTGAGACGGAGGGGGAACAAGGCTGAATGCAAACCGTGCGCGCTAGCCGTGGGAGAACTGGGTGGACACAGAGTGAAAACTGACGGATTGTCGATGCACTCAATGCGCCTAGGCGGCAGATCCGTGCAGCACGAGTTCCCGATCAGTTCAGACACAGGGCAGACAGCCTTGGGAGCAGACTTTCTCAAGAGCGCAGAATCCGTGGTTGACCCTAAAGTCGGGAAAACTGGTGACGAAGTATGGAGCAGTCAGGATTGAAGGTTACCCAAGCACTGCCGCGAACAAGCTGCATGTCTGAAAGCTTCCGTCTTGTAATGTACCGTCAGCACAATCCGTGGTTAAGGAATACTCCGAATTGCTCACAGGCGAAGAAGATCCGTTTGGCTTCTGCTCGTGGATTGAACACGACATTCCACCCTCGTCTGAATGCTTTCGACCTTGCGGCCCCCGTCCGCTGCCGCTCCATCTACGGGAGGAGGTCCATAAGCAAGTTCAAGGGATGTTGAAAAATGGCATAACCGAGGAAGCCAACGGTGCGTCCAACTCCCCGGTTGTGCTTGTAAAAGAGGCAACGGGAACTACCGGTTTCGCGTAGACTTCCGGCGCTTGAGTGAACTGACCGCAAATCGGGTTGTAGCAGTCCCTTCGGTTGCAGAGATTTTCGACTCTCTCCAACATTCCTGATATTTCACGGTGTTTGGCTTGCGTTCCGGATACTGGCGACTATCTATCAAGGCGGAGGACCGGGAGAAAACGGCGTTCACGGTTGGGGACACCCAATATCAATTTAGACGGATGCCGTTTGGTTTGTTGGGGGCACCAGTCACATTCCGGCGCTTGATGCTTCGTTTAACGAAAGGTCTACAGAATGTTGCCGTGTGCGGAGATGATATCGTTGTGTACAGCAATTCGGAACCAGAGCACGCAGTTCACTTGAAGGCCATATTGAAGCGTATCCGGGAGTCTGGCCTGCGGATAAATGAAGCCAAGACAGCTCGCTCCGAGTTGGGTGACACTGCTGGGGCATAAAGTGGTTCGCGGAGATATTAGCCCACTGCCAGAAAAAGTGACGAAGATCGAGGACTGTGCTGTTCCCAATTCAACGTGTTCCCTACGGCAGTTTCTTGGACGAGATGCATAGTGCAGCCGGTTTGTCAAGGACTTCAACACGACTGCTGTTCCACGGTACGACTAGCTTGGGCAAAATCGGAAATTCTAATGGACAAGGGAAGCACGTGAGGCTCTCGAACGTGCCAAAGCGTGGATGCTGGATCAGCAACTGACCCTCAAACTGCCCAGGGTCGGTATCGGTGCCGTCCTAAAACAAAGGAGAGGGCTAGACAGAAGAGGCCAATAGAAGGGCACGACCATTCCCCATAGGCGCGGAGGTCAAGTTGAATGATCATCAGAATCCTTGAAGGAGTGGACCGGGGTTGCGGAAGCTGGGCAGTCGATGGCAAGGTCCGTTTGTCGTTACCGACCCCCGGGGGAACATCCATACAATTCGAGACGGTCGGGGATCGAAAAGACTAAATAAGACTCAGCTTCGAAAGTGGTGTGATACACCCAAAGAGCTGCCGAATAGACCTACTGCTGGGGTCGGCCTAACGGAGGTAAATGGAAATCGGTGGCATGCACCCAACCTTTAAAGGGGAAGGTATGTAACGGTGGATACAACTGATGAAGCATGCGAGTAGCTTAAGGTGAACATGAGATGTTTACTTTCCTGTTCAGTAGTTTGTAACTGTTTAGTTGGTGTTTGCCAATAAATGACCTCACGGCGAAGTGCCTTCCTCTTTACACTGGTACTATGACAATTGTGCGCAATGGTGCTGTTTGTTTGTGAACTCTAGAAAGTTCGTAGAATCGTGCACCGTCTGAACTACGGGCCATCGTTCTCCAAACCTCTATCCCTTTAGTTTTGTGAGGGTCTTTATTAATCTTCTGAGTTTCGTTACCCTGCCTGTGATTTATGCAGTTTGGTTGAACTGCAGTCGTCGATACGTAGTTTTGTCGACGCGTGGAGCATTGCCTTTGTTGATGATTTTCGCTTTTTCCGTAATGTATGTTGTTCTTTTTTGTCAGCTGGTGAATGCAACGGTTTCGTCCGCTTTGACACCACGAGTTGTCTTCTTTATCCGGAAGGTAAGGCATCACATTTTGTGTCTTCTTGTGATAGCGGAACAATCGTTTAGCTTAAAAGGACGATGATTTTTGTGTTTAATATCGCTAACAAAAAAGTGAGTAATTAGAATAGCCCAATATTAGCAGTTATTGGTTGTTCGTTTACTGTTATCACCCAGCGACGATCTGTGGTTATGACACAGTTTATCGTTCGTTGTAATCGACTTGCATACGTGTAATTGTATGTG
>SJOL01008957.1:653586-692352 GCA_004794785.1 Opisthorchis felineus | reverse complement strand
AGAGAGGTGGCCAACCCTTCACCTGGCAGGGGTGGTAGGAGAGAACTTACGAAACGTTCGGGTGCTGTCGGTGCTAGTCGCGTTCCAGGATGGGGACTGCGTGATTCTCACTGCGCCTGGTTGGAGACGCTGCAAGGTATGGCTGGCAACCGATGTCAATGGCGTTCTTGTTTTCAGTTTCCATCCAGATTGCCTGAATGAGTGTCTGGAGGTGTAGGCACCTCGGAATGATTGTAGTAAGCTAGCACTAAGTCCCCTCTCCGTCAATCTTTATTCTTTTCTTCACAATAGGGCTTTCAAGTAAATCATGGTTGTACGGCAGCGAAGCATCGGTGTTGAACACTGATGTCATTCTGTCAATGGTGATGATGATTATGTTTGTCTTACTGTTGTTTTACTCTAGCCTTACCGGAAAATTTATCAGAAGCTGGAAAACAATTTACTAGTTCAGTATCATGCTTTCGGTTATGTATAATATCTGGTATGACAGCTGTTACTCAGCATACCCGGTGTATTTTTGAGTGGTAACCAGGTGTGGTAACAATAAAACTATCAGCGTATTTTTATTGTCTCAATAAAAACTTTTGTTTGGGCACGCATTTTGAATAAAAATTAGATGGTCCAGCAAGAAATAAAGTGAAAACCGTAACGTTTCAATAATTCGTTCACTAGAGGCAAAACCCTTGCTAGCTTTAGCGTAATGATCATGGTAATCAGTTAAAAACCAGGATTGATGCAATGCACTTCTCATAAGGTTGCCCTTCTTGGGCTCATCAGATAGGCGCAGTCCTCGAGTTTCCGTCAACCTTATGTTCTACTTGAGACCAAATTGCACGAAATTTGCGAAATACACTCATTTGCAAACAAATTTGGTTTTGCGAGAGACTCACCTGTATCCCAGCTGAATCTCTCGTTTGTGATATCTTACCAACTGAAACATGAGGCAGCCTGGTACAGCACATTCAGTTGCCTGGAAACATCACAAACTAGAGATTCAGTTGGGTTCCAGGTGAGTCTCTCGCAAAACCAAATTTGTTTGCAAATGAGTGTAATTCGCAGGATTGACACAGTTCAGTTCCATGCCGAATGCGCGGATCTACTGATGAAAGGAGGGCCGCCCTTCTCTGCGAGGTTGTTTATTAGCAAACATGAACTAATCGGTTACAAGCCATCTTATTTGTACAGAGTTTTTGAAATGTGAACATTGTCAAGAGTCCTCTTGAACTTTTCTGGACGTTCATTGAATATTAAGCAATGATCAATGAACACTACAAGGCGGTTCCATAATTTCCGTAGTAACCTTCACCTTTCATCAGATGCGGGGGCGGCGCTTGGACACCAGACCATAGACTGCTCGCATGCTTCATCAGTGTTATAAGCCCAGGTATCTAAGGTCTGCTTCACCCGGACCGACATTGGATCGATTTCCTTGAGAGCTTTGATAACAACCACGCGATTGAGTAGCTGAGATTCCGGACATCCAGAAAGCTGGCTTATCCTCCAGCAGGAGAGAGCTGAGGTAAACAGACAACCGTTCAATGTAGCGATTTTGAAGCGGTTCACTGGATATCTGCTATACATACAGACCTTACTGAACTATTTGAAATTCCCGTCAAGGTCAAAATGCATGTAGACTTCGAAAGCTCTGTTCATACCTAGATTCATAAATGCTATTTCCAACGTAGGACAGCGTAAGCTACACACAAAATAGTACTGTACTGTACTGTACAATTATCCAGCGTCGGCTGCTAATAAGCTGAAGCAAAAAATTACTCGTTGAAAATGTGCTGGAGTGAGTACCTCATCGAATTCCAAGGCACAGTTTGGTCGACAAACAGGTCTGCAGTTTACGGTGATGTCTTTGAACACAACTTCAACATAAATGGATCAGTTCTTCTGTGTTCTGAACCACACTGTGGTTCTTAAGGACAAAACCTTTTTTCCTACAGAACTCTTTCCGGAGCATCTTTTCACCAAAGGTCCTCTGGCGAACTGTTCTACGCCATAAAAGCTTAATGGGTTGATTTTCCGCATATCGCTGCGCATAAAAGTAGCCTCATGGATCGTTCAGGATTATAGAACACTCCAGTGTGTCAAACAAATGTAGTGCAGTGGGTGTGTAGGATCGTTATTTCAGAGTGGTTGCTCCATTTGTTCACCGGCATGTTCTGCCAGAATGGCATCTAGCTCGTTAAGCTGCAGCACAGAATCGACTGTTCTGAAATCCATAGTATATTTTTTTAACACGACTTGTTCGAGACGATAGCATGTCTGCTCGCCTCACTTGCCTGTTTATCGGTGGACCTACTTGTTCAACCATCCGTTCACTAATTGGATTGCGCAGCGAGCGGAACAAGCACTCTCTTACTTTGTTGTTGTGGTTGTTGCGATCGCGGTCGATAGCAATATCCGTCCTTCTGTCAAATATCATGAAAACACTAATGTGTTGATGATGGAACCAAACGAGGCTTTACTCACTGCAACGTGCGATTTCCCCCTGATGAAGGTAGTAGGTGTCATCTTTCGTGTTCATTTCGCATGCTGCTAATTGCAGCAAGTTGAAAAGGGGTAGCGGTTGACATCACAAGCATAGGAGTTTGAGTCGCGTACTATCCTGTGCTTTTATTCTCACCATTCACTGAAGAGTTATTGTACCATATGCTGAGGAAGGACCTATCAATTTGTTGAAAGAACTAAGGTATTTGAATCTCCCCGGGACAAACCTCCCTTTGAAAGAAAAGTAGGCCAAGTCATAACCGACGGAAAATGCCGTTTTCATCTCCCTTTGGGAACATCTTCCCCTCCGATGGGACCACTTTTAATGTGCATTCCTTTAGCATTCATAAGTATTCAGAACAAAGGCGGTCAACCAAACAAGTTAGTCACTTTAACGCATGACACCGTCCAGTAGTTTAGCACGGAAAACATGGGTGACCCATGTTACTGTGATTGCGATTGTCTCGACAGGCTTACCCACCCTGATCTATCTCCGGGGTAATTTAGTCGGTTTCCTTCTTTTCTACACCACTGTCGTCCTTCATATCTTTGTTAACTTTATTGTCATCATTATCATGCTGAATGTTCTGGATATTCACAGATGGGGAAATTACTGCAGTCAAGCTCTAAGAAAGTTGTAACCCGAGAATGCATTGTCGTTCATCTGGCAATAATATACACAGTTCACCCTCGTCATAGGGCCAAACTTTGTTGTCCTAAAAAGGACGTTATTACACGCTTCATTCCCACCGGATGTTCAAAACAGAAAAAGGAAAATGGCTTTTCCCCGGCAACACTTTCGAGAAGAACGAATTTTCCGTTATACTGGATGGTTATTGACTACGCATTAATACATCTGTAATGTTTCTATTTTTATTTAGCGAATGAACTATGCTCTCCTTAACCAGTGTTACTGACGTAATCCGCAATGTTACAGTCATAACCTTAAGAAAAAGTTCATTTAAGTCTTGAAGCGTGTCCACCTTTTGCTGGATTGGCCTGCGTACACACCTATATACTGGCGTTTAATCCAAGCCTATATGAAATCCAGAGGCTGTTCCGTTAGACTAACCCATTAAGTACACATCTGAAACGGCTACAACATATTTTTCGTACGCATCGGTGTATTGTGAACTTGTTAATGTGTCAAAGTTCATTTCGTTTGGTCGTGGCTCCCGTGAATTCCTTTAACCTCTCAACTATTAAGTATATCTATTGTAAACTCACAAGCGCACCGGTTCGGTTTTTACTCGCATAACCATGATCTATCAAATAGTATACAGCTGCGGACGCAGTGGTTAGGTGGGAAATGGCTTCCTTTTTCTTCTGCCTTGTATCACTGCTCTTAAACAGAGGACTGATTTCTGCTAGTACTCGAACACAGCATTTGGTGGAAGCCGTAGATAAGAAGAGCAGGTGACTTGGGTTAATGTGACCAACAATGCATACCTTTTGCTACGACGTACCCACCAAGACAATCAAGTTCACTCCGTCATCCTGAGCTACAATTCCTACATTGCCGACAATAACAATAGAAATTCAACTCCGTCAAACATAGCATAGGTTAAGTTGGAAACCAATGGCAACCGCATTGCTTGGTTGTCATGGTTGTGAAGAAAGTAAGGGAGACCGCACAGTTGTAAACATAGACAAATTTCAAGCATAACCAAGCTGTATGTCAACCGGTCTTAGATGATGATCTTCAGAAGCCTTCAGTAGATTTCATTCTGATATTGACCATCGCAACATTATAGAAAGACCGCACTTGAAAACCATTATCAAAACACTAGACCAAACCCTAATTAAGGAAATCACCAGAAAACCAGTTGCACTAGAACGTGTGATATATTCTGAAGATAAATTAAAAAGTACAACACATAAGCAATGCAGTCAGTTAAACCAGTATTCACGACAAAATTTAAATAATGTCAAATGAAAAGACTCAATGTGTCCCATCGTACGTTCCTTTGCCTTTGTATGCCCCCACGTATCCCGTGTTTTCAGCACGGTCCTCACGACCTTCCAGTCCCTTTCCTTTCCCAGTTTCTGCATCAAATCTTTGAACGTGAGAGCCTGTGTATCCCTTGACATCGGTCAATCTGGCAGTGGCTGAATCACCACTAACTCCGGTAGTCCCATGACCTTTCGGTGCTCCCTGAGATATTTTCTGACGAAGTTCTTTGGCAGCCTCCGACTGACCTATCCCCTTGCTTTTGGCATATTCACTTGCAAGCTCACCATCAACGAACGCCATAAAGCTCTCATACGTCATGTCCTTAGCGCGATTTCCCAAGAATTTTCTCAACGCAATATCGACAGCGTTAGCGTCCAACTTCTTGCTGTAAATTTTGCAATCCGTACATATTTTTTTCACAGTTTTGTCTGTGGCTGTAGTAGATCCTTTTTTTGAGGCGTCACAGAATGCACGAAAGGTGTCTTCCATAGTGCAGAGAATAGTGTCTCTGAGCTGGCTAAGTGGTAGTGTTATTCTTTCAATACAATTGTGGCGATCACAATTTATCTGGCTGCTTATTGGCTGTCAGCTGGAGGTAAACTTCCGTTGCTATCGCCCGATGCGATTGGCTAACCGCGTTGACGTTATTGGTTGTGTTGATGCCGTCCACCAATGAATATAGTTGAGAAATTTGCAGTATTGGTTAGAGTGGCGATAATACTTTTCCAAAAAACGCGAAATAGTCAGCATTTTTTCTGCTCGGCCCTTTCGGTTGAACCCAAAATCGGAGTAGGTTCATTGATTGAAAAATCTGTTCAGAACAGTTTTCTTGTTCAGGTACCTGATCTATCAGTACTGCCGCAAGTCATGACTGAAAACCGAATCCGAACCACGTGACAAGGTCAGTTTTGGAGCATGGTAACTGTTAGTTGTATTCACCGATAGTACTATTCACAGTAACCCCTTTGATGCGTTCAGCACGACTGGTCACATTGAAGAAGTTGTAACCTACACAGCTGCACGTTATTCCATTATTTTTTCACCCAGAATCAAACAGTACGTAATCCTCTTACGTAGGTTTACCCCGCAGTTGGTTATGTTGACATTTACCACCACTACTCCATCTGGGATTCAGTTGGATGGGTTACTTTCAGTCTTGGTTAGTTGTACGCACCACCTACCATTCAGGTTTGACTGCATATTTTCTCGGTGATGTCTGTTCTGATGGCCGCACACCGCGATCGTCCCAACGGTTGATCGTGAACGCCGGCGATTTATCCAGCACGGTCGAAGTAAGATGAATGCCTACCAAGAGCACAATGAGGCTTCAAATGATTCCGCTGTGTGCAGCAAGAATGTGTGAGACATCTATGTCTTATTGGCTTCATCCTCAAGTTGGAGAAGTCGCCTGCAGTCGAACAGGTCAGGCTGTTAAATCAGCGGTTCCGGGCAGATTCCTTCAAGCAAATGCCACCTTTCAGGTTAAACTTTCGAATCAGATGCTAGAGAATTGGCTTCCTAACAAAACCCTATATCTCAACATTGACCTGTGGACTAAGCTGTCCTGTCAAAGGCTCAAGGCAGGGTACATGTTGTGGCAATCAGGAACTATAATTTGTCCTAACATTTCACGGATGCCCTTTGCTTGTCAGTTATCTGACAGGCTGCCCTCTCCAACTCTTCGCCCAGTAACAAGCTACAAAACAACACTGATGAATCTGTGAGATCTTTTCTACATAGAAGACTTCAACTCAGTGCCGATTTGATACACAGAACATGCTTGCTCAGTCTCTATATTCTCTCGAATGTGGTGTGTGCTGTGTCTCTGGAACACACCCACAAAATTCAGGCATTTTCATTTATCTTAAAGCGCCCGAAAAGAGCTTTTTTCAGTTCTACTGTCCGTTTGTCTGGTGATCCAGAAGCGACAGCTCGTGGAGTATATGTCGCCGGGGTTTGCACTGAACCCAAAGGCTGAACGCGCTTCCCTGGACTGGATTCCAGCGAACATTTGTCTTTGTACTGTTTGGTTATCCCGTAAATCAAGCTCAGTGCTGCTAAACATGAAAACTGGTGCCTGTTTGTAACAGCTTGTGCCATAATGGAGTGTAGCTCTGACACTGAGAAGTATAATTTCTAGTAATGTTTACCCGATTAATTCTTCGGACAAGAAACGACGACATCGTCATCCTTGCGGGCGATATGAATACCAAGGTCGGTCGTCTGAGCTATTTGGAATCACATCTGGTTGATTTATTCTGAGTCGATGCTAGCCGCACGCACAACGGAGAGCGACTCCTCCAGTTGTGCGCTGACCTTCAGCTATCTCTGGCCAGCACAAATTCAAAAATAAAAACTCGCACTCAGTAACCTGGTAGCCATCTAGTGTAAATCAATTGTGGACCGAATCGGATCACGTGGTCATCAGTCACAATGTAGAACCATGGTCCAAAACTACCCCTTCTTTTGGAACAGTTTGGTTCCACTCGCGACATAGTGCGAACCCATCTGTCAGGTCGCCTTCCTACAGCACCCAGCAAGTCACCAAGGATTGTGTCAATCTGTCATCTTCGGAAAAGCACCATGGAGCAGCAGTATCCATCAGACCTGTCCCAACTGCTTGCTAAAATGAGCCAACCAGGTGCTGGTAAGGAGCACGTGGATAAATCATAGCAAGATGTAAAAGAAATTGTGCAGGTGGCGTTCAAAGCGGTTTGTTTAATTCCTTGATATGATCAAATGATTACGGGATACTGTCCAGGTCACTAGTTCTGACTGACGCTGAGAAATCCATACCACCAGGCAACGAGTACGATGGTGTACTCAAAACCTTCAAACGCCGGATAGTGCAGAGTCTAAAGAAAGACCGGAAGCTACGGTAAACAATGAAGGATGATGGTGAAACAACCGTGCCCTGTGCCATTTAATCCCGCCGAGTACCCAAAGGAGGGCAATAGTTAGCGAAATGCTAAGTGAAAAGACGGTTCAGTAATCCATTTGCAAACACACCAGTTAAAAAGAACGGGCACCTCGAAGAATAATTTAGCTTCCTCCCTGCAACACAGCCCCTGGAGACTGTATTTGGGCGAGTAGAATGTAAACATTAAGTTCCCGTCATAAGGAAAGATCAGGTACAGAATATCCCTCCAATAATATGGGAACACACCAGTGCGGTATAGGAATTCTTTGGAGTGACATGACACGCTGAAAACGCGACGTGTGTTCAGAAAGTATAGCTTGGTTAATGAGGAATGCTTGACGGCAGCAACGAGTGATACAGACTGTGACAGTGCGTGCCAACGCGCTCAATGAATTTTTTTTGCCGCACACAAGATGAAGAAGCGGAAGGCAGAACGACGAAGTCATCACTGAATTATCATTTGGCTGAACACAGTCCGGATCTGTAATCCGTTTAGAACGTCTTTTGTCTTTATGCAGGAGATCATTCGGCTCATGCCAATAACCAACTGGAGGTTCTTACAATACGTGAACGGCGGAGGTCCAATGTAGGAACTTCCCACATTCTCTTCAGAAACCTGCCCGAGTGATGCTTAGATGAAAAAAACAAAGGTTCTTGTGTTCTGCAAGTACACTCATTTGCATATCAACTAGGTTTGCACGGGAGACTCACCTGAATCTCTCGTCCATGGTATTCTTTTTGTGTTCTGTTTATTGAATGTGGCTACACTAACGTTTCTTTCTTTTGGGACACGCTACCCATTATAACATGTTTATTCCCCATTCAAATATGAGACGAGCTATACAGTGGGCGCTGAGAATTTCGGGGAAAATGGGGCAGTCTAAACCAGGTTTGTTCCAGTATATATTGTTCCTCGCGGCCAACTGCTTGCACTAAGTTACACTGAACAACAGTAAATCCTCATCTGAAAGATTCATCATGCAAAATCCATCGCATGTACGTGCTGCTTTTTTGTACCATTCTTTGCTAAATTTAACCTTTTTTAGTGTGACAGAGAATTGTTTTTCGGATTTTCGCTGGATATGAACTGAATTGTTTCAATCTGAAATAATTGGAGCAAATGACCAGCAGAGCCTAATGCAGCCAGTAAAGGATCAGAAACTAGTCAAATTAATGGTTTATTCAGTTAATTTGTTTCAATTCAAAGCATCCGTTTATTTGAACCCACGGCACTCGTAAATGACTAGCGCGACAGCAAGTGAGCATGTTTTCTATTAAAAAGACATTCATCACTTCATCTTGATTGTGGACTGTGTACCTGTGAGTTCAATAAATGTATATATAACCATATATGATAACTCCCCTAACAACACGCTGATACCGCTTGGAAGTTTTGCTGAAAAGCACTACCAATAGTTTGCTTTTCCATATGACGACATCAACATTTTGTGTGAAATTTTCTTGCTATCACTAATTATTCTTGAGAACGGAAAAGTGCTCGCATGACTCAACAATAAGCGTGCATTTTCACACGAAGGTTAACCGCTCGTGCATTATACCCATGTTGTTATAACCAGTTCTAAACTGTTCGCCAAAAATGTCTATTAGCTGTTCATAACTGGTAAACACATGAAAGTGAATTGTAGGTTTCTATCGCTTAATTTAATCTTCCACTTCACAAAAAGTTTTTCAAGACCTTGTTATGTCAGATAGCTTATGCTTTTAAATTACGGGGCCTGAAGCACAGAAGAGCATGTCTATCATATACTTCGACCGACTGCTTTGAACACGTCAGCATGCAGTTCCCTCTAACTTGAAACGTTCCATTCTAGATTGTACCGTAGCAAGATAACCAACAGATGCAATAACAAGCAAAACGAATACATCTGCGTTTCCGAGTGTGAATAGCATATTCACTGAGCCCAAAAACATTGGTAAAGGATGAACTGGGACAATTAGACACATGAATGTTTCTGTTTACAACGTATCGGTTTTGTATACAGCTGCGAGAATACCTGAAATGGTAAGATGCAGGTACTCGGCACGCCTGGCCAGCAGAATGTTTGATCAGGTATGATTCAGTACGGATTCACTCCATCACGACTTAATCAACTTGCTAGGCCTAGGTTGTTCATCTCTTCCGCGTTATCCGATACCTGGTACACTTATATTGGTTCGAAACCTGTAAAAGAGAACTTGCTCGGTATCTGCCAGATCCTTCCACTTTATAGGTGATTTCTCTCGTATGGAAAAGGATTGGATGTTTCCCCCAAAATCCATACAGCTTTCCCAATACCGTCAAATTTACTAGACCGAATGTCAGCTGGCGACTACTGGACACCCAGAAAGAGTGTAGTGAGCTCAAAATAACCCTGATCAAATCGTGATCTCCAGGCTTTAAAGCTAATGTATCATCACTGTTTCTGGATCCATATTATAGGTTCACGCTTGTGAAACGCAATGGCCATTTATTGACGCAAAATCAGCTCTTACACCATGCTGTTCTTATCCTTATCAGTTATCTGCAGATTATTTACGATTTTTTTCGAGTTTTTAATCACTAGTTCTTCCGAAGGAAAAAACAGGTTCATGTGAATGTCTAGAGGAGGGTGAGAGAAGTTATGGACGGATAGCAGGAAATGCACACACATTTTTATGCATTTCTATGCAACCAGAAAATTGCAAGGTATGAAAGGTCTTAGGTAGCCATACAGTATGAGTTTTAAATATTACTGATGCATAAATAACACTGGCAGCTTTGAGCATATCTACTTAGTTACCGCTGACGCATAACATATTGTAACACAATAGTGAATGTCAGATCAGCCGTTTACTATGACTGACTAAGAAGGTGCTCTCTGGCGTTATTTTGCGCAGGTTGATGGATTATCGGGAGAGACAGATTCGTGAGAATCAAGCTGGGTTTCGCCCTGGTCGAGAATGCATCGACCATATCTTTACCTTGAGATAAATTCTTGAACAGCGCCACTCCTTCAGACGTCCTAAGTTGGTCGTTTTTCTGGGTTTGAAAGCTGCTTTTGATTCCGTCGATCGTCAGCAGCTTTGGCAGTGTCTAGCAATCAAAGGTGTCCTTTCCAAATTTCTATCCCTAATGAGGGTACTGTATACGAACTCCTGTGGGCGCGTGCGGGTATACGGGAAGCTCCCGCCTGAGTTCATTACGCCCAGTGGTGTAAGATAAGGCTGTCCTCTTTCCCCTTCCCTCTTCAACTTTGTTATTGGTATGCTGCTTGAAATTTCTCCGCCTGCCTCTGAAACCTCGGGAATCGAAATGCTCCCGGGACGTTCCCTCACAGACATTGAGTATGCAGACGATATCGCTCTCATTGGTTCAGATCCTTCCCAAATGCAAACGATTTTAAATAGCCTAAATAACTCTGCCGCACGGTTTGGCATGCGCTTCACACCTGCAAAGTGTAAAGTGCGGCTACAAGACTGGATGGGATCAAACCCACACCTCATGCTTGCGGGCGAGCCAATCGACGTGGTAGATAAATTTGTTTACCTGGGCAGCTGTATAAGTTCCGGTGGACTGGCTGGAGATTAGATTACTTCTCGAATCTGGAAGGCCAGGGCAGCTATTGCCAACCTCCAACACCTATGGCGCCGACGTGACGACAGTTTGTGTGTCAAGGGAAGAGTTTACACTGCGGTGGTGCGATCCATACTGCTTTGTGGATCAGAGACGTAGCCCCTATGCGCAGAGGACATACGGAAGATGTCAGTGTTTGACCATCGGTGTCTTCGAAGCATTGGTCAGGTCTGGTGGGAACATCGGATTAGCAATGCTAAGGTACACCAGATGGTCCTAGGAAGAAAGAACTCTCCCGCGATAGATGAATTACTCACGCTTCATAGGTTACGCTGGTTAGGACATGTACTGCGCATGTCAGAAGACCATCTGCCTCGCAGAGCTCTTTTCGCCCATTTCTGTGCTGATTGGAAGCGACCGAGAGGTGGACAGTGTATGACCTGGCAACGAAGTACGAAAACACTAACCAGTAAACTTAGTCGGGTCGGCAACTGCCGCCTTCCTTGATGGGGACCCCGGGACTCATCTCACCAATGGTCAATGACATTGGCAGAAATCGCCAAGTCGCGCAGTCAGTGGCGCTCGTGCATCAAAGCTATCGCCTTCAATGCGTAGCTACCCAATTTCCGAACAAACTGAACACGCGTTCGCCTCCAAGGCTTGGTTGTACGTCCCACACTCCCGTTTTCCGGTGATTGAAACTGTGGCAGCTGGAACCAATGTGCCTATGGTGCACGGTTTATAGCTGATAAATTGATTGAATTGAAATTGGTTAAGAAGGTAGACGACGTCTCTTCGCTTGGCTGACCCCTATACGTACACCTGAGGCATCTCGGAAACCATGGGGTGCAAGAATCAAACTTTTACATGAAATTGTAGCACTCCTTGATATCTTTGAATAATTGCAATTTTGTCCTAAAGTATCAACGTTTACTAAAATTTGTTAAAATTTTCTGGTTTGGGCGCACTTCAACTTCAGTTGTGTAGACTGGTGATTGCGGCATGGCGGTCCTCTGGGTTCTCCACTAATCTCGCTTCACTCAATGTTTTTACCAATTTTCCCGTACTCCAGACGACTTTCCCGGGATGAACTTAAATTTCACGTTTTGCCTACATTATTCTATGCCTGATCTACAGAAATCAGAAGTTTGCAAGTGCGACAAAACCTTAGCAAGTGAAGTGAAAATTTTGTACTGAATTTTGTTGGGAACTGCAGGCAGTTTTATCTTACGGCCAGCACAACCACTGCGCTTTGTGATGCACAAAGGTATGAGCGTTCTCGTGCTGCATCAGCTTGGTAGTTCGTAATTTTTGTAGACTTGGGAAACGCGTCGAATACACTTAATGTTGCCGTGAAAACAAGAAACCCCCGCGTTTTCTGAGCTATTTCGGAGGCTGTCATCTATACCAAAATGTCGATTGAAGTAATCATAAACTATTTAATATACTACAGTAGCTAAACGAGTGAGCTTATTCGAACATTCAGTTTTGGAGTTGCTGTTGGCTATTCTCGACTATTTATATATTTTCAGATCAATATCATCATTTGCAACCAGACCACTTATTGCAACGAAATGGTTTGAAATAACTTGCTTGTTATTGACGCTTTTAAAGTGACTCTGACAAAATATCGTACCTTTTGTCGGCAACGTTGAACAGCGGAATTCTGCCACTTTTCATCGTTGAACGCTTGCTTTGGAATTTATTTTGCTTGTCCATGGTACAAAGTGCAAAATTACTTCCTGTGAATTGTTCTTCTGAACAGCAAGTGTGTTCCCAGCTCATTGTTGTCTTTGTTGTTGTTGCTGACTCTCGTGATTTATTTCCGCGGTTTAGTATACAGGACCACTGAGTTTTAGGCACACAACTGCTATGGTATCAAAGTCGTGTTGACCGTCTGATGTTGTTATCACATGATGTCTTTTGTTTCTGGTTAGCAGCAAGTGGTTTTAGCTGAATTATAGTGAAATCAATATATCTTCAGGAGAAAAATGAATATGCGAAACTGCAGTTTATCCCCCCAGGGCTGACAGGTCCTCACTTGGCAGGGCTGACCATAAAATTTAGCCAGTGTTGCCATGACGTGTAATCATAGCTACATGGAAACTTTAGCACGGATGAATATTTCGATGGTGATAATAATACTAATCAGTTCTGATCTTATTTTCGTGGCTCATGTGACTGACTAAACGTAAGCTCAGGTATGCAGTATTTCGTACAAGCATGCACGTTTGACAATTCTTGATCAGTGGCTCAAAATGTTTGCATTTACTCCTCTGCGCTAGAAATGAAACGATTACACTTGTTTACTTTCTAATTTCGCATGGTGAGGGACGTTGAGGCTAACAACAGCAAATGGTTTTCTAACTCGGTGTGTTCGGTAACCATGAAAATTGGCCCAAACAAACAAAAGGCTATCCAAAATAAACCAGTGAAATACGCAGTCGCGATATCGAAAACCTCACAGTTTCGAAGGATTCAATTTTAACTTGCTCCTAGAGATTGGTATTTAGCTTTGAGCAGAATTCCTACCCACAGGGCAGTCAATACTGCGGCGTTCGTTGTACCTTATTTTCGTTCTTTGGGCCCCGTATTCGGAATGTGTACATGTTTGTCTCGGAGTCATAGTGGTTGCTAAATCTCCAGATTGCGATTTACTTACTTGCCAATTGCTCTCGACGTTATCCGTCTGCTGAACTGGAGGACGTGACCCTGTCAGGATGCATTTTGATGCGAATTTCCTAATCGGTACTTGTACATTTCCTGAGTTTTCTTCCATGGAGACTTTCAACCACGTCAATTTCTTCGGGATCGGGAGATTAGTCTGCAACGATCGACATTCCTTTAGTGGTGATTCGTGGTGTACCTCCGCCAATTTTACCCTTTGTTTGGATTCTTCCCGTTTTGGATGCAACACTGTTCATGGATTGGATATCTTCAAACATTTTCCCACAACAGTGGCAATCCCGTTCATCTAGCCTATGTCCGCAGGAAATAAAGTCAGTTCTGTTTTGAAACCCTATGGATATTACACTGATCTCAACTCTCTCGTCCAGAGAATAAGAAGAGCTCGGCTTTCCATGGAGTACATCTTTGTGTGGGTGCAGTTACAGTTCGACAGGCCTGGTTTGGAAGTGTCACAATGTATTATTTTCAGACAGGCATTTGACTCGGGGTGATACTTTTCAAGTAAACAAAACGCTTTATCTTGCTTGACAGTCAACTGCAAAACCATCAGATCCGACTTGGAGTCAACATTTTCAGCAGAGCAGAGCAGAAAGCTTTAAATGCTGCACTATTTTTGAAGTATGAAGTTATGGAGAAGCTTGACCCCGCATAATGGATGAAATAACAATGTTCAGTGGTATTCAGGATTACAACGTGTGGAGTATGAAACCTGGATAGAATCTTGTTGTCTATTATTGCAGACAGTAGTCAAAAGGACGTGATATCTGCAAAATAATACCCAGTTGCACATAGATTTTACATGGAAGTGTGATAGCTTGTGATTTGGCTAGTGAGTTGAGCAACTTGAGGCAGAAATTTTAGCCTTACTAAGAACATAGCCGCAAACTTATCAGCTGCATTTCTAATTACTTATTGTTTTTGGGCACGAAAGCTACTTTATGGGCTGAAAATCGATCCATGGTTGTATCAAGCGTTTTGTAACTCAGAGGTCATGGAGGGCCTCGACCGTACCAGTCCGCGGAAAAATTCTTTTCAAGAAATGATGTAATCTGCAAAGAATATGTGTGGACTTATTTAACCCACATTACTTCAGTGGGATCGACTAAAGTCATTTCAAGTCAGGGAAAGTCTCTCGGGCAAAAACGTTTCAAATTGGTGTGAAGTGTGTCCAGCATTTCGTGATCGGTGATATGAACTACGGTAGTACCTCCCACTAAGAGATAGCTCACGCTGTGTGACATTGTTAAATTTCTAACGGATAAAAAATACTATACCTAATCGGACACAGCGGACTGAATACACTCTCGTGAATCCGATCTCCCCTCCAAGGAATATTGCCAAGATCACCACAGTGTGACAGTGCAAATAGTTAGACCCGGCTAAAGAGTCATGCAAATGGTACTTCTGTGTCCATGCAGAAGACAATGCAATTTCTGGCATGCAAAGTGAAAGTGGATACATGAATTTCACAGGCATCGGTAGTTGGTCATAAGATTCATGTCCATTCATAAAATCTGCCGCCAAAAATATGCCGGTTTAGCGGAAAAATATCCAATAAGGCAGTCTCTAATTGGAGGGGAAGAATGCAACTCAGTTGCCTGGATCTCTTACCTTGTGACCACACATTTAGTGCAAAATCAGTATAATTGTGTGAACTTTACCATAAAGAAGCCTTACATTGGAGAACAGTGAGAATTCCGAAAGAACACGCTCCAACGCTCAATGAAGCTGCATGGTTTTCGGAAGGAAGACCAGTGATTGGGCAACCTGCAAATGAACATAGCAGATGTATGGCAGCCTGAATACCAACCGTTTAATCTTTGAAAAAGCATATGTTTCGATGTATCTGCTGCTCATTGATCTGAACTTCATGTCAAGTAGGCTTAGAATAACTAGAGCCGGGTTTTTGGTCACGTTTTCTGAAGTAGAGACACTTCGTGATTAAGGACACTTGAGTACTCTTGAGCGGTTTGGCAGTATGATTAAATTGAAAAATATGGTAGTAAGTCACCCGAACGCCAGGTCAGTCGGATAGGTTGTGCACGTTACTAGGCATCCTTCCATGTAAATGTTTACTAGATAAATTAGTGCTTAACCGCAAGCTTACACGAGCTAAATTGTGTTCGCGGGTGACGCTCAGAATGCTTCGCAATACCATACTTGCTAGAATATACCAAAGTAAGTCTTCGTTAGCACTCATTTCACCAAGGTGCACGCACCACCAGATATGGTGGGATATACTTGTGTGATACTTCGATGATAATGTGTAGTAGTATGATCGTTGGTTTGTTCGCTGAGCTGGGCAATTCGATTGGTGATGAAACGTTTGCAATCAAATTGACCAGCTCAGCGAACACACCAACGACCATCTACGCTATTTGAGATACCAACACTTCCTCTATAGCAAATTTGTAGTATGACACAACAAGTTATGCTACATCTGTGCTTGTTACAACGGCAAACTCACTGTCAGGCACCTTCAAGCTTCCATAACATCTCTTCCATCCCAATTCTCTGTGCAACCTTTTCTTCACTACTCGGCATGCAGCATCAAAACTGTCAACACTAAGCGTAGCTACACTCCATACCTACCTGCCAATTTTGACTTGAAATGCAAGAGCACAGCACAGTTTGGCACATAGAATCTTTGCTTTGACTCGGTCCAGGGAATATATAGGTGAATTTACGGATGGTACAACCTTACGTATTTAAGGTGTCAACGAGCAGTAGCGGCACTAAACACGGACCCGCCAAATGCTGACAGCAGACAGGCCACTGACAACTAGGTAAATTTCTAATTGCCCCATAACCGTAGGGAGTAACTTTCTTGCTTAAAGTACCCGATTGTCAACACCGAACGTGAACCCTCCCAAGGTCAATGAGCAAATCAGCCCACAGAACTGGGCTTATAAGCACAGTCGGATTCTACGAAAACGCATCGGAAAGTGTTGGCTTGACCCTCCTATATGACTGACGCCGTACTAAGTCGAGCAGTTGATCTTAATGGGCTTTTTCGTCTCCAAAGTAGTATGTTTTAATGGTCGGGGTTGGAACTAATGACCTATGAACAGTTAGTTGTCGTAATGAGGTTATTTTGAGAGGACTACATAATCGGTTAAAGAGAATATCGTCAACGCGAATTAGGCAGCCAAACTAAAAACAAACATTATAAGGAAGTGAATGAAATTACTCTTTGAAGATGGAATCTCCAGAACCAGATTATGAGGTTGCTCGAAGATACGGAACCTATGAGAAGCAAATAACCTCCATCGTGTTGTTGAATGTTTTAGGAATGTTCACCTCATTATCTCTGTCACACTTCACAGTAATATGTACTCTTCCCGTTTCGGTTAGTTGCAGCTTGCTAGTTCATGCACCAAATGGGTTACACCGGCAGATCCTGTTATCGGGGTATTTTCGAAACTGCGGACGACACCAGCAGGCAGAGGTGAAGTGACGTGGTGGTGGTTCTGGTTAGAACGAGAATGGAAGGTCTGCATTTGCTGAAATACGAATATTGTAAGCTACTGAAGTAATTAAGCGTGAATCAAGGTAAGATCGTTTGTGGGCTGTTCTAGTTGACGAATAGTGCACCGCGTGAATGACTTTCTCGTTCACGGTATTGCATTTCCGAACATGCCTGCTCTTGGAGCTCTGCTAGGTCCAGCTCAACAAAGAATTTCGGTACCAGGTAGTACTATCGTCTATGGTGACCTTTCTCCGGTTTTTTTTTCATGGATGCGCGCCATAGGCAGCCATGGCTTTGCGTGTTCATGTGTGATTAAAAGTCAATGGTCCAGTGACGAGCACTGTTGACTGGTGCCGGAAGATAACAGTTCGGAAGTTGACTTTGGATATGCGTAACAAGTACTGTGATTGACACTACACTACTCCAGAACACGACTGTCTCTCCTTTCTGTAACATTCTGCAAAACGACAATAAGCGATGGTGGCGTCACAGTGATTTCAAGCAATGGCAAACACTGTTGTGGGACATTTTGACCAACTTTATGCGAACAAAACAACAGATAAGGATTTGTCACATTATTTCATGGAGTAAAGCACATTCGGCACATAAAAATTACTTTAGCATCTTTATTCTTCTGCCGAAATGAACTGAATTCTCCAACGACTTGCTGCGTCAGCAGATCGCCAGCAGTTGACTCACTTTCATATGAAAGGACCTAGTTTCACACTGATTCCTATATGATTATTGCAGTAAGATCGAGTTTTGTGAAAGCTACAAATGATACCGTCGAGTGCCCGAAGTGTGGCAGTCACTTTTGGTTGCGGATTGTCGTTTCGCCTATCTATGTTATCAGTATGTACTAAGAGGTAGACACTGGTGGAGCCGCTCCTCCTAAGAGGCACAGTTAAGCGAGTACGCATGGATCCACTGTTTGATCACACATGTGGTCACCAAACTAAATAACAGAAGAGTATACTTTTTCATCAGCTTCTTTTACACAGTCTTCCTCCACTCCTGGCGCAATTATTCTGGTAAATCCATAGAAGAAAGGAGAGTATTGGAACCGAATTTCGCCCCCACCATAGCCAGTCAGCAATGCCCTGTCAGTGAAGCCATTGTATGGCGAAAACCCGAGAAGCTCTGTACAGCTGTTTCAACTTTGTTGGGAACCAATAACAGAGTGCACCTCACGACACTAGAGAGTTTCGAACCCGCGACCTTCCGGCCTGTGGCCGAACACTTAACCGTTTGGCCACGAGCTGCTCATCAGCAATGTGATTAGCTTTCACTGTCCCAGCTGTGTCAGTCGTTTAACCCGCATCCAGCAGCTGACAAAAGTTGTCCAGTGGGTTTCAAGTAAGTGTAGCGCTACCTGACTAGGAAGTCATGACAGACGGGTTAGTTGGTCGACACGACTAGGATAGTTAGTTGGTCGTCGTTCGTGCCTTTGGATAAACTAATCAGACCCCTCTTCAGACGTGATGTTCCATATTCATCCAGCTTGTGCTGGTATGTTAATGCTAACGACGTTTGCCTCACATTTTGGGTATCCGGGGTCCAAATCTTTCCACGGCCAAGGATGCGTACTGCTGGTGGGCTCCAATAAGAGAGGAAGTCGACTCTAGTGCTCCCTCTGTTTGCTGTGGACTGATAGGAATTATTTCGTCAGGACAGGAGGAGGACTGTCCAAACGAGTGAAGTGAATTCAATTCGTAGAAATCCAGTAGTTGCATGATTCTGTAGGTTTTCTTTACAAAGCCATAGCCATTTTGCAGTGAATATAGCTGTTTACACGTATTTTCTATCCACTAATTTTAGGCAATCAGGCTGTAATGTTATCTGGACTGTTAACACCAATGGCATGCACTCTCTTAGTCTCCAGCATTAAGAGAAATGCTTGAACGGTATTGTTTGTATATAGCAAATTTTCCCACTGCCAATCACGTGAATTTTCCTACTATAAGATATCCGCCATATTGACAAGCTGAAGCAAGCATTTACTCTGAAAGACAGAATGGGAACCATTCTGGTGACTGGTGATGGATATCAACAGCGTGGAGGAAGAGCTAGAGGTCCAAAAGAAAATCCGATCGCATTGGGTGACAGAGACGATATATGGGTTGCCGTTGTAACAAGCGATGGCATGACTGAACCATGATATCATCATGAATCATCGTATCGGTGGTTGAAATTGGATACTTTTCGTTTTCCACTGTAAACCACCCGCGCCGTGGTACTGCTGTAAGTCTTCTTCAAAATAACAGTGCGCTGCAAAAATGCTCATCCCGTGTAGCCATATATGGTGTTAGTTAAAAGATATTCAGTGTGGAATGTTCCTTTAAATGAGCTTATGGAACAGGTTTGCTCTCTATCATTTCATCGAACCAGTAGGCTCAGAACCTCACCTCATTTCACCTGTAATTAGCACGGAAATGTTAGTCGAAACTCATGCTCAACAAACATGGTGTTTTGTAACCAGCCAAACCTAGACATGACATAACAAGCAGTTGTTTAACTGATATTAATCTCGTCCGGTGCATAATCCTCTATAAGGATGGAAAAACCTCAAGGTTTCACCGGAACACCTGACTTATTCCTGACCAAAAAACCACGAGGTTGCATGCTTGAAGGGCCTTGTGGTGAGATCAAGTGAGTAGTGTCATGTGTTGAATTAGGTTTCCGCATGGATAACCATGGGATTCGTGACGTTTGAGCAATTCCTTATGGGTATGGATACGTTTTGTACAATCCTATTGCAACCGTTTCATTCTTGCCAGATGAAGTAGGTGATTCTGAAAACGAAATTTGATCCGTGCTGTGACGGATAGGGTCAGGACACTGCACGCCATGTATGTAGGGTGTATACGTCACAGCTGTACATCGTAAACTACGTGCAGCACGCCATTGAAACGGCTATCCATGGGATTTTCTGGACGAACACTGGATATCAGTCCACCATAGGCTGCAGCTGCAATGACCGGTAAGAACCTGTCTAAATAAGTTTGCCATTCAGAAGGGATATGAAAAGTGAGCTGATCAGTCGCAGGATGTCCACAGCCATCGGCAAAAAGTGCAGTACTACTGGACTAATCCTGTCACTCAGAGGCTTTTTGGGTTTAACTTCGTTTCCCAAGGATGGTTTGAAAAAGTATTCGCCATCATTTGTGGCTGTCAAGCTGTTACGTTGGGACAAGTTTGCAGCTGTTTTGCGATAAAGTGTACATAAATCACCCAAAATGGGTTTGTCGAGGGATAGAGAAAATATTCCTGAAAAAACCAGAGTGCACCCAAGCAATAGTGACTATTCGGCTGAAATGTACATTTGCTCAGCATCTTCTGCTAGTTGCTTTAAACTCCACCTCACCTTACTGAGATTTGGCCATCAAAAAAGGCTCAACCAAATCCCCATTCTATATTGAAAAACTCTATCTGCACTAGTAAGAAATTTGTTCACACAGTGTAACTTCCCTGTTCATCCCTGCGGTAACTTTGCTGCACATATATTGTTATCTAGTTGATCCCATTGGTTTTTCCCCTCCTCTGTTGTGAGTTTAATTTGATTGTCAAATGGGCTTAGCCAATGATACAGGGAAAACTGTTCGAAATCTACAGCGGAATACGACAAGTTTTATTAGGTCTACTAAACATTTTACCTATCCTACTACTTATTCCAAAGGAATTTTCCCCATATGCAAAGTATGCACATGGATGGTGAACTTTAAAGAGCAAAGAATTTTGCGGATGGTACCAGTGAACTTTGTTAAGGTATTCCATTTTTATTTGAAAACCTACCTACCATCGGATAACTAAGGACCGTTCTCCTGGATATTCTGGGTCGCCCATGAACCGCAGAGTCTATTTCAGTGCCTCAAAACATCCAAAAACATGTGACAAATCAGACACCCACGTTCATATGAAGTTTAGGTCAAATGAAACTGCTCCTGCTTAAGTAATATGTAACAGAGACGTGTCTTTGGTTTTCAAGAGTCATTTTATAATAATATAGCCTAGACGTCTTCCACTGGCAATGACGTTACTCAGTCAACTGTGGCATGTCTGTGGTAGTCATTTCAGCCCGGATTAACCCGTCTTCCCGCACTGTTTCAAGCTAGAGAGATGCCAGCTGGGAAACATATGAGGATATGCTACTTTTACACAATGCATTTTCGATCAATATTTTGTACACGGTGATAATTGTACAATGCATTTGAATACATGGAGCTAAGCCATAAGAATCACCTGGTTGTTCCTCTCACAATGCTAGTCGTTAGTGCACTGAGACGAACTCTCCTATCGGAGGACAGGTGAGCTCTCATCCACAAAGCACTCTGTAAAATAGCTAGAAGGTCGTTATCCGTGCACTTCTGTAGTCTCCATGGGTGACTGAGTCTGCATAGGCCGAGAGTGTCTAGTAGGAATAGGATAGACTGGTCCATATTTCCATCCGACTCGGAGATAGTGTTCAGATTACTTTCAGACTCCGGTGAAATATAAAGCACCACAACCGGAATGCGTGGTGCGACCTTTCTAAGCGCGGCCTTGAGTTCATAATGGGAGTAAATAAGTTGAGCGTTGTGGACTTTACTTTCCACAGCATAGATCAGTCCATTAATAGTCTTCATGACAGGATCAAGTTCCTCACGAAACTTAAGCTCAAATAACAGTTGCTCATCCGTGAATGGAGCTCCTGGTTGGAGAAACAAACGGCTTGTTAGAATACGACGGAGTTCGTCCTTATTTTCAGTATGACGCTCGTTCGTATCGGCATACAATAGTACTAGGTCAAAAATCAAGTCCTTTGGTTGATTTTTGTCTTCGGCTCCAGACCCGACTGACAGTGCATCTAGTGCGTCCTCCACATATGGTGACCTCGCCGAGTGATTTTTTGAACGACGGTGTCGGTATACATGAGTTCGTTTTACACTTACTCTTGGTGAAGCTCCGTCGTCAGATTGGAAGTCATCGGCAATAATAGGCGGATATGCTTCCTGTGGTCTCATCGAAGTGTCCAGAACATTGGCTTGCGCATATCCATGGGCACGTAGACTTAGTCCACCTCCATACCCTGAACGCCCAGGAAAAATTTGAAGCAACTCAAACGGTCCAACACGTCCATTCAAAAGGCGGGCGAATAAATTAGTAGACAAGTTGCGGTCCAGCCCAGAACCAAGGACAGCAAATCGATATTCCTGGTTTGGGCCACCTTGCACACCCCCGGTACTCCGATGCAGTAATTTGCTTTCATCCTCATTCCACCAGTGTGGTATAAATCGTGGAAGTAGAGCGGATTTGAAAGCATTTGCTCCGGGAACAGAAGCTTCAGGTCCCGTTACGTAGGATTGTTTGACCAAACTCACAGGCACATGCTTTTGGAAGCGAAAATAGAAGGATTGAGGATCGTGTTCGTATAACCCTAGTAATTTCTTATCAATTGCATATGGCCGGTTGCACACAACAACCGACCATTGTTTTCGAACAAGTTTTGTCAGCTTTCTTCTCCACAGCACGTTATCGGAAGCCAGAATATTCCACTGGCGACAGACCAGTGCACAACTCCTCAGGTCTTCACAACTTAAAAACTGGAAAATTCGAAATAGTACTTCCGGGGGAAGCTTGTCCATCTGGTCGGAATACCAAGACACGATTTTATGGGTCGTATGTTCAAAAATCAGGTTTTCATCGACATCGTCTTTCTAACGTTGAAATGTTCGAGGTCTCCCTCCAGATAGACTATTTTGATTGGAACCCACAGTCAGCCGTGTGCAAGACATTCGAACCGGTCTGCTGATTGCATGTGTGAGTGTTTTGTGAATGGTTTGAATGCCAGAATTCCAGAACGTGCGAGTCTTTGATGAAGAGTAGCTATTCAGAGTCAGTCACCTGATATGCCTAGCTCGTTTGTGCGTCGGTAAATGCATATTGAGTTGTATGGGCAGGTTTTACTGCTGGTAATTTAGCCTGTGAAGTGTCTCAACAGGTCGTTCATGGAGTAGCAAACTAGATGTTAGGCTTATTCTAGCAGGAGTTGAGCTGCGCAAGTAAAAAAAATGATAGATTCTGCCGTTTCAAAAGTGTGAAAGGAACGATCAGTTTTGAATCGATAGTCGGCACACACAAAAATCCGACCGGAGAGCAAAATATGCGATAATCTTGAGGCTACGAAGCATAGGTTGAGACAACCTATTCAACCCTTCATGACTACATAATTACAGTAATTTGATTTAGCTGGGCAAAAGACCACTTGTTTCCTTTTAAAATCCTCATGATGGTATTCGCTTTGGACATGGGTTATTTGTCTGCCCAAACAAACGGCCTGATCAGTGGATATCTGTTAATCTGAAAAAACTCCGTTTTGGAGTTAGGGCTTTTCAAATGGAAGTTGGCCCTTAAATATGTACTGCGACATGTCACCTAGCACATCTACTCCATCCACATCCATTTGGGCGAATTACCACACATTAAGTGGATCAGTGCTAATTTCATTTCGGGATAAAATTTCATGCATGTGGAGCTGGAGGAGGTATGCGTCTTTGCAATTCACACCTTTGGCCCATTGTGTCCGTTATGGTGGATGATTAAGTGTGTATCTACACCAGGACCATCAAACAGTAAACGCTGAAAACCGTTTTTCTTCCAATTGGAATGTACCCATCTTTAATACTTGCGAACTTATTTGGCGGGCACTATCCAGTATTGTTCAATCAAGAAATGTTTTCTTGGAATACTACACACCATTCTTTGACAAACATGCTCTTTTTGCGCAGGTCTATGGGTAATGAAATTTTTTAGTCTAAACTTTCGGTGTTCCTCGCAGTATTCTGAAGTTTGTATTTTATTTAAGGTGCACTCCGGGTGTTCACTCGGAAACATAATACTAATTTCATGTGGGAAGCCTCCAAAGTAATCCTTCTGAACAAACATTCCTCGCCGCTCAGCCGAAGATAAAACTCACATTGGAGGTCTGTGGAAAACATAAGCTAACAATAGGATAAGATCTCCCATAACTACCGGCAACTCACGATATACCCCACAGACGTTTGGAGGTAGCAAGAAAACGGAAGTTCTCGACCGCATCGCTCAATGTTCTCATGAGTTTCGCTGATCCGGAAGATTCCTGGAATGCCAACTTCTTGTCGATATCTTTCTCAGTGTCAATTAAGGTTTGCAACCATGGCACGTAAGCTGAAATATATAGTTCCAACTCAAGCATAGGGACTTCGACGGCTGTTCAGTCATATGATTTGGAATTGTTGAAATGAATAGATATCTGAAGTCTGTGTAACATAGCCGAATCGCCCTAACCAAATCTATCATTATGAAGCCTCAACAGATTGACTTTGGACCGCAGACCGTATTAATTTGATGTAATCCAGACAGACAACGCAAGCGAAAACCTGTGAGATCGCCACTCAGAAAGTGAATGATCGAGCCCGTTGATGCTGTAAACAACTATGTTAGTGTAAGCAGGCATCACAGGTAAAATTCAACAAAATAGATAGGTTGGTGACATAAGTTATTCCAAATATGATGATGAAGGAAGCACTTTTGATACAATCGTGTTTTTAGAGATCGCGAAATGACTTGCGGTACCCGTCTAAATTTTCGCCCTATAACAGCAGCCGCAAATGTCAAAAAGCGTTTTGATTGATTGTCATTATTATCTGCGACAAATGCCTCTTCCCCCAGGTTATTCACTCGTTGCAGCGATATGCTACAACATAAGGCCATACGTGAGACTATAACTGGTAACTCTTGTTTGCGTAAACCATCATAACTTATAGTTCTGTGATATTCGACAGTGAAAGCACATTTCAAGGTAATGATTTATTCAACCTTTAAAGCTATGAACCCACTGAAGGCGAGTTTCTCTTGAATCACAAATCTCTTGGTTATGTACATTTAAATTTTCGGCCTGTAAATGTGTAGTTTCCGCTTGTGACTCCAAAAACTATTTTGAGGGTCTGCAGATCACTTTCTTGAAATGACAAGATAAATTCAAGTATGAGGGAGCTGAAATCAGAGACTGTGGAACAAAGACCTGGGAGACTTTGCTAATGTTTTACAGACCGTTCATCTTGTCTCCTCCTCAATTAGTCTAACAATAAATTTGAAAAATAATAATGGTTCAGCTGTGACAACTTTCCGGTGTCTATCCACAATGCCACGCGAAGTAAGTGCGTGGGCTGAGACAATGTGAAGTTGCCCGAGCCTAGACAGGAGCAGTCGCGATGACGAGGTGTTCAAACCACTAACTTTCCGGTGAGTAAGTTCGCGCATTAGCCCCTGAGCCGTCTAGAGATCAGTCTTATGACGGAAGAAGGAAAAATGAGTCAGGGAGTCGGACCAATGGCTAGCCTATCATAAATATCCGAACTGGCGGCATGAACGACACTGACACCACATGTTCAGTGTCTCCAGCCAAGCACATGAAGTGTCATATGGGTCCAGTCGTAGAAGGCAAATAGCACGACCTGCCCGGACACTTGGAAACATCCTTCACTCCTTTCTTTTGCCATTTGAAATGCGAACTCCCTTAGGTTTCATCATTGTCGAAAAGCATACACTAATAAAGTGATAACTGTGGTTGTAGTCCCGATTCAAGACATTTCCTAGGAAGTAAAAGAAAAGAATGTCGGAGACGAAAAGTGCATATAGCAAAAATACATGTTATCACAAACAGGTGAGAATTCCGATGCTAGTAAGCGGCAAAAAACCTCAAGGCGAAAGATTGCTATCAGGTGCTAGGATGTTCAGTGTCATTAACGATACCGTTTTGTAGTGCGAATGCCTACAAAACAATTGCTTCAAACCGGCATACACAAAACCTGGACAAGGATATTTGTAGACTTAGACATCGCTAGCAGACTTTTTTGTGGTTATCAGGAAATCTTGTATTCATGTAACCCGTCTAACTAAAAAGCGTTTAACTAAATAAGGGAGGCGGACTTTCATGAAACACTCTTGCTTGGCAAATAAGGGTTACTTTCAGGAGGAATAGTGATAAGTCCTGAGGTATTGTAAATCTAAACGCAATCCTGACCCTTCTTTTGTGCCTTTCTTCCGTTTCGCAGCTGGTAAAAAACAGCTGATAACGAAAATTTCGGGTACTGTGGGTGTGACTCGCCTTCCGGGAGGAGATCTGCATGATTCCTCCTCTACATGGCTAGATATCCTGCAATATATGGCTGCTAATCGATGTCGACCGACGGTACTGTTGTCAGCTTCTATACAGATTGACTGAATGATGTGGTGGAATACCTCGATGATTAGATTTACTCCCTATCAAACAACAATCCAAATTCAAAATGTTGTGAATTTTCGAAGAACATACAAATTCGGTGGAAGATCCAAATTCAGACTCACACATCCAATAATAATTTGCGCGCTGTGTGAATTGGCTTCTTCGCCGAACTCACCGATATGTAGTATACACAAAATGGTAAAGCGAACAAAAGTTTGAGTTGGAGGCCCGTTAGAGTTCAGAATGCAGGCGCTTTCGTTGAGCTGCAAGGAAAGACTTTCGGTTTAAATTGTAAATTGTGTGGAAACTCAGTTAGTCAAAGCAAATGATGCTGATATTGCTAATAGTGATGGTGCTCTTTCTCGTAGCCACATAATCCCTTGAATAACCGCTTTAATATCATTGCTGGCACATTTCTGCAGCCGCCAGGGATTTTCCAGTTCAAACAGTCGGAGTCCTGAGATAGGTAGTAACAAAGAACCCCTCCATGAAACAGTATAGTTGGCACCACTGTAACTATCTCGGTTTGGCAGTTCAACATTGTTCAAGTTGGACAGCGAGTTTTTTCGAACCTGAGGTGCAAACGGTTTGAAGTTTATATCCTCTTTAGGCATGATGTACAGAATGAATATAGGTATTCGTTTGGCGATATCTTCCGGCAGCCCCCGGAGTACGGCTCTCAATTCGTTGTATAAACATGCACTTTCCTTCATATCATCGCGGGCATCCAGAGCATAGATTATTCCGTTCAGTGTACGCAGAATATTTGACATGTTATCCGTGACACTTAAAGATTCGAGGACTTCCATGTCAGTCATTGGGTCATCTGAACTGGGATGTCGAAATATCCTACTGGAGAGGATCCTTTCTAGCTGGGTTTTAAATCGTTGACTCAAATGTCCTCTAAGTGAATAGATGTAGTGTAAATCAAACACAAAGTCCTCGTGAAGGTGCAAGAGAGTATCCGAGCCACTTTGGGTGCTTGCGTTGGTGGATACAGTCTGATTGCTTGTTTCAGGGAGTGTCAAGACCTTACGAGTACTTATGCGGTTACCAAGTCTTGGACTCGTTTTGTAACAGCTAGTTGCACTGTTTTCACCCGCGCTTTTCTTGGAGAGTGACTGTTGTTTCATCTGGGTTTGAATGGAAGAATCGTAGGCAGCCAACTGAGCTTGCGCATATAGTCGTAATGTCAGACCAGCCCCAAAGCCCATACGTCCAGGAATCATGTTCACCGGTTCAAAAGATTTCGTCCTTGTATCCACTAGTTTGCTAAAAAGTCTGTTGGTAGCCCTTTGATCGAATCCCGGACCGAATACGGCAAACCGATAGAGAGATCCTGTAGTACGATTCTGTTGTCGTGATATGTTAATGGATAGTCTGTGGATGAACCGATTCCACCATTTGGATATGGCTTCTTTCAGTGACTGCCTCGCTGACTGCAGTGCCCCAGCCACTGGCAGTATATTTTCCATTGAGTGCATTGTCAGTGTTTGATGATCATCCAGCATATGCACAGGCACATACTTGGACAAAAATACGTAGATTTGAGAGGGGTGAATTACATTCAGGTCGGAAAAATCTGGAATTTCCTTTGGTTTCTCTTCACAACCTACTACAAACCACCGGTTACCAAAAAGGTGACAAAGTTTCGTCTGCCAAAGAAATCCATCTGAAGCAATGTATTCCCAAGAACGACTGACGTTAATGCAACTCAGTAAATCACCAGCACTCAAGTAGCTGAAAATCCGCAGTAGTATTTCATTCGGAAGATCTTCCATGCTGACAGCTTTCTGATAGGCATCAAGCGACCGATGCGTAGTGGTGTTGTCACTTGTTACTATATCCATTTGCTAGGTTTTGTGCTGGTTTTGTTCATTTGGATACATCTTCACTCACATAGAATTCTGATATGAGCTAACAATACATTGGGCGCACTAGAGCAGCTTATCTGTGTTGGCAAAGTCGAGATTAGCAAAACCACGTGACTGCTGCTCTACGGCCTATAGTTTTATAGTGCTTCAAACTATTTATTGACTGCCAAGCATTCTTAACGCTTATTGGTGGAGTCTAGTGAAATCAATACGATGAATGAAGCGTACGATGAGAGCAAGCATAAGGCGTGTTTAGAGTAACAGTTTTTCTGTGATTCCACCGAGCAACTGGAATTCCCTCCGTGACTTTCCTCCTGTATGCATCCCAGCTGAAAAGAGCGCGGCATTTTGATAACGAAATCAGTTGAGCCCAAATTTCGTGCATTCTTGGCGAGGGGTGCTGGCAATTTAATATGAGTATTATTTTTAGCAATGATCTTGAGTCATGTTGGAAGTAACAGGCTCTACTTTGGATCCCTCTTGAAATTCTCCCAAAATCCAGCCAACTGGTAGGTGCTGGGCCAAAAATCATGCACTATTCTATGGAATAATTCAGTAAAGAATTTCTCTATGGAACGATGTGGATGAAATCCTAATCGAAAGCAACTTGGTGAATAACCGCTCCTAAAATGAGTGAAGAGGGAGTGTATTTATTGTTTACTGGAATAACGGTCTTGATTTGGGCTTTTGATGGCCGATTTGCAAGAAAGTTGCGCTCAGGAATTTGGTATTTTTATTGCTAACTATGCATAGAGGGATTACAGTTAATCACACTTAATTGCTTCGCAAATCCGTTTCTTGGTATTTGAAAACCGTAAATTCCAAACAGTTGGCTACATTCACAGACGTCGATCGTAAAAATTGAATATATCTTCTTAGGACGGAAATATATCAAATAAGATTTTATCAACGCGATCTCGAAAAGGACAGCCTATTCTATAACCGGAGTGTCACCTACCAGAGGGCAATATGTGATGTTTATTCCGGCGAAGATCCACTAAACGAATTTTGAAGGAATTTCACCGGACCTTTAAGAAGAGCATCCTATAGACTACCCACGGACTACTGTCGCTTCATCTTCCTGCATCTTACCGGATACCAAGCAGTGGCTTTAAGACGTGGATTAGGAGGTATCACGTTTTGCTCTTAAGAGCTTGTCTGCATCTACAAATTTGCTTGCATTTGCTCAGAAGCCAGCTGAGTAACCTTTACCTTTCTGACCTTTCACTCGCTGCGCAGCCTACGCAATATTTAGCAGGTATTTCATAGTTCCAGGACTTGCACATCTTACGGCATGACCTTTATCATACATGGTCTTCCTAACTCCCATAAACTTGTTTAACAATAGGATCATAGGTTGGTGTTGGCTATTGAATCTATGCAAGTGTGGTTGTTTATCCGCGTTTCAGGTATCAAAGCAAACCATATAACCCGAAATTTCCACAGAAGAAAAATCGTTTTACTATAGCCAAGATTTATAGACTTTATAGATTTTTATAGGCTTGACCGAATAAACTAAAAAAGAACAACAGTCTTACAGTTGACACGTAAGCCGTGAGTGTTGACTTTCAGTACACCGGTAGTTTATAATGAAAACACGACAAGTGGCCCATATACACAAAAGGAGAGGACCAGTTAACCAGAAATATATGAGAGCTATGTTGTTATATGACCTAGGCCACTCCAAACTAGGCCACAATTAGTTGTCTAGGGAGAAAGGGGTCTGATCGCTTGGTTCACGAGGTGGTGATAGGTGATTCAGACAAATGAACCTCCACAGTTTGTGAAAGGTGGAGTAAGACCACATAAGACTCCTTGTGTTTTCGGAGGTTATTGTGATTAGGCATGTCTATTTACAAAACATATGTCTGATCTCAGAAATCAGTACTCCTTAGCAGTTCAGTGCACGTTAGACTAATCATGTCCCGTTGGAAGCATCGTCTATAACCGGGTACCTCGCTAGTAAGGTGCACCGAACGACAGGATCCAACCTCCAAATAAATGACCTCCCAAAAACATGCCACGCAGGCTCAATCCACATTTGGTACCAAATTCGGTAGCCTTGTTTGCTTCAATGTGAGCAAACTTAATAATCTGCTTTAGCTTCAGCTACAACGACATCAGAAGTAAGCTTGCAATCAATCCTCATATGTGTACTGCAGCTAGCCTATCTTATCTCATTGTTATTCCTGTAGATATAACGTCCCAGTGTAATGAAACTCGCTGGTCGGTGATAATACTTTAAATAAGATCTTGATGCAATGTTTCCGCTGGGGTAATAGGTATTCAAGTAGAGGAAGTGCAATAAGACCCTGGGACTACACCTACCTGAATGTCGCCAAACAGCGTGAAGTCTGCAGTGGGAGTTCCTATGGTCTTCAGTAACCATATAACTGATGTGTTACACCTGAAACCAACAGAACTTTAATCTGCAGGAATCTATTTATACATCTTCACAGAGTCAGGCTGAAGTTATTGCAATATTACATCTGGAGCGCTACCCGCGATTACCACCATTAGGACAATCGCAGTTGTTATCTAGTAAAGCGTACCGTCAAATATTTCCCCCACTTGCCTACCAACTTTGATAGTTTGTTCTCGGTTGGGACATTCACGCATGATGTGGATAACTATCTTCCCTGCCGTCAACTGGGGAATGAAAAGTTGTTTCTCTTCGCGATTCCCAGAATGACTAAAACCCTATAATAAGTAGTATTCTCACGAAAAAATTCCTACCTTCGTCGAAAATTTGTATGATCCTTAATCCTGTGACTTAACTCTGAATATACCAGTTGGATCTCTTGAGAGTCACAATTCATTTGGGGTGATCGGTACCACACCGTTACGGCCACTGATATGACCAACCGTCGAAATAATAGTAATGGTAACCGGCACTGAACTGTTTTCAGTTTCATCCCCTAGTGGAGAAACAAACTACATAACTGTTGATAAATCTTGATACTGACTTAGCTGGAGGCAGTATAAAAAGCAATAATTTCCAAAAAGGCCTCTACAAACATCCTATAGTAGACCATACGAATGAGATCGCTTGAGAAACTAACTTCTAAAACTTTGCCAGAAGGAAATTTCTCGTCCATGTGACAGCGTCGTCGCTATCGAAACCTGGATATGTGTGATTTATTGCCGCAAAATGGATTTTTATGAATTTCGTCCGTGTTTGTGAGTAGACCATCACCATGATGAACCCTACTCTTCGGTCAACAAAATACTTGGAAAGGATTCATTTTCTCTCGAAACCATGTATCCTTGTTATTGTCAAGTGTAAGCATATGGTTAGAGTACAGAACTCTCAGCTGATTCTCTGTGGCAGCATGCGATATTACATTGGTACACACTCCACTAAGGAATGAGTTGATGATGTGCTCATGTTCCAGTACCAGTGACTTACGAGTAGAGTGATTAACAAAATTTCTGGATAGGATATAGCCACAAACACTGACCTTTGAATAATGCGGGCCACTTCACGGTGTCTTACTTTGACTAGTCTCTTTACGAAGGTTCACAGTGCTGGTTAACCTGCGGTAGCGCGAAATGTTTGCATGTTCAAGTACTGTCTGGTAGGCTGTTGTTTTATGTTCCCCTTGATACATAGGTGTATTAATTAAGTTCAGCAAGTATATCGGTATAACCAAACGAACTAGACGTTCAAAATTCAGCACGGTGTAACAAGTAGCACGTATATATTCCGAGTGATGTGTGTGTACAGCACCTGGAATATTAAAACAAGAGAATAATGAATAGAGCAATGAATAGAGCATCATCATCACAATAGGCTAGCACTTTTTCCCAGAGAGGTTGAAACATCAAAAAATGTGTTCACTAAAATCCACCATGGCACGTAATGACGAAATGCGCTTCTTCGAGAACAGGTGGGATGAGTTTAGCTCCAGGGTAGTCAGACAGCTTGAATCAAGGATTTTTGTCCATCTAGACTTTGTTTCTCAGATCTTATCAAAATGGATTCGTGAGAGTCCAGTGATTTGGAGTTAAGGTTGCGTAAAACTGCAATGCAAGCACGAACATAGTCAACGAGGTTGCCCGTCTCATAGATATGCTTTGCAGTCGGTTTCCACTTGTTTGCTCTCATTGTTAGTGCAACAAGTTGTTACTGCTGTAGCAATTGCTTTCTGAAGTTTTTGGGGACCCTGTAAGGGGCTGGACCATCTATGCTGATGTAGCTGTCACCAAGGCTCAGGTAAACCCAGACAAAACACGCGAAACACTGATCGACCAAACTCCGGAGCGTGATTGAGGGAACCCCCAGCCCTGGCAACAGAGCTCAGAGGCTTATGGGTACTGCTGTAGTTTGGGTTAAACTAAGCTCAAAAATGGTTTGGTTCTATCCCGAGCTGCGTTCGTCTTGAAATTATACACACATTTTGCTCCTGCGTTTCCTGAACAGGCTAGATGAAATAGCCAGCTTACTATGTAGGGCGTATACTGTTCAGATTATACTTCAACAGCTTATACTCTAATAGGTTTCTTTCAGACAGCAGTTAATCGGTTTAATTTTCGCTCTAGCAGTGTAGAACACCGTTTTCGTGAGAACAATTTGAAGGCCATTGAAGCAATCTTACCAAACGTGAAGCTACTGACCGGTCAGTGTGGCATTTTTGGTGAAAGTCACGCCATAAACTTCAATTCGGATGTCAGGTAATCAGTAAATGGTCAGATGCTAAGCATCAGTTAGATGAACCTTAACGTGATACCAACAGAATAGAGTTAGTAATAGTCAAAATGTACAAACGCTGAACTGCTCAGGGGTAAGGCACGGAATGTCAGCAGCGTTTGACCTGTAACCAGTTGTGCTAGACATTGCTCTATTTTTTCGAGTACATTTCAAATGAGTTCGGGCCCGGTGGAATGCCCATAATGAGACCTTGCATCAGTTTGTAAGTTTTCTAAGTTACCAAGAGTATTCTGAATACATGATGAAAATAAGTCTTTAAATGGTACACTAGGAAGGTCCAGCTGGATAAATCATATGTGGTGATGTAGTCCCGAAAGCAATCCGCTTTGCTCCGTAGCTGAACACCGAATAATGGAGAAACAAGGTCACGAGGAAACACCTTTGAGAAATTTATAGGCAGATTATCAATCATTTCTTACAAGGAAATGAAAGAAAATATTCCTTGGCAAGCTCAAGAATATGCTGGGAGCGTATTCGCAATTTTATAGTTGGCGTCACTGTATAGAAAGTTTCTGGGTCTGCGAAGAATCCTCTTGTGTATTGTTTATGTTCTAGTTAGTTTGGATTGTGCGTATTATGTCTGTATGCAACCTGTCACAAGTGAGACGCTGAAAAATCATATGTGTACTTTGGCAGTTTGACAGTTCTTCGAGCTGCTTATGTGTTCTCGCTCAACTAGGTAATGCTACTCAGAGCAGTGCAAAGACATTTTTAATGAAGCTATGTTATCCGATAGTTAGTAGTGTAATTTAACACTCGGACAAGTAACTGTAGTACAATCTTTATGCCTACATTTTCCGCCGTGAAATCTATGCTTGAGCGATTCGAAAATCGTAGCTAAAAACACCGATATCTCCCTGGGTGGTCTAAACCTGCGACCTCCACTTTGAAACTGGGTATTCTGGATAAGGCCTCTGAAAAATACTGGTAACGTTTAGACACATCGATCCACCTTTAAGAAGAATGGATTCTTCACAGGTCTACATGAAGGTACTTCGACAGAATCGCATAAAACTCTGAAGCTAGTCCGCATAGTAGACTATCAAAATAACAGACCACTTCGAGAGAGGTGTTAGCCTGTACCGGTGACCCCAAAAACCGCGGATGACATAAACAACAATAACAAAACTTTTGTGCTTGATATATAGTTCAACTACCATACTGAGGAAGAGAGGTGTATTAAAGAAAACCTGGTTCCAGCGTCAACTTGACAAAATATGAAGGATTTAAAGCACCACTATGTGAAAGCTGGCCATTCGCGCATTCACTCTGGCTTCATAAGATCAAAATGGGGTCAAAATGTGGATGATCGTAAACCTATAAATCAGAGGTCAATTTGTTCTCGTAAGGTCAGCCGATGCCTGTTCCAAGTGGATCGGGTGTAATTCGATTGGAAGATCTCGTAACCGTGCACGTACAGGACTCAAACGATTTGACTGGTTACATTTGGGCATCGTTGGTTTGTTATCTACTGTATTCTAGTAGCCTGCCTCTTGGATGGGAAAATTTGTAGTCTTATATATTGTATCAGGATCTTATTAGCATTATCTATTCTGTATATATTTTGCACTATGAATTTCCTTCACAATTCTGGTTTCCACCGCTTCATACGTATTAGCATCGCTACTATAATTCGGATACTGTTGCGTCAGACCTTGTGTTTCGAGTCTAAATAGGGCAGATAAGACCAACTGCACGGTATACGTTGAAAAAGTTTCCACTGTTTTTTCTCTGTGTGCTATCCCTTCCTATGACCGATTAGATCACTTAACACGATCTGTTCCGATATGTAAAGAGATTCGTGAATCAGGGACAGAATTTACACTGCTTTCGGTGGGTCTGTGAAACATAATAATGTGAAAGAGCTTGGCTAATTAACGAAATTGCAACCAGATGGCCGGCTTCCTGTTTCAGTTGAGCTACAAAACGCGTCACACAGCTGACCTAGAAGCCAGCTCGATTGCAGTTTATCAGTACCGTTAATGTACTAAGTGGGGACAGTTAACTTCGTATAATGGCTTCAGTCGAAAAGATCAATTAGCTCTGGAGGAGCATCACATTAACACACTCAGGTGATCGGAACAAGTGAAACCTTCGAAAAGTTACAAAGGAGTGCTCTTTCTGGGTAGGGATTGACTTTATGGAAATATTTTATCCTACTAAAACTTAAATAGTAGCCTATTCTGTAAGAATTTAGTTCTGCGAACAGCCACTACAGGACCCGATTGATTTTACAGCGGTTTACTTAATAGATTATGTTTCAGTGCTGTCGAACTTCTCCAGCGTATCCTTTTGAGATTGAGTCTATCAAAAATTCAAACGGAAAATGCAGCTGGTGACACCTCATATGGCTCGGTTCCCTTCATGGGGTGTTTTAATGAGGACAAGCTCTGTAAAAATGCGATAAGGGTCTCTGCCAGCTTTGATTTTATGGGAAACCAAGTGCACATGTCCAGCAAAAATATGCTTCGCGTGGAAGCTTCTGGTTCTCGTCTTTATGATATAAATGCAAGCTGGTAAGTAGATAGGGGTATCACTGTCATCAAATATGCGGTTTCTGACCAATGCAAATGGCATTTTGGCTGACCAAACGTATTTCAAGTATAATAAGTAAGCCATTTTGAGAAAGGCTAATTGTTTACTAATGAGCCTTATTTTAACCTACCTGAAAAAGGCCTTACCATCGTTTTCTAATATCTTTGTCGAAAATGGAAAGAGCGTTCGCCAATCTGCTTAATATTCTGCTCGTCTGTCTCATATGCTACCTGAAATTGCCGCCCCGCGAGATGTAACATTGGTATATTTTACTTTTGGGAATCCAGATCAATGAGCCTTGATTAGTACGACTTATATTTTGATCACCAACTATGGTTGGAATCGACTTTGTATTTGGGTGCCAGTTTATATACATGATGGCTGAGGTGTTTCTTTATGACCGGTTAACAATTTTTTCTTCTAGTATATTTTGGATGAAATTTCGGATTTCGATCATTTAAGAGACTCAGGTAAACTGGACTGACTGGAAACAGATTATTTTCATTTACTGTCCGGGTGCTTCACGTCCACTAATATTTGCTGCTCTGTTTGACGGATATTTCAATACACGTTCCTAGTTTTATTCCGTGGTATTCAAGGAAATGTTCGTCTTCTAAGAAAGAAAGAAAGATTATATGTTTCTCCGCTTTCCACTCATCTGGCGATTATCTCCAAGGCAAATGGGCTCACCTAACTAATTTGAACATTGTCATTTGTCCTCTATTTAAACTTTAAATTACAGATGAGTTTAGGTGAGGGTTCACCCACTCAGTGTGGTATTGGTATCCCAGGATTTTTAACTGCCGACGCCTCGCGTTTACAGTAGAATTTAAGAGCGAAATCTCATACTGGTCTCAATTCATTAATGCGTCAGTACAACTGAAGATTTTTCTGTGTTTGACATAAATGTTTTGGAACCTGTTGCAAACAAAAACGGATACATTACTTTCAAGATGATCATTTTTCTTGGATGAACGCGCTCACCTCTATATTTTATATCTCATCACTAAGAGACCGGGTCAACTTTAAACCGAACGTTCACTCAATCCGTACACTTACCTGGAGTTGAGACAATGGTCTTCTTGAATCCAGAGATATACGTATGTAGCGGACTCAGAAAAGTCCACTTTTTGTCTAATGGCACAATCCAAAAGTAGCGTAGATTTCAAGCTACTGTTTGACACGTTTAAAGGGGATAGGCGTACCAATCCCTAAAAAAGGAAGGCCCTGGACCTAATTTTTGCGACTTTAAACAGGATTGGTGTCCCATCTTAATGAGGATCACTGTCTCGCTTAAAAAGGAAGAAACAGTGTGCATTCTTCAACTTTATTTTCTGAAGCAGCTAAATACTGGAGCTCTTGACGTAATAACATAAACACGTCCATAAAACGGCGGCTCTTTTCCAAGAGTGGTTGTACCCTGCGTGGAAATGCTACCATAGAAAGAAAAACCACTACTATGGAAGCAGCTTCTGAAAGGACAGCAAGGATTCGATTTTGCATCACAGCTAGTGGTGGATGTTTTTTTCGCTGTTGGCAACGATATTTTCAAGCTCAGCGAACAATCGCTCGTTTGGTACTAACAAAACATGGGTCGTATACCCACTGTTTGTGCTGGCATATGATAGCCTGGAAACCTTGAATTTTGAAAACCGCGAGGTTACTACAGACAATCTGTTCCATGAACAGATATGTATGTTTGTTTACAACTTTCCGAAAGTATTTAATTTGCGACTGATCAAAAGGCCGACGAGCATGTTCAAATGAAAAAAATTCAACTCGCTCGGACAAAGTGTCCACCATTCTTTGTTCAAATTTGGGCTGCACAGTTCCCGTTGTCTGTTCAGTTCATGGAAGCAGTGGATCTCAACCGGGTGGGAACTGCCCCTGGAAGTTTCAGGGAGTCGGAGCAGGAGAATGGAGGTCCCATATTTTAAAGCACCAATCACCGAGATGTTGCTTCATGGTATAAGTGATCTGATGCCTAGTTTGTCTGACAATCGCTCTTGCTAGTTTACTGTCGTCCAGTAATTTTGGCTAAACTGTGAGCAGAATGACTGTTTTGGCAACGCAAAACGCGTTAGACATATTTTAAGACCACCACCGAAATTCCATATCCACAGAAAGTAAAATTCTTGCCAAAATAACCGGTTGAACTCTGTGTGCGTAAAGATAGTTTCATCTGTGTTCCCGTTAACTTAAACCCATGGTCGCGTTAAACAATGAAAACTCTTAAAAACGTTGTATTATTCTCCTGTTCATTAATCCACTGCCATCCTATGGGGAATACACCTTGCAAACAGGGCATCAGAGGCTTGCCTGACAACGGAACAATCGATTAATTAAAAAACTGTCATACGCTGTCGCATTGTCAGACGGCTTAAATTGTTGTTTTTGTTCTGTCGTGTAGTGGAATTGCCTAGGTGTGTCCTTTTGTTCTTCGGGCCATAGTTTTTTATACATGAGATTTTCGTTTTTCATCACTTTAGGGTTTGTAACTTTATCTTATTTCTATAACTTGCCGTGGTGGTTCTTTTTACAAGATCACCTCCAGGAAAGGGTGATAAAACCTATCTGTCCAATGGCCCAAGGTCCGCTTATCTTGTTCAAAATGCTGCTTTGCTTTTAAAATCCTGGAAGTTTAGGAGGCAGTAGCACAGGTTAAACCTGTTGTTAACAGCTCACAAAAGCTTGAACCTATGTGAGCTTCATTGCCGTCAGTCATAAGATCCATATGGCTGGCATGGCAGCCCTGAATGCAATATTTTTCCACCATAGCTCAATTTAACTTATTTAAGCGCATTAGGTTATATGGGTGCCTGGGTTTTTGAACAGCAAAAGTGAGAACTAGGTAGTAGTAGAGTTACAGCGAACGTCACTCTTTTCTAGCTTTACAAGTCCAGTGTTTTATGTCAGACATTCCAGAGTGAATACCACTTGCAGTATGACTTTCCAAGGTCTCCTTCGCGTCTCCTCAACCTAACCAAAAAAGTAATCAAAAGCCTCATTATAGCCAAAAATTGAGAAGTTTTTCAGATGCATTCTGATACTGGAACTGTTAAGCACCCACCTCTTATCTATTATCCAATGCTGGTCTTCTTACTAGTGTACTCCTTGGAAGGAAACCCAAATTTAGACACCCCCAATCCTGGACACCTCATTCCGGGTGACAGTTTTGCCGTCATCAAATTTCTTCCCGTTGCGCTTCAATCCTCAGGAGGTAAGCTTACTGCAACCAAAAATATAGCATATTTTAAATCTCCATAGAGTCTCTTCACTTCTCAAGAATGAACACTGTACTAGAACTAATCTATTTTGCCCCTCC
>SJOL01008957.1:584693-649330 GCA_004794785.1 Opisthorchis felineus | reverse complement strand
AAGATCCATATGGCTGGCATGGCAGCCCTGAATGCAATATTTTTCCACCATAGCTCAATTTAACTTATTTAAGCGCATTAGGTTATATGGGTGCCTGGGTTTTTGAACAGCAAAAGTGAGAACTAGGTAGTAGTAGAGTTACAGCGAACGTCACTCTTTTCTAGCTTTACAAGTCCAGTGTTTTATGTCAGACATTCCAGAGTGAATACCACTTGCAGTATGACTTTCCAAGGTCTCCTTCGCGTCTCCTCAACCTAACCAAAAAAGTAATCAAAAGCCTCATTATAGCCAAAAATTGAGAAGTTTTTCAGATGCATTCTGATACTGGAACTGTTAAGCACCCACCTCTTATCTATTATCCAATGCTGGTCTTCTTACTAGTGTACTCCTTGGAAGGAAACCCAAATTTAGACACCCCCAATCCTGGACACCTCATTCCGGGTGACAGTTTTGCCGTCATCAAATTTCTTCCCGTTGCGCTTCAATCCTCAGGAGGTAAGCTTACTGCAACCAAAAATATAGCATATTTTAAATCTCCATAGAGTCTCTTCACTTCTCAAGAATGAACACTGTACTAGAACTAATCTATTTTGCCCCTCCGTACTTGCCGGCCGGTTGTCACGTTTAGCCGCAGCTTTCAGCAACATCGCCAACGTAATCTGGCTCAATATTGATGCGCTTCTCTCTGCTGGACTTGGTACAACGCATTGAAAGTCAACATTTAGCGACATCCTGACAATGTCCAGTTTGTCATTACGTAAAAGTAAGTCGCCCTCTTAAATCTTATTAGTTTGTGCTTTGTTGCCAAGTTTGCAAAACTGGCACCAAAATCATGCATCCTTGGTGAAGATTATAGTGACCGTCAATTAACATATATGTTCACCGTGCCACATTAATACTTGTCAGTCGCTTCATCATCATCATTGTCAGCTGTAAGAACCGCGTACTTCTCGTACAGTGGTTGTAGCTGCCACAGTTTCGTTCACTGATGATTTGGGGAGGTGGGGTAGGTAGCTGCGCATTGGAGGCAGGAGCTGATAAATTGGTGCGTAAATACAGCACTGTCAGTGGACTGTCAAGTGAGGGGATTGGGAAGGGAGCTATGCATTGAAAGCAATACCTTGGATGCATGAGCGCCATTGAAGGCATGACTAGGCCATGTCTGACAATGTCTCTAACCATTGACGTGGCCCGTCTCGGGGTCTCCATCCAGGAAGACGGTAATGACCAGCGCAGCTGAGTTTGCTGGTGATAGCTCTTATACTTCACTTTCAAGTCATTGTTTGACCGCCTCTGGCTCGATTCCACCGTTCACGTGGTTGTGCGAAAAGAACCCTTCTAGGAAGTCGGTCGACTGGCGTACGCAGCACGTGGCCAAGCCAGCTCAACCTATGCAGTGTGATCAGTTCATCTATCGAGGGTGAGTTATTTCTTCCGAATACCATTCGACGTACTTCAGCATTGCTTATCCGGTGTTCCCACCAGACTCGGGCAATGCTCCGAAGACATCGGTGGTCAAACACTGAAAGTCTGTTGACGTCCTCGGCACGCAACGGCCAGGTTTCTGATCCGTATAATAGTATGGAGCGCACCGCAGCACTGTAAACTCGATCATTGACGGATAAGCTGATGTCACGCCTACGCCACCGGTGACGCAGGTTCACAAAAGCTGTTCTGGCCTTCCCAATCCTGATGGAAATATCATCTTTCGCGAGACCACCGGGACTGATACAGCTGCCCAGGTAAACAAACCTGTCTACTACCTCAATCGGTTCATATGCAAGCATGAGGCTAGGGTTCGAGGCCACCCAGTCTTGCAGTAGCACTTTACACTTTGCCGGTGTGAAGCGCATGTCAAATGGTGAGGCGGAATTATTTAGATCATTTAATATTGTTTGAATTACCACGCGGTCAGATCCAAGAAGGGCTATGTCGTCTGCGTACTCGATATCTGTGAACGGACGCCACGGGAGAACTTCGACCCCACAGGCATTAGGGGCTGATGGTGAGTCTTCCATGATCGTATCAATGACGATGTTGAAGTGGAAAGGTGAAAGAGGACAACCCTGTCTGACACCACTTGATGTGGAGAACTCAGGCGAGAGCTCCCCGTATACTTTCACACGGCCACGGGAGTTGGCGTACAGCGCCTTAAGGAGGGTCAAGAATTTATGGGAGACACCTTTGCTCCACAGACACTGCCATAGTGCCTGACAATACACAGAGTCAAAGGCAGCTTTCAGGTCAAGAAACACAACCATTGTTGGTTGCTGGAAGCAGTGTCGTTGTTCCAGAATCTGTCGGAGGGTGAAGATGTGATCGATGCATCCTCTTGCAGGACCGAACCCATCTTGGTTTTCACGGATGTGTCTCTCCCTGTGTCCAGTCAACCTTCGAAGGATAGGACCAGAGAGCACCTTCGATGCCACAGCTACCAGGCTGATGCCACGGCGGTCTTCACACAGCGTCCGCGTGACCTTTTTGAAGATAGGAACAACTCTCGACATGCCCCATTCTGCAGGCACCTTCTCTTCGTTTTATATAGCACCAATAAGCTTTGTCAGATGGGTCACCAAAGGTTCTCCACCTTCTTTGAAAAGAGCTGGATACAGACCGTCCGTTCCTGGTGCCTTCTCAGGTTTTAGTACGGATATTTCGTACTTTATTTATTCTTTCGACGGGCGATCAAGGTTTACATTCCATTCGCCTGTATGCACTATCTCTACAGGCTGTGTTGCAGGAGGCCAGCTGAACTGTTCTTCGAAGTGTTCGGCCCATCTTTCCAGTCGACGTTTTTGCGAGTGAATTAATGAGCCAGCTTTTTCGCTTATCGTTTCGATGACCGTTGCTTTCCTAGGGCCAGTCGATCGTATCAGTTGATATAGGGTACGGCTGTTTCCCGCAGCAAAAGCCTTCTCCATCTCTCGAGCTTTCGATGTCCACCATAGCTCTCGGTCTTTCCTTAGACTCTTCACTATTTGGCGTTTGAAGGATTTGCGTGCGCCGTCGTACTCGTTGCCTGCTGGTATGGATTTCCTGACATCAATCATGGATAGCGATCTCGCCGACATCCAGTGGTCTTTTGGTCGAATCGGAGAGGTCGGACAGACAACACTGAACGCCGCTAACATAGCTCCTTTCACATTTTGCCACGCTTCATCCACATGCTCACTGCCACCACAGTATTGGTTTACTGTGGAGAGTTGTTGGGCTAGCTCAGATCGGTACTGTTGAGCTATGGTCGTTCTTCGAAGATAGTGGATTGGCATGCTTCTTGCTAATTTGCGAGGGCCTGAAGGGAAGCGAACTGTCAGGCGTGCACGCACCATGGCGTGATCGGAATCAAGTGGTGTGCCCCAGAAGGAACGGCAGTCTTGAATTGTGGCTCTCCACCGGTGGCTGATGGCCACGTGGTCCAACTGGGTCCACGGTTGATTTGCAGTTGGTGGCCGTCAAGTTACGCGATGCGAACGTTTATGTTGAAAGTTCGTACTGGTCAGAAATAGCTCATGATAAGCACACAACTGGAGTCGACCTCCGTTGTCTGTGCGGCGAGCATCGACTCCGAATCGACCGCCCAAATGTGATTCCAATGAGCTCAGACGACCTACTTGAGCATTCATATCGCCTGTAAGGATCACAATGTCAGTGGTTTTTGCTTGACGAATGAGCCCGGATAGCCCTCGATAGAAAGTATCCTTCTCAGCATCGGAATTGCAGTTCGTTGGGGCATAAGCCGACACTACAAACAGGCACCGCTTTTTATGCCGAGAGGCATTGAGCTTGATTGAGCTGGATAACCGGACAGCGCAAAGATGGCTGTACTTTGGGGTCCAATCCAGCAAATTGCGTCCAGCTCTGGAGCTGAATGCACCTCCTACGCCATATATTCCACAATTCATCGCTTCTAGATCACCGGACACACGGAGGGAGAAGTGTGAAGGGGCTGAGTTCATCCTTGGCGTTCTGAGATACATAACCACGCCTGGGTCTTCTATGCGTGTTTCGGCGACACAGCATACATCAATTTTAAGGGAATATAAGGTTTCAGCAAGCATTGTTTGTTTGCCAATTTGAGGTAGAGTACGAAGGGTAAAAGCTCCTATGTAGAAAGGATCTCGTGGATTCAGAAGGGTGTTATTTTGTTTACTGTTAATAGGCAGCGAGGAGCATAAGGCCCTTCGGTCAGAAAATTGACAGTTAAATGACCCAGTGACGTTTGCTTGTGTGGTGAGAAGGGGTTGGGGAGGGACATCGGTGGACACCGAACTGCGCAGGCAAATGATACTCCCCGGTTACCCAGGCCGTGGAAGTGGGTTTGGTTGAGGTACCCCACCTTGAGCCTCTGACTCAAAAGTCTGGCCCACGAGGCAGCGGACAGTAGGGTTTTCTTTGGGGACCCTGCCCAGAGCCGATGACTCAATAGTCTGAGCTGCTCAGCTGCAGGGGGTTGGCCTAAGCCGAGGGCGCAGGGAATAAGGCATTACTGTCTCATTCCTGATGCGGCTGCGCACAGCAGGTGCCTTTTGAGCAGCACCGAACTATTTAGTTTTAAAAGTATTTCGACCGCATTGAATAATTCGCCGGCGGTCAAGGTCAACCGTTGGACGATCGGAGTGTGCGGTTTTTGGGGCCAACCCTTTCTGACCCGTCCTTCCTCGGGGGAGGGCAGCATCGCTGCTTCCTTAAGTATGGACATGCTGGTCGCCTGGGGGAAACACCTTACTGCCTTCACACTCCTGTCGAAGAGGACAGTACGAATTTACCCCCAGACCGTCTCATAGCACGATTACTCGTAGTACGGGATCTCGTTGCCCTTGGTCTGACTGCTCCCCTTTGGCCTTCCTGGCATGGATGCACCTTGTGGAACGACTTTCCAGCCAGTGTAGCCCGCGGGATCATTGCAGCACTCAGGCCCGACCACCACGTCAAGTTGGCAGCTTTAGGTTGGGCTTGTCAGTCGCAGATAGGAATAATCACCGGATGCTTCTGCTGTGCACCCCTGCTCCTTCCAAAAGGAAGTATTTCATCAGAGACTCATAAATGCGTTTAGAACGCTCGGATGCCACTGAAGTTCCAATGCAGTTTTGTGGGAAGTAGCCCACCATCCGTCAAGAAGACCCTCTCATTCACGAAATCATTTGGTGTTGCCCGTTGGTATATCTTTGACGAAAGGTTTCCGTATTCGGAGTACCTTTTCTGTATCACAGGACTGGATAGAAGGGCAGAGAATGCCTTTCCTCGATATATCAGAAGAATCCAGGGTTCATAGAGAGCGTTTCCAATGTGAATCCAAGAAACACTCATAAACCTGGTATTTCATTACCCAGATGACCCTGTTTTACTCTATCTCTGGATGAAGCACTCATTATTATATGTATTCATGTTGGCCTTTTCTGAAGGATCACAAGTGTTGGTGAGCGACACCTCAAGATGCAAAGTCAAATGCAGTTTTATTTCTTCACGTATCTGGTAAAACCTTCCGCATGATGGAGTCCTAAATGAAGAATACCTCACAACAAGGGCAACTCCAAAATTAACTTTCAGCTCTTCAGTAAAAGCCATCTAATTGTTAGGAAGGTCTTTCAAACCAAAAAGAGAGTTTTTGCAGTCTCACTGTGAGAACAGCAACTGTTTGGTAACGGGACTTATCCTGGCCCTAATGCAAACCCTCACAAGGAGGGAAGTGTAAACGCAGAGCCACTCGCCAATGGACACTTCGCGAGTTATCCGTTAAAACCGATTCGGCAAATTTGATAGTCCAGTGCTTCCTTCGTTACCGCTCATATTTGTCGTGCTGTGATAAGTTCGATGGCACAAAATGCCCAAATCTCAGACTCACATAAAAACTCACACGCAAACCTATATGCAGATGGGATCATCCCTAGACTTCAGTATAGCAAAGCATATAAGGTTGAGGAAAATTCTTGGATAGGTCACTACCGGTTCTGTTCTCTTTAAGGTTCATCATTTAGGCCCAGTTTCTGAATTCCCACCAATTCTTTTTCGCACCAAATCTGACGTAATCAAGGATGAACACTCAGATTTGAGTTAAAAGAATGTTCAGAGGAGACTCTATTCAAGCATGGCTGATCCCCTGTTTTTTTAGCCGAATCTGATTCATTTAGGCCGCCTAATGTTTCATTTGGAAGGAGATATAGAAATCGGATTATTGTCCTTGATTGCAGGCTCTGGCTGGAGCCAAGCATGAGACTGAGCACGGAGATCCCATTTTGGCGAGTCTCAGTGGTTTACGGTCTAAAAGAAGGATGGCTGAAGTGATTGGGAAAGTGCACCAAATTAGATGATTGCACAAAATGTCAACTAATCAACTGCATTTTACTGGGCTCACAAACCTTTACCTTAAAGAAAATTTTTTTCTATTCGAGAGTGAATTCCATTGTCAACTGATAGAGTAGTTGACATGGTAGGAAAAATTGTTTATTCCGGGCCCAATCGTCTATGTACTGAGTTTTCTGTGCCAAGAAAACCGGGGCATCACAATTAAACGGACGCATACCAGGCTTGACATACTCGACCTTGTTTGACCGACGGCCTTTTCACTTGTATCCTCGTCACTCTTCATGACCATGACAGTGTGATGACACCGTACGGCAAACCAAGCATAACTCGTGTTTTCGTAGCCACGAAATATGATGTATTTTAATCGCATGATGCCGTTTTTCCTCCTATCTGGGAACATCAGCCTTTGTGAAAGTCTTTTGGGTTTGACCTTACCTTGGCAGTTCACATTTGTGCCAAAATGGAGACGTCTTCCGCCCGCAAGTAGAGCCATCACGATCTTCATCGTATAGATTTAGGTGCTGGCCAACAACTGCTAAACAATTATCGGAAAATAGCGTCTTACTAAGAGTAGGAAGGAAGAGAAAGCCTGAGAAATCAGTGAAACAATCCTAGCTTTTGGAAAATGATCAAATCAAAGGTACCTACATCTGTGAACATATTAACACCTTGTGGAATCAAGCCATAGCAAGCAAAAGTGATCCAACCCCCTTAAATCCAACACAGATCAAACAGCGGAATTTGAAATGCTTACTGGTGTTGACAAGGCTAATAGTGGCCACTTTACGTTCTCGTTACCATATCATGACTTTTTTCTATATTGAATAGAAATAATATTATCTTTTGTAGACAGTAATGTGACATGCTTAGTACATTTCCAACCACCTTAACTTTATCAGCCTTGAATTTGTTTCTTTCGCTCTTCTTATTTACAACACAGCCGTTTACATATCACCTCGCGGGAGACCCTGCACAACAGCTTGACTTGTTTTGCGTTATGAAGACGCCGATAGTCAACCAATTAAAAAATCCTTGGGATCTTTGGATTTGTATTTAATGTCAGGACCGCAGACTATGGGAGCTTTCACAACTGGGAACACATCAAAACCCTTAGTAAGTTTAGGCCGTTTTCCAAATACAACAATTTGCATACCTGTTTGGTTTTCAGGAGGCTCACCTGAATCCCAACTGAATTCCTCATTTATGATGTACTTCTTCAACCGAATTTGCTGCACCAGGCCGCCTCGTTTCCCAGTTGGTAAGATATTCGACGTAGCACAATACACTGCTCTAATATATACATATGCTCAAATATGAATAACCTTCTTAATGTAATGCTTTTGTTTTCCGGACCACGATGGACAAACGCACTAGCTACAATTTGCGCGTAATCTGTTCTAGCTTTTACTGCACAGTCACACACCAGGGGCTGCAAAGTCCCGGATGGGTTGACCGGTGTATTTGCGGTCGCGTGTACTGGTTCATATTGATTAACATTGTAAGATGACTATTGACGCAGTCAAGTGGACGCGCAGTGGAGATCACTGACCCAACAGATAGTAAAGTAATTTAGGTGAATGAATGAAACCAGTACAGCAGGTGCTGTCAGCTGAGCTCGGTGGATAACTTCCGAAAGTTAAACCTAATTCATGAGCAAAGGGAGCACAGCAGATAAAAACCCACACCATAAAAAAGAGCACTAATAAACCCGTTTGGATGAGTGTGATTAAAAACGGCTACTAGCAAAAACAAAACGTGTTGAAAATTTAATGCAAGCTAAAACGAATTTGTCAGTGGTTTAAGAAGGCATATGTTGAGCAGTAGTTGCTTTTCAAAATAAAAAACATGCACACTTCATTTGGTTTAACTTTTGTACCGTGTTGTTGTCTAAAACGGCTGAAAATATCTTAAAAGTACTAGAATGGATCAATGATGTGTAAAGTTGCACCAGCCGATTTCACCAACTATTTGGCCGAATTACAAAAGTTGCAAAAGCAGAAAGAATCATTTTGCGTGATAAGATCTTATTGTTGCTGTCGAATCTACCAAATGATTTATATCAACGAGTCTTCTAAAGTTGATGGTCACCCTTGTATTCTGTAAAAAGCGGTGCTTTCCTACCCGTATAGGAAAACCACAAAAGATTCCTGGCTTTGAAAGTAGGTTTTTCGGTTTTTGTAGTGGAAATTTTCACTCGGAACGTTGTATTATCCACCGATGTTGGTGAATCACACATCTGCCACACACTGAGGTTCAAAAATGAAAAATGTTTTTGGGGACCTGGCTTGTCCTCACTAAGTATCTCGAACGAAAGTATATCGCTTTCGCCAAAATGAGGTTAAGATGCTTGTTGCAGAACATATGCTTCCATCTTTCAACAAGATCGGTTAACCAACTGAACCTATAGGAAACTGCGTGTAAGGACTGGGCGTTGTCAAGCATTTACAAGAGATGCGTAGTAACCGCACATAATACGTCCATGCATCATTCATCTTCTGCCACTATATCCATCGACATCAGTGGCTTTTTATGCAGTGGTAAACCAAAGACATGGATTTATCGTATTTTGAAAGAAAGCGTATGCTTACCTAGTGCACGAAAGTGACGTTTACTAACTTGGTGTACATTAATTTGGCCTACATTACTATCAGATACAAAAGCAACCAACTTATAGCTTCTTTGTTAGCAAAGATTTCTGTACTAAAATGAAACGGTGGGACTGGAGACCTACAAAAGTTGTCGATGATCTCATCAACAGCACGCAATTGTTCCTATGTCATGGTGACCTAAATCTGGTCCAGAATTGTTACAAAGTCAGATTCGTGCTCAGTTTGTTTGTTTTACGCAACACGCCCGCACGTGGCTGAAAGCAAAATGATACAGCTCTCCTTTCGTACAGCTGCCATTCCTAAAAGCAATCAATCCTCCAATGGTGACAGTTTCCATGGACCTGCGAAACCTAAAGAAAAATGCATGGGTTGAAATCCCACTTGCCCAATCCACAAAGCAACCAGGTTTTTGAGCATTTTTGAATGTAGGTCTTCCGTGTAATAGCCATCACTGCATGGCTAACCGGCCAGATTGTTTTACACATCTAAATCTTTGAGGTGATAAAACATGTATGTGTTCATCATTTGACGTACTAGTCTACCACCTAGAGCACCCACTACTATCAGGAGAGTAACTTTTAGAGAACTTTGAACCTTTTACAGAAGGAATCAGCTAATGGGAGCGTTGGTCCCAAAACCACTTTAAATTTTATTTCCACCGTCGATGTCACTTCAGCAAACACCACCATTGTGTCGCTTGGTCAAAGTGTTTTTATCAATTTGGTACACTTTCAGCCTAATTTCAAGGTTTAACAGAAAATGAGAAGCGGGTATAAAATTGGATCTAGTGACAGTCTTTTACCAATTTCCTCCGCCGGCTAAGAGAACTTTAACGAGCCCCTCGTGTTTGGTTATCTTCCTGATCTATGTTTGTATCTTGAGCATAACCGATAAATACGGCGTCAAATTTAGGCACCAGATGTGAACTATACAATGGGGGCTTCGAATTGTTCATCATTGTCTCATGTCTGGTCAAACCTGCTAAATCTGCTGTAGCACTAAACGGAGGTCGCGCGAATCACAAAATGGCACGTGCTTCGCCGACTATCGCAACCGCATTGATGCATGCAATACTATGAAGCAACCTAGTGACCAGAAAATTTACCGTCCTTTTAGATCAGCTTGGGAATTAAATGAGGATATTTTAAAAAAGAAATCCAGTTCCCCTTGACGTCCAAAGGCCACACGATATTGTGAAAAATGGAATGTAAGTGCAAAGCGGCTTAGAAACAACGGCTTGCCCGTCGTTGTCACACACGTAAAAAGACGAAGACAATGGAGATGACAGACGTAGGCGTCACCAAAGCTCTGCTACTATGTCAACAAGTGGCGTTTTTTATTCAAAGCACAAAGTAGAACAGGGCTTCAAACAGCGAACTCCGGACCGACCACCTTATGCGTAATCCATTCACTGCGAGTACTGACTGACTGGACATTGTGTGTTCCTGTAAACTGGGCGGGATATGGTTGAAAAATCACTCTAGTAGCACCGAGGAGGGTAGACTGAAACCAGTTTCCTGAAATATTTTACCACCTGATCGTAGAACTGCTTTAGGAAGCACTCTCTTGTCACTTATTTTCCCATTTGTTATATCTGAACTAAAGATATTTTAGTATGATAGCCTCGCCTTAAATATAAGTGAGCGGTAAGTACACTTTGGTTTCTACTCCCAGGTCTAAAGTGTTAAGTACTAATGTCGCAAATAAATAAAGAGGAGACGCGGAAAATGATTTTATGCGGTAAGAAGCATATGAAGACGCACCCTCTTACCAAGCGTAACCTTGACTTCCTCCAGCATAATCGCTGTAAAACTCAAAACTTTTACAATTAACAAATAGCTGCATGTTATTTACGGTTTCATTAGGAAAATGCATTTCACTCGGGAAGTTATTATCGACACCAGACCAAAAGACATAAACCGTAACTGGAACATAGTTACGAAATATCCTACTAAACTGCGGGTAAATTATATGGTTAATCAGCTATTCGTGGTTAACTGTTATAGTGTAAATCACCTGACTCTCAGGTCCCAGGTTCGAGTCTTCCTCGAGATTGGTTTAGAAACCCCAAGCAAGGATGAACGAGCTACACAATTCTTGGCCCCACAGCGTACTTTTACTTTATCTTCAGATTGAAGTCTAAATCAAAACTTGTATGTTGTTGCCGCTTTACAGTCTCTGCAGCAATATCATCCACACCAAGGCAGTTGAGTATCCTGCGACTTTGGTTCAGAGCAGCATATAGTGTAGCTGTTTGCTCATTTAAGATATACAACCCTAATACATTTCACGTGTTTAGACCTCACTTAAAAGTCTATTTTATTGGAGTACTAATATTTGTACTATATTTTTAGCCTATATGTGCAAAGAAAAATCTGAAAGGTTAATCGGTATGCACTTCAAAATCACAGTTCATCTCAGTATACCACAGGACACCACGGTGCACTTATGGTGCTGTTTTTGAACACCTTTACCCAACAGTTACGTGAATCTTCATAGAACAATAAACAATCCTGGCAAATGACGGAAAACTAAAAGCAGTGAGTTCTCTCTACAATTCGGTAGAGCTAAACAGTGAATCAAATCTAGTAAAATATTCTGACTTACAGAAATTACAAACTTCTACCCGTAGTTCATTAAGGCTGGTAGCCACACTCGGTCGACTGATTATTTCTGTGTCAAATTTAGCATCAGACTTAAGGAAATTTCTTGTTCAAATTTTTCAATAATACACTTGTAATGTACTTTTAACCTCCGATTTTTTTCCAAAGGACATGTACACAAACTCAACGAACTAGAGGGTTCTGATTCAAAACTGAAGGTTCGTGAATACCACTAACCAAAAATTTGTTGAAATCATGTGTCAAATATGGTGGTCTGATCAAAATGTTTGCAAAAGCAATTAATCACACACAGTATCGCTGCCGAAGACGCTAATATGTATTTCGTTCTCTGAAAGTGCATTAGATATCTTCAGTACCGTCAGTTCTGTTTTCTGTCCACTGTGCGTTAAAGTTATTCAAAGGCACTTTTGGCGGTACACACTAATGGGGATGTTTTTGATATCAGGTACCAGGTTTTTTCGTGTGCGTATTCTGTTTTGGGAAGTGCTGGCTCTGGATTTTACACTGGTATAGTTTTCACTGGCCGCTTCGACAGCTTGTAATATGGTGAAAAATCGTTACCACCAGTTTTGCTACGTACGACTGGAAAAATATTTATCGAATTGCTCTCTCAAACGGAATGTAGGGGAATGAAAACAACGGAGATTTTCTATCTTGCGGTATGGGTTTTGTTATTTTTAGTGCACACTATTCTTCTCTTACCACTTCACTGAATATTCAAATAATTTACACTGTCATCTGTCACATTAAATTTGTTTGTGGCCTATCTCGAAAATTACCCACAGACACCGGCAAGTTAAAGCTTGCCCAGATGACCAGGGATAATATAATTTATTTTGCCATCCTCTGCAATTTCTGTAGGGTTACGCGGCCAGCCTTTACTGATGACCAAATATTAAACCATAGTCTGATGGTTTATGCTATCATCTGCCTTTTCTTGATGGAATGTGTTTCTAAGTCTAGCTGCTCACAACAGAAGCAATGGCAAATATGGGGTCCAATGTATTGCTATAGGACTCACTGACCAGAAAAATAGTTGCAAAGTGATTGCGAGCCTAGAAAATGCCAACAGTCAGATAAGGAAGTTGTGGTGATGTGACGTGTTTTATCAAAGTGCAATGTAAATATTATTCTCAGTGAGCTCTGACCTTCTCTTCAGGGGTAACGGTCCCTTTTCACAACTATACGCATGCCGAAAAGACGATGAGATATGGTGGTTTCACAATCAGCATTTTAGCGTTACCGTAACATGGTTGATGGATTCTATAATCGGTCTCCAGGCCGTCCGAGCAATCAGGGTTCAACCAACCCCCCTAGGCGGTCAACTTGTTTAATATAGACGCAGGTATACAGTTATTGTCCAGGACCTTCAGTTCTAATGCCGTGAAGAATTCAAACTAGCCCGAATGCCTCTAATAGGATAACTGAAGAGCGATGAAGTGAAGCAGGTGTTCGGCGATACTGGAGATACGTGATGGTAAAAACGAAAAACCTTCATAAGACTACTTCCACTACTACTTCGTCCCGTCGCACTTTACGGATTCAACATCTGCCCATCGAAGGTCTCTCTTGTTTGACAGTCAGGAGTGCCTAACTATTGGTATTCGAGAGGTTTCCTGAAGACATGGTAGTACGGTCGGTTGTCGAGCTGTCAGCGTAATCTGGAGTAATAAATCTTTCTTTGTTATTCCAACGGCGGAAAACCACAGTGATCGGGACATACGCTTGGAAATTCTCCTGTCCTTACGAAAACACTGGTTCGTGCTGCCGCTGTGATTGTCAGGTAAAAACTGGCATGCTACAACCAAGCGTGATATTGATAGTCTGGAATTCTTACCAGTTAGAGGTTTTCGACGCTGGGCTGGATCAGGCTTGACACTAATTAGGTTATACTGCGTACTTTTTGGACTGAAATTACTCTTGCCCTTATGCGAACGTTCAGTTAAATGCGTGGGTGTTAATCGGGCATCCCCTGTTTACGCGACACTACTGGTCCATGGGTCGTAGTGACTGCTTGTCGCGTCTTGGAGACTAACAATTTCGCATCAGGGTAATTTAACTTTTTTCACGTGGCCAGTTCAAAGTGGAAAACGATAAAATGTGACCTCAAACACAAGTGTTTATTTTCTTTTCCAGAGAATATAACTTACGGCACATCGTCCAACGAAGAAGTTGTAATCCGCAATACGCCTGGGACAGGCTAATCTTTTCGCGTCATTTAGCAGCAAGCCTGAGCTAAAACTAAAGTAGAAGTAGGTATTTAGGAGTTTACCGTCGTAACTACAAGGTCCCAGTTCATAAGATGATTCATTTAAGTCTCAGTAAAGTTTGAAATATGACATCTAGATATAAATCAAATGTTATACTTTTTGGTACAAAAGAGAACGAAACCTTTACGCTGTGAAGAAGAGCAAGGAAAAAAGCTTAGGAAAAATGCTGCTTCAACTTGAAACGGAAGGAGCTATTGGTGATCAGCGTGGAAGTATGGTACCAAAGATAGACAGAAGAATGCGAAATAACGGAGAAACAAGTTTATCGGAAAACAGCAAAACAAAAGTCTTTCGGTCAAAGTCGCATGATAAACCATGTTCTTGGTGTCACTGATTGAGTGCCTTCGTGCAAACTCCGGAGTTATGGGCACCTGCCAGATTGTTTGTGAATTCTGGGTTCACAGTGGCCAATTACTACGTCAAACCAAACTAATGACGAGGATAAGTTAATCTTAGAGCTTCGTAGTTAAGCTTCATTGAGCAACTTTTAACTGGGATGTTAGACCTTTGATTCAGTACACGACAGTTTCGTAGATACACCTGAACCCTTCTGTTTGTTCAATGGGGAGAAACATGAACAAATCTACCGCAAAGAATACATGTTCCCAGTTTGCACTAATTTCCTGTTTTCCCGTTTTAGTGAATCTCCTGTCTTATTATCCAATAAAAATCAAGTGAAGTGAGTCAAAATCCGCCTAATCGTCTATAGGATAAATTCTGTCATCTGATTTTTTGTTAGGCACCTAGTTGATTGAACTTAGAGGGGTTTCTTATGACAGACGGTGATGTTACAGAGTGAGAATCGGTCTCGATCGTGTTTAACGCAACTTGTGCCCCTTCACCTACCCCTTTCTCATCATTTGAACATGTGGTCAGTTCACTGACAGCCATAACACATGCTGCGGTTCATAACAATTAAACGACTCACTCTTATCAATCTGTCTTGTAAACTTTGGTAAAATACTGTGATTAACATATCGTTCTGACTAAAAATCCTGTGTGCAAACTCAAGTATGAAAACTTACAACAACTGCCTATCCATTGTTACTTACCCTTCCGATTCTATAGGAAATTATTTTGTAACAATGGCTGGCTCCAATTTAAGGTGAATGAGCGGCGTCTACCTACTTTAGGTAATCAATCATTGAGGCCAAAAAAAAGTTGGCTCCACGGAGACTTGAGCAAAACTTGGAGTTTCCTGAACCGTTACTACGTCAATCAAAATAAACTGCAACCAAAATAGCTGGAAGTAAGGCTCATCAGAAAAGAGATAAGTATAATTACAAGGTAGTTAAAGCATGCTGTGTCCAAAGAGAATTCTTGAAAACCTCTCCAGGTTCTATTGATTTCTTCCCGGATAACAAGCAGATGTGTGGTTGTTTCAACTTCCACTATATGGGTTGGGGGAAGAAATTACACTGCATTAAAAAGATACAGTGCATTGTGAGGACAAAAATATCTGTCTGGAATCAGTAGAGTGTCCAGAAGTAAGAAACAGTTTAACTGGAGTATGTAACTATCATACGATTTTCTGCAAATCGAGCAAAACCACGAAGTGCTGAACAGTTCCCTGGAAGAATGAAATCTCCGCTTATAGATCACATATTTACAGCGGATGATGAATAAATTTAGCCAGTACGGGGATGATTCTGTGTCACAATTAAAGAAGTTAGTTTTTCAAAGCACTTTAGATAAGGAGATGTTGTTTGAAACCATAGTGTACTGGAGGTTTAGTCACAGGACACCTTAACAAGTAAGGAAAATAACAAAATCTGGGGGTTATGGCTCATGAAAGGTTAAAGAAGGGAACATATGTAGAATGGTGAAGACGAACCTCCCATTTGTGCATGGCTTAGATCATTACTTAGTCGATAAATCACCGATGTTAAGCGCAGAATGTCATGGCAATCGGTATTGGTCTTCCTCACTCCAGAAGCACCAACCATTGAGGTCACAAATAATAGTAAACTGAGATCCTAACTGGTCTCCTAAGAACATTGCACGTATAACGATTGCACGACGTCCGCATTATTCACTCCATTTTTCGTGTTTTTTACTTGGTTTTCATTTTATTGTTCTTCGCATGGGTGACCCTAGGTTTCCGAATTGTGTGATCTAAAAATCAACCCAAGTTGTAGTGTCCGCTTTCATTTTCCCCAAACGTTGCGCGCAAGCCGGTTAATTCCGTCTGAACCTTATGTACTCGGGGGCCTGTAAATAATCGGAATCGCACAGTTGGTTATAGACCATTGGGATTTTCAAAAATTGTGTTCAAACCACTCTTGTTTGTCCATTCGTCCTTATGCTCTAGTCAAATATAAACAGTTTTTTTCTGCTCAGACGTAGTGATTGAGATTTTCACGTACTTAAAGCCTGAACGAAAAGGATAATGACATCATGGGGAGCTATGAGTCATCAGCAGTGCTCAACTCACAGCACTTCAGGTCTTCTAGCTCAGACAGCCTTGTAAGCTTTTCTTGGTCCTTGGCTTCGTACATCAACTCTGTTCCCCCCTTCGAGGCTGCCTGAACAAAAAAACTGTCGGTGCGGATTTGGGTCGTTCCTGTTGGACGAAATGTATCTATGCATGATTTGGATAGCTGGTCATACCTTCACACTAGACTGAAGTGTCATGAGAACCAAGTATACAGAGGTCATTTCTGGAAACATAGCCTTCAGTAGGGTGACATGCTCTTGGGAAAAATTTCACTTTCGTATTAATTACAGTGCACCTCGGTGGCAAGTACTGAACACGGACAACGCGAAAAACACCCGCAGGTTGCAAATCAACTAGTCTCGCTAAAGGCCGCTTGGTTCCGTTAGTCATCAAGCCTCATAAAGAAAATTACAGTAACGTTGGAGCAAGCCAAGTGAGAGAAAACAGCTGACAAAACAGAATGTCCAAGTAAAAATTATAATCAAGGGCATCAGAATTAGAGTGAGCAAGGCGTTACCGGTTTGGCACTAATACCCTGGGTGTGGAAATGATTGGTTTATAGGCACCTGAGACCAAAGGTTTGTACCTCAAAACTGGAGTCAATGCTTGAGAAGAAAAGTCCATGAAGAACTTGTATTTAAAAAAACGGTTGTCTTCATATATGTGATAATACAGCCACAAATAGTCGGCGGAAATCAAACCCTATAATCAACCGATCTTAATGCTGTCATGGTAGTGCAGTCAAATTTCTTGCAATACAACCACACCATTATGATGACCGTGCCTCCAGAAGTCATGACAATTTTTGCTATTATTCCCTGGAACAAATGTGAGCATTTTCACCAGAATTTCAATTCTTTCTTCACATTTCTGTCCAATTGGTCTCACCAAGCGCTTTTTGCATTTTGACGTCCCTTGTGGTCTAAAGTAATATGTTTCAGTTGCTCACTCACACTCTGACTGATTCTTTTCATCACTGATGTGTGAAAGTGTAAACATTTCATGGAACGTAAATGCAGCTCACTATAAGTATAAGTACATTAAAGCATAACGAGATGAAAATGGCGTTCCTCTGCAAAAATGTATAATGTTGTACAAAAATGTACAACAAATTGTAGTGTCAGATAGTTCCGCAAACTGTGGTGATACCTCGCAGGAAATGTTATTTTTTCGCGGTCATAACAAAACAGTGCCTCAGCAACATTCTCGGAGCCAGGGTGGTGAACTATGCGGGATTAAACTTGCTGAAACCTTATGGGTGTCCTTCAGCGTGACCTTTAACGTTGAAATGAAGAATACACAACCGAAACATATTTACCCTGCAGTAAACCTTGAAACATTATAATGTGCAGCATGTTTCGAAAGCACGGAGTTTTGATCAAACTAGTCTGGTAGGCCAGTCAGCGACACCGCGATAGATTAACTGCAAGTTTATATGATGTCAAAAAGCCACGACTCGCTTGCCTATCAAATGACTATCCTGAGTTTTCGGGTGAGTGGAGCATTTGCTAGCACAAGAGGGTGTCACTAATTCCATGCATTTTAAGTTTCAGAGAGAAAGTGATGGTATAATAAGCGGTATTGATGTGTGACACGCGACTAGTTAGGAGTGGCTGCCTCGCAGTTTTGGTATATATCTGCGAGTATGTTTTAGTGACTGACGATGTTAAGGAAGCGGAGACAAGTGTCAATTACTAAGGCCCGTGCTCAGCAAAATTACGAAGAGATCCCAGTCAGAGCAGTCATCGTCTTGTGTAAGGAATGTAAACAGTTGCCACGCTCACTTCCACACTTACTGGTGGTCTTTGGTTATTAGTTGGCAACACATTGGGCCACTAGTTAGGTTCCAATTTATTAGCATGCAATGCTCTAATTCTTGATAGTGTACCACATTCAGATCAGTTCTTGTATTTCCTGTGTGGTCCTCAATTTTGCTGGAAAATCATCCATATTGTAACATGTTGACATGATAAAATGGGTTATTATAACAGCCGTGTTAGTAGAAGAGGTGTGTTAGTGATATGTTACTGAGGCAGCACATTTAGCAGTCTCCAATTCTGGGTTCACAAATGTACAGCTTAGCAGAATAGGATCGGACACTCAAATTGAAGACACACATATGCACTGAAATCTAGAAACTGACATACTAGCCTAATATCCTATCTACTCAGACACCAAAAAGCTAACCAGTCCCTCCCGTGGTCATCTGATTCTGTCACGGAGGAACTTCACTCAACAAGTGTCATTCACGTTTACTGCACCCACGGAACACGTGGTAACTCATACCAGCAGTTTACATTCCTCCTGGAAAGGGCTCTTCGTGCATTTAGTCCTGACCACATTCGATTCAAGGCAGTGTACATGAAGTTGTGAATTTCAACTGTCAAATCGCCAATCCTCTTTGAAAGCCGAGAGATTCTAAGAGGTTTGAAAGGTTGTCACTTTTGGCGTAGTCCCCCTAGATGAACGTAGCCACCACTGGTGTGGTCTTCATCACACCTCACAGCTTTGCACCTTCCAGTGCATTTACTGAGAGCGTGCGAGATTATTTCACAAAGCAAATTTTTTATCTGCTCAAAGGCTTAGACTTATGTCCACTAATCTACACCTATGATGCAGCTATCTCATCCATCCGTCCTCTACGGAAGGGGACACGAATTGTAAGATACGATTAATTAAAATAGTGAAAACTTTGACGATAGGAACGAAGTGCATAGAGCATTAGGTTTTCACAAGTGATCACATCCTGGAGTTAGGAGAAGTTAGGTACAACTCTGTTCGATTATTTCATGCATTTTGTAGACAACAGATGAATTGTTGTAGCTAAAAATCTAGTTTTGATTTGCAAATGGAATCAATTTTCGAAGGAAATCCAACAACCACTGCAAAGAGGATTTATTCGCGCTGGTACATATCACGGATATCTTGTAAAATTAGACCTCTTGTCAGCCTGGACCAGAGTTGAGTACTTTTCCATCAAGCTATCAGTTACTGGTAAGAAGTTTGATGAGTTCGAACCTGGACAGAATATAATACCGCCACTGCTGAAGTCACAGGGTTCACGTGATGTGCCTATGTGACATTTTCCTTTCTGAACAAGTCATTTTACCGCATAGTGCACATGCATGTATACGTACACATTTACACATATATACGCGTATATACATATAGACCTGCATACACACATAAATAACTGGCGGTTGGTCTTTTTTCTGCGCCCGACTACTTGTTGCCAGACAGATAATCCGGCTGAGAGAATAAATCAACCGTCAGTCAGGAAAACAAGATTGCCAGTATTCTACCTGTTAGGAAGTCAAACAAACGGGTCTCTTGAAGACCATTACGCGCGAAAACCTATATAGGGATATGCGCGTAAGTGAACAAGGGTATTTGAAAACGAAGTCCACGTTCATTTAACCGGTTCTGCACCCTGAGGGATGACATACACACCCAAGGCATAGAACAACAACATTTATATTATATATTATATTATTATATATTATGGATGACATATCATGGTAATATAGCTTTATAAACCGACGAAAGACGAGGTCCACTTTCATGAACATCAACAACTCAAATTTTAACGTTAAGTTATCTAGATCTTCTAAAAGGGGACTATAGAAATCTTCATGTCCACCTTAAAAGACGGGCTACTTTCCTTTTCTTAGTTGAATGGCCATTTTCGTAGTAATTTACCCTGCGTTTAGGAATTTTCACCAAGCACTGTACAGAAGTGTGTCAAATCTCACATAAAAATTTTACAGCGAAAACCTGGCAAGTGTCAAATTAGTGCATAATGAAACAAGTTGAACGAATTTCTTGCCCTCAGTATGCGAGTTAATTGTGAAGCCAATTACTTAGTTCCAGGTCGTCACCCAGCTTCCTGTACTGAATAGATCTTACATATGTAATTTTTCAAAAGGTCAGCTCAGGATATCGAATTTGCAAACTGCACAGCACTAAATTGTTCCTTCATAGACCCCTGCTTTGGCACTTCACTTGAGTGTAGACCAATAAGTTCTGAATTTATTTCAACTCCAGTTCCTAACATCACTGCGAGAATTTGTGTGCCAAATGGAAGTGTTTTTTCTACGCTGGGGAACAACTGTATAGACTGTTTCAGAATTTCGTGAATATTTGTATGATAACGAAATCCGTGGAGACAATGGCTACTTCTTTCCTCAGTATACGACAGTAGTAACATAAGTGGGATTTTCAACTTACAGTTTTTTCTTGAATACGTCAGTAGGTGAATAAGCATGAAATTTTCATACTAAATTCAGTGACACTACATAATTAAGCGAATTCATAGGCATGAAAAATTTAAGCTACTACTATGTGTTAAGCTGCAAGTGGAACAATAAGGAAGGAAGGTTCAATACATTTCCGTAGCTTCTTTGAGATTGAACGGTAGTCAATCATTACCGCTTCCTGACCAGCATGGACACTAGTTATTGAATGGAATTTCTATGTTAATAATTTATCCACGGTCAGTTCCACCCAGTCGGACATTAGTCACTTTGAGTATCCAAACTGCTGACGCGCGAAATCCGTCGGAATCGCCTGGGATTTAAAAGTGAATCACCGCGAACTGAGTCATTCGCAACATCGGATGGAATTCGTTCGACTGTATTGTGCCTTCGGTTTATTCAATTATCCAGATGAACTGAAGCAAAGTTACTCAAACTACACGGCCATTCTGTCTGATTTTGGAGTGGGATGATTCCGGTAAACTCAATTAGGTAACTGCCGCACTTTATTCCAAATTGGCAGCTGAGATAATACAATTTGTTCGCGGTCAGTTTATTTAGGCTTGTACTTAAAAGAAATAATCAAGGATGAAATGAATAATGTGGTAGACTGTGATGCATAGAAACAAATGATGTCGTCCCGTCTGACAGGTGAAAATAAAATCATGGGTTATCATTAGATGCAACCAGCGTAATCATAAAACATACAGTGCACAATCAAGTCCAAGCGTAGGTGGCACAGGCGTGAAGTCGGCCATTTACTGATACGATTTACTTGCGGACATAGCACCTTACAGTCGATCACGCTGTGCAAACTACTGACCCTACATAAAATTGAAATACCTGACCCGAAAATTGATCAACCGCCCTAAGCAATCAAGTTTTGATATGGAGATCAAGATAAACTTACAAACGGGACTAGCAACAAGAAAGGGAGGTTCATTGATACGAGTTCTAAGGGTGTTTGGAAATATTATACTGGAATGTCGTCGGTCGGCTATAAGGTCTCAGCAGGTGCCTTCTTATGAAAGGAAAGCTGGTAGCAGCAGACCTGAGAAAACAAAAGCTTGATTAGTTCTGATCAGTTTGAGCACCCCATTCCCGCTAGCCTCGCCCAGAATCCAGATGTTTTCGGTTTTTCCTCTACATGGGCTTAACTTGCTTGAAGATTCGGTCTTGAATATTCTTTCACACAATAGCTTTATCTTTTCCTTGCTAAACTGGTATGTTTGAACAGATCGGTTAGCATCCACATTCTGAGATGTAAAATGAAATAGAAGCGCTTAGTTAGATTACAAGAGGAAAACTTTTGATAAACCGGTACGTGCACACTAATCGCCAAGACAAGCATTTGGGCTTCTAACCACGGTTACACCTATGGTGCAAGTGGACGTCAGCACAGGGAGTTGGGGCGCTATCCAGTCAGGTATTTTGAAAGACTACTCTAATGAAACCTGCTGCCAGTGAATACCCCTACAATAAGCTTTTGTTGTGCACCAAAACAAGTCAAAAGTGCACCTAAATCCAAGAGGCTGCAGCCCAAGCTTCAGTGAATTTTCATGTCATGTTTATCAAGTGCCCTTTCTCAAAGGCAAACAAGATAAGCGACCGATAAGGCATGAGTTAAAAATGTAGACTTTCTCAATGACGAATATAACGACAACATTACTTGGTCCTCACAGGATCAACACGGCCTCAGCTCCAATATGAAGAAACCATGGTTTTCTCTTTTTTACTGTTAACCTCACTGATTTGTTGTGTACTGAGGATCCTGTTAAAGGTGTGTGCTATCTGGCGTGAGAAAACAGCAACCGGACTTAACCGGAGTGGTCAGGCGAAGTATGCAAGAAGTTGCAAACCACTACTATAAGGACAGTTTTAGTTAACGGTTTTGCGCACTTTTTTGGAGAGCGTATATCCCTCATTCTTGCATTAAAATACAGCTTAATTGGTATTACAGGGTTGCATCAAAGCCCCAAAAATGTACACAATTATGCATCGAAAGAATCCTCCTATTGACGTGAATTTAGCTGCCTTGTGTGTACCTTAGTTTACTGCCTTAGCTGCAGCCACATGGCTGTCGTATTGCTTCACACGTGTGATGAAACCAACGTAATTCGTGGTAAAGTATGGCGGAAGATTGCAGCCAGATGGGCGAGGCCAGCCCAAACCATCAGCATCTTATTAAGTCTCCGCCGTAAACGGTACTAAATGAAATCTATATGAAAGTATCCGGGCACACAGTTATGGTACTGTAGCTGGGGTGACGGTACAGCGAGCTCCGCAGTTCCTTTAAAGATGACGAAAGCGCAGCGGCTGCATACTTGGCTCAAAAAATGGTCACTTTTGATGCAAACTTCTATCAGACAAATAAAATGCCGTGACCTTTGTCCAGAATTAATGAATAACAACTGAGCCCTCCCCAAAGATCTGTAATTTTGCAACGTGACACAAGAACGATTCTATAAACCTAAAGCATTTCCTTTGTCCAAATTGTGTTTGCTCAGGACGGAGATGAATTCCATTTCACCAAGCTAACCGTTGTTCAATGAAAGAAAAGTAGAAAGAAGACGACACATAACTAGCTGTCAAATTCAGTTGTTCATGTGATAGTTCATTTTAACAAAAACAGCAGTTCCCGTCAAGACAACAGCTTGTCATTTAAGCGTGACTATGGTTGCTAGATTTTACAAACTCTACAGAACATACCAACTAAGGGCTCTAGCTAACAGTGGCTATCATGCGTCTTTTCTCACACAGAATTTCACTTTAAGTGCCAATAAACAATCCATTTATTCTGTATGAAACGTTGCACATCAGATCAAAAAGAGCTGCGGTGGACATAGATTGGTAGGATCGAACAAAGCTTTAATTTCTCAAACCTTCCTGGATAACGCCTCAAAACACCGCCAACCGATGACGAACACATGCGTCCTCGGCTGTCATGCATTCACGTTACAAATAGCTACGTCCTCAACTATGAAATCTCGTTACTGTTGTGTTATTACAATGAGACTTTGTACGCCGCACAGTTAACGAGGTTTTACCTACCAAGAACTCGCATCCTAACACATACAACTTGGAAGATAACAATACCGCATACTCGAATTACTCACTGGAATTTGAACATCAATTTTTTCTACGTTTTATCTAACCCCAAAACTATGTATTCGGACTCGATTGTTTGTGCCACGACAGTCCAGTGACCAAGGTGCTTTGAAATGAATTTTTGCATTCCGGAGTACGTCTTATTGCAGGTTTAGTTATTCATAGAATGATACGTTTTTTCCACAACGCGTCAGAATCTCACAGACCTGCAATCTGGACAGTTAACTCCCAGTTCACACTGTGTGAATAGGTGAAAGTGCGAATCTACAATGGACCATGGGGAGGCCAAAAATCAGGCCCCGGAAGACGGAGCCACGTTATTAGGTAGAATGGCATAGTTCTCTCTTGGTGTTAAATTGGGATCGAAATACCCCTGTCGCTTATTCGGCTATTCATTACTCAATAACGCGTCCTAACGAGGAACTAGACATGTATCGTTTGTCGGACAAACGGAAGCCTATTCCAAGAAGTTGAGTTAAATTCTTCGACGCAAAATACTTGCTGCCAATGCTTTTATTTCATGAGTTTACTGAATTTTCCTTTATCATCTGTTCCTAAAGGACAACAGACTTTTGATTTTCATGATTATTCTCATGGGCGTAGTGCTTGTGGATATATACCGCAAGATTAGCCTCCTCCGAGGCAACCGCCTGATGGGACGCAACGACGAAGTCTTCTCTGATAACCGCCTGTACAGTGAAGAATTTACGATTGCATTACATAATGAAGGACTAAGTTGTTTTGAGAGATGATCACCTCTGACGGTGGTACCCGATTTTATCCGAACATTACAATTGTAATGTCCTGCAAAATGGCTGAGAAACTTCGTGAAAGTGGCAGCCAGATAAGCTCTGCAATGAACAAAACCGTTTGGTTGCACCTGCGAAGACGAAGGCTGAGTCAGTGCAAACAGTTCTACTGTTGTTTTCGCATTAAGAAGGTGTAAGAAACGGAGCACCTCATGGGAATGTTCAAACCTTATGTAGTGCGAATATAGCAAGCAGCTTTTACGTTATGCAAGCTTTATAGTTCGGTTGATTCTTGCCGTTGAGAACAGAGTTTTATTAGTACCTTCCACTGTGTCCCTTACCTACTTCCAAAACGTTACAACGACCGCTAGAATTTTAAGCATCAACAACCTGGCTTGATAACTGAGCTGGACATTTGTACATTTCTTAGGTAACCGACTTTGCTTGATATCATTGAGAGAGTAGACGCAACCGTTTAATTCACACGTATACAGCAATACGGTGTTTTCTCGGTACACAAAAAAGAAAGGTGGCATTTCGTTGAGATTTCCTGACAAACCTGCGAAACTCTCAAGTTAATACCTCTAGCGAACCGGTCGTGAAAATGGGTATTATCATTACGGAAACTCTTTTCCTTTTAAATCAAACTCTCCAGCCTTTGAGTAGAAATGCGGATTCGCAAATGGAAGCTTTTGCTTGGAGGAGGATATCTTAAGCGGCAAATCTGAGTGTGCAATGTTTAGCTCGATAATCCACTCGGAAATGTTTGTTTACACATCTCTCCTCCGTGAGTCCAGAAAATGGGACTTAATCCCTCCTGGAGCAATAAACTTCTCCACCCGTTAATTCCTACCTCACCATTCACTTTGAACATTCGAGCAACCCTAAACCTAAATGAAACATGCAAAGCAGTAAATCCTAGCTAAATGGTGTTTTCGAAATTTGGCAATTTGTTTATAAACTCCCTAGCTCCTTTACGCGCAATCACCTCTTTCGCCTCTTCCTTTCACATAGATGATTAAGTACAGTGCTTGATTGGCTTTCTTCATGCGGGGTATGGCGTGAATTGCGCAGCCTTCTTTAGTTGATCCGGATTTACCACACAATTGAAAATTGGACAATATGAGCAAACCCAACGCCGATCCTTTTTCTAAAATGGAGTGTATAACTGGATTTTGGCTAAAACTCAGCATAAACTAGGCATTTATGAAGGTCTATGTTGATGCAGAAGATGTTGGTGGCCCAAATCGTTCGGTTTGACATAAATGAAAACAATAAGTCAATGCTAATGTCAATAAATACATCAGAAGTTTCCATTTCGGTGCAATATATTTTGGAGAAAATGCCACGTAAACATCCGTTATTGTACCATATGTTATAAATTTCAGGTTGAAACGCATGTGTCAAAACAGTTCGATATTTTATTGCACACTTCTTAGGTTTTAGTGGAACTTAATCGCGTGACGCAAATAAACTTCTTCAAGTTGGTACAGAAAAAGACGGTTAACACAGGAAGGAAACGAAGGAATTTTAGTGTCATTTAAGACTACATCCTACAAGTGAAGTCGGTTTAGGGTGAAAAGTCAAAAAGCATGACACAACCGTTTTACCTCTGTAAGATTTTATTGAAAGTGCATATCCTACTTGTCAGTCGATCCCACTACGCTACGGTTGATAGCCCTGTTAGGTGGTTATGTGACTGGATGTAACAGTTTTGCAGTCCGTTGCGAAATTTCAGCATAGATTGACTATGCATGGAAAATTGAAAATCTCTTAGGTTAAAGTATTTGTATCTATACGTTTATAAGCACCGAGATTCCTGTGGTTGGACACGCATTGCTATGCCACCAAGAGACACGAACTCTTGACTGAGGTTCCATTCATATATATGTGTGGTACGCTGTCATGTGGCGCACGAACAGGTCAGCACTCAATAGGATAAGACGAATGGGTCAGCAATTAGTCTACTGTAATTTGGATACAATTAGCTGAAAATGGGTTGTGCTTTCTACCATCCTGAAAAATGTTAGGTAATAACGAGATATTATTTATAATAACACTAAGTCAAATATAGTGGAGCGAAATTTGTATATTGAAAGACTTTCCTGATTTAAACGGTTTAACACTACTAAGATGGCTACCAACCAATGGTTATTGTATACTTAGCATACCAGGTAGGAGGTTAAAGCTACGAAATCTGATAATTGTAGCCAACTATAATGTCTATGACGAAGAATATTACGCCCTGCTTATCAAGATCATTTATTTATCAAGTTCAAATGATTAACATCTAAATCCAGCCTGTATCTTGATGATGAAAATTTGGTTGCAACGACAACTAATGAGCTGCTTTTAACAGAATTTGCAACCCGGAAAATTAAAGTATGTTTCCAAACTGTCGGGTATTAAATGTGATTCCGTAAGATTTGGCACTTAGGTATACGTTAGATGGCCAGGCTTCCCTGTTCCCAATCATTTCTTAAATACTAAAAAAATGAGTGCTGTGCCATGTTAGGCTGCTGAGGATTTTAAAAGCGACTTTATTGATAGATACCTACTTCCTGACCAGGGTGGCACAAATATTCAATGGTCATTACTCTCAAGCACAGCCCTTTTTGGCCTTACAAGGTTAAACCCACTCTCCTACGGCAGTAAGCTGTCTTGCATTTAATTTTTCAGACAGCCGAAATCCTCCAACTTATACTGGAGCTTACATTAACGAACCACCCAAACTCGAAGTAACGCCAAGAAGGATGAAGCATCATCTCGATTTTGCTGGACAATCCTGGTCTTCCGTTAAATACAACGTTTTCATATCAATTCGGTTTTAATGGGCAACTCAACTGAAACCCGGCTGAGCCTCTCGTTTATAACATTCTTCAGACTGGTGCCAAAAATATCACGTTGGGTTGGTTGATCAGCAAATTTTCCACTCAGATGTCAGAACTTACAATTCTCAAATGCATTGGAATGGAACAGGTTGTTATGTATATGCATTTGTTCACTATGAAGTGCTTGTTTTCAGCTAGTTGCAGCTTTTTACAGGCAGAATTCTTTTTCCGAATACCGCTGTCTGCAAATCAAGCTACCAGTTACATCAAATGAGCAAACAACCACCCGACATTTGAGTGATGAATGAGGTGCGCTGAAGTGGAATATTTGTCCACGCCCGAATGAACGACATCGATTTCACATCTATCGAATTTCACGGACGGCTTATGCAATCGAATGCAACAACTATTCAACAAAATAGCCAGGCCTCAAGTCCAACATCAAACAACCTCCATCAGGTTTGCGTGCTTGCGGGGAGACAGAAACGAGTATACCGCTTTCGGGGATCGGCTACTTCTACCATGTAACGAAATAGCAGGTTAATTGTTTTGTTTTACGTACTAGAATTCATGTAACGACAATGGTAAAAACGTTCAGGCAGAAAGTGACACGTGTATAATTGAGTTTTAGTTACTCGTGAGTTTGTTCTCCGAAAGCGCACCCCATAAAATGCGTAAAAATGTTGTTTGCTCTTGTCTTGGGATCAAAATGTGATTACCCTACGTATGTTCAAAAGCCGTAAGATCTGTCCTTCTGTGTAGACACCAATTAAAGATGCGCAAAAATGCTATGGTTAAGCACCACCACCATGAGGATGTCCACCAGTTAGCCCGAAAGAACAACTGCAGGCTGTACTTGTTTGTTGTCTGTGGAGAGAGAAGACGGTGGGTAGAAGAAAAAATTCTTGAATGCAATCCAGACTGACTGCGAAAAGCTCGAAATGGAGAAACTGAAATAAAACTCAGTCAGCATGCGATAAGCATCGCCGAGTGGGCCGAGGGTTGTCACAGCTTGTGCATTCGTCCGAACCTACGGGCAATAACGTAGTAATTAAGCCAAAACGACGAAAATTCCGGTCCAGCCTATCTGTATATTTGCTCGTTCCCCACTTAGTGTGGTACAGCTGAGGAGAATTTGTTTTCACGCCATTCTTATCTACCCAGATTTCTTCCTGTTTACAAGGGAAAGGAAATGTCACACGCTTGAGCTTCACATTAAAGACAGCGTCTCATCGATGCACACGCATGATCTTAAGAGGAATTCTAGTCCCGGTTCTCCGACTTTGAACGCAAGAGCATTCGACTGACCTGTGGGTCAAGAAATATTCTGGCAGAATTGCCAAACAATCTGTTTACTTTTGCTGGTCAATTGCCTCTACAGCAGTCGAGTTTGAATAATTCTAAAATATCACAACTACGTAAAAGTAAGAAAAAGAGGTTTAGTTCTTTTTGATCTTAGTGTTTCCAGTCGGAAAAGCTTATCAATAAGTATAGGCGAGAGCTTTGTATATTTTTTGCTGATTCTATCCGCAGTCCTTAGTGAAAGTGAAGGGAACAAAAACAACAACAATGGTATAGAAATTCAGGAAGATGGTTTTCTTTTGATCACCCTTTCACATGAGTTCTAGATAAAAGACCAATTAAAAGGCGCATTACGTCTAGATAATCTGAAGATAGCTTTCGCATGACCACAGGAGATATTGCGAACTTGTTTCACAACCGGATATTGGCTATGGGTAACCACATAGCTATTTTTTTCTATTTAGTTAAGCATAAACGAACATTCTGATCAGTCTGCTTAAAACACGAAACGCAAACAATCAGTACCCAAATGACGTCAACCGGAGCCACTCAAACAACCACTTAACGTATGCAATGTGCTTTGGGGTGGCAGCCAAAAATAAATAGGGTAAACTGAACATATTCAAGATGCGTGGCAAAAAAGCTATACCACAAAACGAATTTGGTCAAGGCTTGCTTTGTCTGAAATCTACTTCAGGGAGCCCTTCACGATTGTGTAAAGAGTTTTTCTCCCTGTTGTCATCTTTATCGGGGATATATTATAGCTAAGCGCCAGAAAACTGTCTAATAGATGAGATTAACTGGCTGTAATATTTCATATATTAATCTTGGGTGACAAACAGGATATCTTTATAACCTACGTATTTCAGGGTAGATTACAAAAAAATGTTTGTGAGAAAAATTAAACTACGAAAGTTTGCGCGTAGGGAAGGTGCCCAGATGAGACTGACATTTTTCCCAAAACAATTTAATTGATAAACTGAAAATTATAAATATCAGACAGTTTGCTACCGCGTAAAATAATCATGATTTTAGTGCCCACTTTTCTTGCGTATTGCCTGGACTTATGCTTATAAACATACTCGTACGAATACTTTAGGGGTGCTAGTATGCATTATGTCATGTGTGTAGAATTTGACCAGACACTATACACAGTTGACTGGAAACACCAGTCACACGTTCACTCAGCCTCTGAACGCATCGTAACAAGACTGTGTTGAAAGGAAAGGCTTATGGATAAAGATTGGTGCGTATCGTTGACATCGCTACTTATAAACTGCAGAAATATGATTGGACGGGAGTAATTTAAAAGCATCATGATGTATCTTCAATCATTTGAAACTTCCGGCCTAAATGCTTTCAATCCACTTTTACGGGCTTGAGTTCTCTAAGACTGCTAAAGTGTTAGCTAAAATAAACATATTCGTATTTTATGGGGCTCCACGGTGTGGCGAGGTACCGTAGAAGTATAGTGAAGTGTCATTTAACGTCACAGCTCGCTGTTTCTGTGTGAGGGTAATCTAGATAGTTTGCAAGCTTATTTGCAAGCATATTTGTAAGCATATTAGTCTTTTGTTTAGAACTGTAACGTTTATTGCTCCAGAAAAGCTTGGGACGAAGAAGAACTCCACTGCACATGTCACCCGTTCGTAGAATCTTTTTAACGAATTAGGGTGATTTCAACTTACAGTGGTTTTGAAACACCCCTTAATGAGATATTACCGAGTAGGGTTTTGAAGGTGCTCTTACTTTTTGTCCGTCAAGCCATTATCAAATGTAAATTTGATATTATCAATAGTCCCGTGAGTGTATTCTTTGGAAAGAACTGAAACACGTTTTTCGATCGCTGAAAGGATGAAAGTTTTTCCAAATTTTGATGAAGTAGGAACTAAGGCCAATTATCTGTGTTTCTACCAAGGGAATTGTATTCGACAGCTCTGACTATTTCACCAGTTAGTTGACGGAGAGGACGGCGAACAACACCTTGCCTATCGAACAACCATTTCACCAATGCTTTTACCCTAATTAGTTTCAAAACGTGGCTTTTCCACTGGGACCAACGAGTCGTTTGGCCACGATACAGACGAGCATTTCTAGGCAACCGTGCTGATCTACTGCCGTATAGGTGTTACCTTCGTTAAATATAATACGTTTGTGTCTTCTCAGTTAATCTAGTAACCTATAGGTGAAAAAAGTCCTAAATAACTAATCAGTGTAGCAAACAGCGTTACACATTTACTCCATTATTTTTCTCGGTGAATCAGCACTGGGACAAAGTAAAGGCAGAATGTTTGGACATTTTCAACGAAAAAATAAGGATTTCCGAATAGAAGTTTGCATTTTATTTTCACTCTTGAGATCAAAACACTGAAGGTAAAACACGCGATTTTTCTCTGGCGGAGGCTAATCTACTGAATACGTGTTTTACATCTAGTTGCATGCCTTACATGTGAAAATGCACTCACTACTTGGTCAATGAAAAAGAGTTCCAGTTTCGAGACCGGTCAAAGAAATTGATGGCCCTTGTCATCCTTTGAACCTACACCTCTGAGCAAAACCGTTAGGTTACTTAGCGAACGAGATGCTAACATGCACTTAATATTTCTCGATTGTGAAAGTAAAAACGTAAAAATGGTCAAAAAATAGCTGGTGACAATGCCTAACATGTTATTTGGGCACGTCTGGAGCGTGAATCATTCAGGGTTTGCTATCATTGACTTTTGTGCACATAAATATGTCCGCAATGTCTCGCTGCATAATCGAATCTGGGCTTGAATGACCGATCATATTCAGATGAACGCTGTGCGGTTAAAAGGTATTTTACATAAAACGACGACGCTTTCCTGGTATTTGGATAGCGACTTTCAGATTTATGCCTTACTACGAGTAACGAATACGTTAACATTTATTCAGCTGTATATCATGAAAGTAGGTGTCACCGTGACTGGAAGCTAATTGACAGACTAACGTGACGTTGTCTTGTCCTCAGGCACTCAATTTGATAGATTTATTTAGGCAACAGCACAATGTTTACGCAGTAAAAAGATAAGACTGGAGTTGATGAGCTAAAATCAGGTATAATAGACTGACTGTCACATTTTGATAATACTGTCTGTTAAAAGCTTAGTCGCTAGGACATGTCAGAGCTCACAGTTTCCTGTATAAACTTGATTACTCTGAAGTGCGTTATAATTCTACTACTACCCCCAACTTCTAATATTTCGTATGATGTTTGTTCCGTTTTACTAAACAAATGTTGCATTTACTCAAGCGTTTAAAGGGTTGGAACCCTTTTAACCTTGAAGGTTCGAATGCAGGTTGGGGTTAACTAAGCACTCTTTGGGCAACTGATTCCAAACCCCATGGTCGACCAAATCAACTAGGCCTTTTTAATCGATATCTGCCCAAAACAAACTGTATTCCATAATTTGCAGTATAATTAAGGCTAAAAACATCACTTTTTATTTCTGCTATTAATGCCTACGAACCTCGTCTGACGCCAGTTTCTTCTATTTTATTTGTTGAGACGTCTTCAACAGGGCAATATTTCACATGGCCTAGGCGTTTTTTCAGTCGACTTGCCTGTCTTTTTGAAAAATTCAGTAAGTCCTTACGATGAAAGGTGTTGAAGTGCTATCGTCCTGGTGTGTAATTTTTATCCGCGAAAATATCTCTCAGTGTATTTTGACGAAGTTACGGGAATATTTCGTCAACATTGCTTATAATCTAGCTGGTCTAATCTTGCTTGCACACTTAATGACTTAATGACGTAAACGCTAAGAAGTATAGATGTATGTGACCAGGTCACATCATAATGTCTTCATATTATCGTCTTCCCAAAATGTCTGTGTTGACGTAAGACACGCAGATTTCAACATAGGCTATTTGAATCTCCCTAATTCGTGCGAAATTTATATACTAAACTAATTTCATACCAGACATTTCATGAGCTGTGTCAGTGTGCACGTGGATGGGAAGCAGTATCCCATACGGCTTACCATATGCCATTGTGTTCCCACGCATATCAACGTTCTGTTATCATTTATGAGGTTGTACGCCCCTACATTCTAAATGACAGCAAACAAGCTGTCTGGATTATTCCTCACCTTCAGTGTTGTTTAACGCAAGAGGACTGGGATAGCCCTACAATTAAGACGCCAAAGTTTCAGAAACGCAGCAATCCTGATACATTAGAGGGGACCGGGCAGTAGTCGACCGAACAGTTAGATGTGCAAAATTCAATCATATGATATTCTGGCTCTCAAGTTACACGGTTCACATAATAGTTAAGTTGGGGTTTATATTTCCTCTACATGGGAACGGCAAATTAATGCTACGTAACCCAACACTTCGCTTTGTCAATATAAAAGTAGCCAAACATTACAGACGACATTATTTTGCCCATTTCAGTTTCCTCGTTTTCTGCTATCTTAACGATTATAGTGCAGTTAAAACAGTATCCATTCAATATTAGAACACGTAATCGCTTTTTAATTTATCTCACGTCAGGTTTTTGTGTTCAAGTGATACGATTCCTGAAAAGTTAAGTTAAGTTTGGCGCCTCATCCATAGTGTTAAGCAGTTTTCAAATGCTTGTTCCTTTTTGTAATACACAAGGACATTTGCTAGGGAGCATAAATTAACACTGGTGATGTATTATTTCCGAAATAGTTTCTTAAAACTTTCTCCACATTTCTTGTTCGATGGGGTTTAATTGTTGACGATCACAATGGGCGATCTTGGTTTAACGATAATTAAGTCCAACTGAACTTTCCGGCAGATTCTCAAAACTTCTCTGAGGAGCTCGGAGGCTTTGGACAAGTGGTCTGCGATTTTGTATTTACCACATCTAGTGTTGTCGCTGTGACTTCCTTGATGAAGTCAGTAGATGAGCTGAAAAACCTATGTTTTATTCACACGTGTCCTGGTTTCTGAATAAAGTAGCTGCACACTGGAAAATATAGTAATTCCCCTACACCTCGGATTGGGTAACGGCACACGCCGGCCGTTGAGTAATCTCTACTAAAAAAATCTACTACCCTGACGCATCTCAACTCGTCAACAATATACTTTAGATAAAATGAGCTCTAGGTTATCAGTAAACTACAAGTTTTAAACGCAGGTTAACCGACAGAAAAGTACCATCTAGACTCCTCTTCGTCTAACTTCAGAAAGCATTCAGATTCTAGGTTTCACCTCTCATAGGGGAACGGATTTCTTTCTTTAAAAATATAGATTTGTTAGACCATTATTTTTTTGCGGGAAAATCTTACTTACAAATCTGAAACTCCGAGTATTGTGCAGCTGGTATACACACTGTTTTCAGTCATGTAAATACACGATGACCTTAATACCGGCTTTTTTAGTTCTTTTTCTCGATGACACGATCACAAGTACACTAAAACACATTTAGTACCCAAAGTAATGTTGCTGTACCATAGAACAGCGTTCCCTGTCAACCAAAAAATACAGACTTTTTCCCCCTTCACCGCGTTGGTATAATGTCCATTGGAGATTTCGCATTCATCGCGCCTCATTTTACTCACTGTTTTGGATTTTTTGCACTGGACCCCCAATTTTTTGCGCTGAATCACTCTTTATGTTTCAGATGTCTCAAAATTGTTTTCTCTGTTTTATTTTTCGATACACTTTACTGGCCTTTATAACATGAAATGTGTTTGGAATGTGTAAATAAGCGTTCACAAATGAAGCATGCAAAGGGTATACCATTCATAGTAATCCATCAGCACTGAAATATTCGTAAACTTGGCCGTTAAGTCTTCTCTTCAAGTCTCTTGGAAGGCCGCTCTAAATTTTCCGTCAGAGTGAACTTGCGCGCGGTGTCGGATATATAATAAATTAACGCCGAGCGTTTAGGCAAGAGCGTGGACAGAGTTAACAAGCAAAGTACAAGATTCACTTTGATGTGTTAATTCGGTTGGATGAATTTATCCACTGCGTTAATCTAGCCTAGCGTGTGTTTTGCGGTCGCTCGGTAGGAAGCAACGCTGTGAATAAAAATGTGCCTGAATAGAATCAGTATGTTGCCTGATGGCAATCATTATCGGTGCGTGTTCTATTGTGCTGTTTACAACTTAATTTATTCTCTTAGCTTAAACTATTCACAAATCTTCTAGCACAATCTAACTGAGTAAAAGTCTTGTTTGTTTATTCTCAGCTAGTATGTCAGTTTACATATGTTCAACTGTGAAGGAAATGAAAGTTGAATCTACATACAATAATTCAAGTATGGTATGATGTACCAAGGATTACATTCGCATTCGTTCACCTTTCCAGAAACCGTTTTTGTGCATCACCGCAATTCGCTATAGGGAGTGTATTTTCTATGTGGTGGCTGCACACTTCAAATGGTAGTTAAGATTCACCCTAAACATCAGTTTTTCTTTGTAGATGTATGTGCCTCCTGCAGACCATGACTAGCCCTATCACATTTATGTAGGAATAAACATCTAAGTAACATCGGTTCAATTAACTGCTGAAAAATAATTTGTGGCTGATTATCTTGTTGACAAATCACGGTACTCATGACGCATGGCTATTTGTCTTGTAAGTTGAACACTACTTGGTTGACGATGCACACGAGAAAATGACAGGTGTTGCCGAAAATGTCAGTTTACTTGATTAAACCCAATATTTTACCCAGAAGCGTGATGACAGATGATATCAATTTATTCACACAATAAAATATACATCAAACCTTCTGACATTGGATTAGCTCCTTTTTTGTTATTTCTCTTAAACGTTGCCGACAAAGCAGTGAATTGTATTCAGTGTACCCTTTTCAAGAGAGAAACCAATACTGTATATTTGACTGACAACCTTGCTATTGTTTACATACTATTTGGGAACCAGAGGAAAATTCGTCTGTGGGTTAACGAGAGGGGTCGTTAGCTGCGGTCATTCTGTGAGACAAAACCGTAATCATCTTAACTAAACATGTCATTCTTGATATTGTCTAATATTTGTCGAATTCCATATTATTCTGTGTTGCGCTTGAAACGAGTAATTTACATTTATTCTTTTGGGATGTACCAAACCGACCGAATAATTAATTCTCTTTCTCGGATAACTATGCCTAAATAAAAGTTACATTGAGGTTTCGTTTTTGCAAGCGTATGAAAGGCGACTGCCTTGTAAAACGGTTTCTTTTTGTATGCTAACTATTGGCCTAAAGCGTATTACAAACATCCAGTATGAATAAATTCCGCACCGCTGTCTACATTTATAGAGAGACAGCCAGCAATATTGTCAACTGGCAGTTAGATTGAATATGGTGCCACTATCCTTGCTCGAACTGATGATGACTTTTCCTGGGACCATCCAGAGAGATTCCCAGAAGAGTTGTAGAGCGCTTCGGCTCCTAAAAAGCCACATCTATTTTTTGAAGAAGTTTTAACCAAGCATTTTCATACGAATCCGGCTGTGGGTGGCTCTTAAAGGACATGAATAAACTGAAATTAGACCTAAATAAGAACCTAAGTTCACGCTGAAAATAAAACCTCTTGGACAAAACACGAACACGCAAACATCCGCTAATCGGTCAACTGGTGCCACAGATTTTCAAACCCATTGTTGGGCTTTTGGATTAGCCACATACGGTACGTTTAACTCACTGTTGTCGTACTGGTCGCAATTTGAAAATGTTTGTTTGAAACAAGCTCGTTAATCACAGCATGATTAATACTGGAAGGTCGGGATCGATGCGCCAAGCTACTGGAAATTCCAGCGAACTCAGCTGAATACGTTGAATTCGACATTCGGTTAGAGAAAATGGAGCGTTTCTGTGGAGCCAATTTGCACGTGCTAGTTATTATTTGCAAGTATACACGGATGAATTGCCAACGAAATTCGAAGGGCTTCATCGCCCATAATTAACCTCCAGAATCAAATAAAACAAAACACCAAGCGTCACCAAAAATTAAGCGCAGTACCACTGGGGTCACTGAAGTTAGGATCTTGCAGCCATAAATATACACGTAGTCTGAGATGGTGATTGAGTACGTACGAATTTATAGTATGTGTGCAAACCCGTGGCTGTTCCAAACAGCATGCAGCCGGTGTGCGAGGTTTTGATGCGGCCAAGCGAAATTATTGAAGAATCGATATGAATTTCCGGCATATGTTCCACAGGTACATCAGGCACACTTTTTGTGCGACTCTCCTCTGAAGTACTGTAGTAATTCCTCGGCTATGTGCCTTATTCACATTAGCCTCCCAGCAGCTGCCAGACAGTTGAGGAAATAAATACTTTGGGACGATATCCCCTGATTCACGTGGTGGACGATGTATACAGGCCCAGCACCAAATTTCAAAGTCAAACCTCATCAGTTCTATCAACTCCAACGTGAGTGATGCTTCTTAAGTGTTTCTACAGCATGAATCTGACGTTCACGTTTCAGTCATCACCGATAAACGACAGGGTTCCATATCCAACACATCCCCGACGGTTACGAACAAGACCAATGTATTTTTATGATATTGGCAGACTCAGCTACCCAAATTCTCCATAATAAAGTCTTCTAATAATTGCGTGGCTCTTTTTCTACTATTACTTACAAACGATGTGATCATCAGTAACTTCAGTTTCCATTTTAAGTAAGCTGCTTCAACCGTGAAACCTGTTTAGTTTATTCTGAGAAAAAAGCAGACTGAAAAATATGCCGCAAATTAAAGTGCTCCTACTGGTATTTACTCTGATTATCCACGTTTGTTAGTTTATTATCTGATTATTTTGCTTTCATAGACATTTCCATTCAGATTGCCTGTTCAATTCAAGCAGTGTTTCTTTGGATTAACAATAAAGTTGCCGAACACTGGCTGCAACATTTCTGGCGCTCATACTCTTGTTCCCATAAATCAATAATTTATCCTCGTCAAACTCTAGACCTGACGAGTCCTTCGGAATTTTTAACTACCGCACAAGGACTATTGACGTACTAGTCTTGAATTCAAATCTGACTGGGGAACATCACTCCCGATCAATAGCAAGAAAAACAGATCCTTGAGTCTTGGAGTGCGGTGTACAATAAATCCGGCTTTGTTTTTCATTTGGGCGAGGGAATTGCGACCACAGTATCATCTTAATTTAGTTTTCAGCTAATATCTCAATACAGGTTAGAAACAAATCCGAAGGCTCATTTGTACACATTAAATACCACGAAAGTTGTGTCTGGAAAGATGTGTGTAAAAAATGACGGACCTAACTAGCACTACAATAATTCATCACCACTGTCATTTAACATATTTATAAACTTGCTTTCATGGAATGATGAATAAATTCTCCAAGTAACGAATGCATCTCGACAAAGCCAATCAATAAATGAGACAATTTGATTCCCGACATTTCACGTCATTTTTACCCGTAGAACGAAGAAAACGTTAGCAGTATATTCTACCGGTGCGTCACTGTTACCTGAACTGACAGTAGAAATAAGTGAGGAGGTTTAACAAATATATTTCGCACTCGTTGGATTCATCACTTGTTATAGGATCAACAAGCACTTGAATTTACGAATTATTCTTTTCGTTTCTCATTACAGCACGGAAAAAACGACGAACTGTGGTTCAAAGTTCTGTTCTGTAGATGGCTGAAAATAAGGGGATTCATATGGTCCGCCCAAAAAGACATTTTCTAGATGAATCAGTCCAACAGAAGTCCCTAGTCGTAGAACATCGAACTTTTTCTCCTACTTTCAAGAATAAGTTAATTAAGTTGGCTCCGTGTGATCAAAGCTTCAGTTTCCAACAGCTTTAAAATCAGCACCAAAATGACTGTCTACCAGTAAAAAAGCGCTAAACTAATGGTTGGTATGGGCATTGTTTGTCTTTGGTTTGGTTTAAGTCTTGAGTAAGTCCTCAGGAGCCGTGTACCGGACAAAAATCCAGTTTTAAAGCGGCTAGGTATACAGGTGTGCGACAGTGTTTCTTACCATGCACCATAAAAACTTCTCAACTCAGAACGAAGACTATGGCATGTTTCAACGTACGCCACCCTTTTTCCATAGTTCAACAGATTCGTTAGGGAAGAAAACATTTCGCTGTAGGTCCACAAGTAGTTATCATGAGCGGGGGTTTAAAGCCAACAAGCAAGCGGAATTACCACAGACTGATCACAATATGGCGACCATAATTCAGATAGAAAAAAGTTTCTTTAGTTATACACATGTTCCGCATGGCTTGCTTCGGATCTTCAGTTAAACTTTGTTCGTATGCAAATTTATGTCCCCGATGTGATGATGTTGAACAAATTAGGCAAATTCACGAGGAACCAGGGCTTTTACGTCCGAAAAACGGTGAAATGACTATAAAGTCTCATTTTCGAAGTTACGGTGGCCATTTTGATCAGTGCTGAAAGAAATAGGTACGACTGTACCTGATTTGAACATCAACTGAAAACTTATTTTTACTGGCCAAAGAATGTCGCGTTATCACCAGGTCCGCTGTTGTCCGCAGATTGAAGATTGTATATTTACCATTACGCTTGTAAAGACCTTGTGTGTGTGACTCTGCAAGTTGATCAGAAGCCATATTCTCTACCAAGTATATTCTACAAAGTACTTCCCACTAAGTATGCCTACTTCAAGTTTTGGTCGAAGCCGATTACCTTTCATCTGGTTTCCTTTGGGGAGAAAGGCAGATCCCAACCGAAAAAGGAGAAAACGCTGATAGTTTTCGGACAAAGTTTTATTGGAAATTTTAATTGGCGCATGTAAGTCAATCAACAAACAATGCATTATCCGCGACTTGCACAATAGAATACAGTCTGCACGGTAATATAGTAGTATCTTTGTGGAAATGTGTGACACTTAAGGGAAGGTGGGATGGTCAAAAACAATAGTTCTGTTTTAGAAACAAGTTTTGGATAAGCAAGTATTTCTGTACAGAAACGGAATATCCTCAAGAGTCAGTGTTTCTATGTTATACATTATACATCCGGGTTGATTGTGAACGAGATGTTTGAAAAGGTACATTTCTGTAACGGAAGTAACAGTGCGGCGTTAAACGAGAAAGCAACCAGAAATGCAGTAGAGTTTTCGTTTCACTGTCTGATAAAGCAATAGGAAGAGGAAAGCTGCTACATTCTAAGACCCGTTTTGCTTTCTGTAGGCGGCAACCGAAGTCGCATTTTTCCACCTTTATTTATGCCGTCAACAACCAAAAATGTGATTACTGAGCAGTCCCCTTGTTCATGGGGATAGCCAGATAACGTCCGCTATATGACAACCCTGTCGGTAGTCGGGGTTGTAGTTTTAGGGCATTCGGGTGCAGGTAACACTTCATTCACTCCTACAACACAGATCTGTTTGTCATAAGTTCATGCTATTGAATCTCTAGATACTAAACTCCAATTCTATTACGTATAAAGCCACAGTTTGGGGTTTACGTGTTCCGTATAAAGTTTTGCAGAATTTGTTTCCGAAGTTCAATTGAAAGTAAAAAAGGCATACTCAGGGTAACAGATGAACTTATCATCTTACATCAAACACTTACCTTAAGTTTGTTTGGAGTCGCCTGGACTTAAATGGACTAAAGAAATAATTCTAACACAAAACAGTTATATTAATTGTAAAGTAGTTGCACTCTGGTAACAGTTATCCCGTCCAGAAGCTAAATCGCTTCAGATAAATCACTTCGGATGAACGTAAACTGGAGAGCGTTGGAGCCCACTGGTAAACCTTGACAGTTATCTGATTATAAGGAATACAGCGGTCTCCTGAAGGAGCACTCTTACGAAACGCCCGCTCGATTGTAAACCAGAGGTTAGTGCCTGTTGAGGAGCACACAAAAACTGTCCAACAAAGAAGTTTCCCTATATGCTTTGTGACTAGCAAACTGAACACTTAAATATATGTTCTAAAAAATAAATGCTTAATCGCTGGACAGCATGCAAATAGTTTTTTCCAAAAGGTTGCCTTTCGAAAATCCCCCTAAATATTTGATGGTACGGATCCCATTATATAATCACCTATGAGCGACCACATAATTTACCCTCTTAGGTGAAATCATCTTGTTGTTTATAACCTGCTTATTTTGTCGATCGTCACTTTGACGGCTCCAACGATGAGTAAATCTACACTTAGTGGAGGCAGCGAATTTGCTTTTCTGTTTCTAAGATCATTTGTGTCTCCAACCCCTAGCACACTGCTAGGACATTCGCTCTTTCTCGTAGCTTTGCATAACAAGCTGGAGTTGCATGGTAGCAAGCACCTAGCAAATTGAGTTGAGGATTGTGACCATTTTCGATAGAAGTTTAAAGCATCTGGCAGTGGCGGGCTAATCTTTTGTAAATAGGGTTTTTTTACGTTTTATAACTTTTCGCGTTTATTCAGAGGAATTCCATTGCACTAAACCTTTTAACCAAGTAGAAAAAGCGCCGTCACTGAGAATTTTCAGATGGTCTGTGATTTTCACTGGCTACAATTTGTTCTTGAGTTGGTTGCGAGTCATCCCCGGATTAAGTGAAACAAAATTTTGCGGCCGCATGAAACAGAACTGGTAAAGCGGAATTAGAACTATTCCGAAATACATCCACACTGTCAATCAACAAGTCGCTGGCAGAATTCTAAAATGAAACCCAGAATCTTCAAGGTGATTCATTATTTAGATGAGTGCTGGAAGACCAATCAGTCAACACCCGGCCTGTCATCTGTCCTTATCAATCAAAAGCAAGAAGAATGATGCCTTTCTGATTTTGGGCTTGATATATTCACGTAATCCACTCAGGATAGTCCGTTGGAGAGTAAAAGCGGTCTTCGTCATGCTGTATCGGGATGCCAGTAATAATGGTTAAGAAGGAACAACAAGTTTCTTTTTGGACATATTGTTATCATCATTACTCGTAAATTTTGCGTTTGATACGATTATCAAATTATGCCACGTTATGTTCCATTTGCGTTTTATCAACCTTCAATCACCTTAGAACTATGTGTTTCTGACCTGAGCCAACTATCTTTGAATATCAGCTAACGCGTGGAATTACCAACGATACATGACACGTAAACATATGAAACAGCAATAATAGCAATTAAAATCATTTCCAAAAGAACTGTTGTGTATGTGCTTAATGAATATGCCGATATTTCTATACATTGCCGCAATAAGAAGCAAAGCCACTCTCCAAGGGAATTTTATGTGAAATTACGGAGGATACAGGGAATGCTGGGTGACCAAAAACCATGCCCTGTGGTGGGTGGTTTCAATCCAGCATTGTGGTTGTCCCATAATACAAAATGCCTATTAGATTGGTCATGCATATGCCATCCACATGGTTGTCATTTCATTGCCACGAAAAACTGTCTACATGCAGAATGAGTTATTTTAGTGCATCCGTGTGTCGTGGCTTTTCAGTATAACTAAACAAACCGGGATAGTGTCGCGTTATTAAATGATATTTTTCGTTGCAGAGTGCTCACATCTGGCACTACAAGTTACGACTCGAGCAAACTCCTTTAGGGAATTCTAAAATGTTTATATGACAAGATTATTTCTTAGCGGAAGAACATATAAACCCTACTGGACGTCTTCAGCTGTGGAGAAAATAAATTTTGTTTTACGTGGGTGTTTTTTAAACAGGGTTTATGAATGATTGGTGAACGTTTCCATTTCATTTGAAGTGAATGCTCTAGATATTCAGTACCGGAACATATCAGTGGTTTATACGTGTCACACAAAATGGCAAAAATTTGCGAGGGGTTTCAGTCCCTGTCATCTGGGTCATATAAAACTGGCCTTGTTTTCATACGGATGTGTGATAGCGAAGACTTATTATCAGTAGCACCGAAAAAATTGTGACCTTAATCGTTGACCAATGAGTTCTGTTCTAAGTGAACTGGCCTTGTATCGCTGCGATTCTGTTATGTTATGTGTGTCCAAGACATAAAACCTTTTGAAATAACAGTAAGCTAGGTGACGTGGATCAATGCCACATGGCATTTCTAATGTGATTTCTTCTCGTAAGAGGAGCAGAAAATGTTTGTGGGAACAGAAGGTAGCCTATAATAGGGCTTGTTTCCAGACAGGTTATTGTTTTGAAAATGACCCAAAATGACCCTCCAGCTGAGGTGTTTTTCCTGGCGAGTCTACTATGGTCTCTGCAAGCAATATCGTCACATGGGTTTAGAAGGATAAGACTTTTTCGGAAAAGCAGTCAGCAATAACTTTTTGACCATATTTTGTCACTAAAAACAGCGGTTTGCTCGGATTCATATTCAAAATCATTCCAATATACTTTTGATTCCCGAGTTGACCATGAGAAGTAGAGTTTAATGAACTTATGAGTGCTCATGTTAGTGTGCTTTCCTGGCCGTATCTTCCATGTACACTAACTCTGACCCCGAAGTGAACCAACTGAATATTCTTTTCCTGACACCAAGTTCCTATTTATCAATTTTTGTTAGTTTGACGGTCTATTTGGAATTTTACACACATTTTGGCCCTTGTGGTGTAAATGTTTAGCTGTTACGGCAGTGGCTGGTAACCACTTGTCAGTGTATCCAGGAATTACATTTTTGGGGAGAAATTTGCGCGCTCCTGTGACATCCGTTTTGGAATTTCTACGTTCCATTTAACTTATACTTTTGAACACTCAGTGTACCTAATAAGCTTGTATTAGTAAACATGGAGATTCCAAATATTTTCGCGTAACTTTTAGGTTAATATTAATAAGCGGGTGTCTGTTCACTATACGCACCTATCACATTAATTACAGATGATAGAGCGCCACGGAGAACCAGGCTATTGGTCCACGCCCGAACTTTGGTCTGTCTTTAGAGGAATTGCCCAGGTGATTGTCTGATGAAGAACGGAGACAACAGCGATGATGAAGGTACCGAGGTAGGAGGCAGTACTGTGAACTATTCAGCACATTCCCCTAAAGAAAAACTGAATGGAACAATTCGGCAACTTTACATGTTAATGGGAACTGCCAGATCCCTACACAATTGTCTGGCGATTGTCAGTTACATTAAATATTCCATCTAACATTTCTGCTTTCTGAAGCGTTCAATTTTTGTAGTATAAGTTGTCCGCGTACTGATTCAGTTCATTTGTAACTTTGTTTAAAAAATTCGAGGATGGACTGCCAGTTTTTAATAGAGTATTTTGTACCACCTTCTACCTGCATTAGTAACCGTTCGGTCGGTTCAGTTCACTTTAACTACCATAAAGCACGTACGAGTGAATGCCGTTTCATTCAAGGGGGTGGGAGCGCGTTACGGGAATACAGGAGTGTGTGTGAAGGATGCGCTGAAGCGTCCATGGATGCCTAGTCGTTCCATTTCATGAGGAAAGGGGGTAGCTTTTATGCACGCGAGCCACTGTCCGCTTGACTGGACTACGTATGTCATTGCCACCAAACCTTCATCTCGCTTTTCCTGAGGTATCCATCAGGTGAGACTGTATTTGTTTACGAAAAGTATTTTCTTGCTGAAAACTTTCATAACTTTCTGTGAAACCGTCGAGTGACCGAATTATGATGCTCCGACTCGCACAAGCACTAGTGTGAGTTAATTGTTTCTCTAACAAGTGGAGGACACGTAAAGTCATGTTGAGTCGGTTTTCGCGTAAAGAACGCGCCAACTCATGTGGCTGTATAATTTTAATGATTTTAAAAGAACTCTATTTATCGGTTCCACTTGTGGCTACATCGCCAGCTTGGTCATGTGGTTTCGCTCAAGCCTGGCAAAAGGCATTACCTGGCCATGTCATGTAAGCATTTAAATTTTTTAAGGCCTTAAATTAAACACTCGTTCACAACAAGCCAGATATCAGGCGAGTCTTGTATTACGCTTAACTTACACGATCTGGGTGTCATGTGTGACGCAGTTGGACCAGTTTGGGGCTGTCCGAGTACAGTAGTCGCCATTGAAGTTGTTTCTGTGCCAGTGCCTCCACCGGAACTGTCTTCATCGCTCTCTTCGCTCTCACTAGGTGCCTCTAAGCCACAGTGTAGAGTAAGCTGGATGGCTCGAGTCAAGCTGACTGCTGGATAATAGACTCCTGGTGGAAGATTTGTGAAAGCGATTGGTCCATGTGGCTCGTCATTTAGATAGTAAGATAACGTGCCCCTGTTGCAGTCGAATCGCACGCCCACTACTGATCCCGCCCGTACCCCGCCATCTGTTCGTTCAAAGTGTTCACCATTGTGAAGGAACCAGCTTCGTTTGTGGTCAAAGTACACAGACCAGCTACGCATGTCCAAACCTGCACATAATCAAAGGAAAAAAGCATCCAAATTTACATATGCCTTGTAGGGTGCGTCTGGTTGAATTATCAGGCTGTATTTTAAATTCAATTGAAGTTCGTACATTGCCTAGCAGACTAACGAGACACCAGTTTGCTGCCGTATGCAGTCGGCTAGTACCCTCATTTTGTTCAAAAGCAAATCCAATGCAAACGATGGTTTTAAACTCTGTGTTAGTCCTCGACCCCTAGTGAACAGGAAAAAGGGCAATCTTGGTAGTTCAAGTATTTTGAAGTCAGATTAATTCTGATCACATTCTTACATCTTTGTTAATAGCGGACTGAGCATAATCTGTATGGATCTTCATAACAATGGATTTCCTCTTCAGAAGGATAGAGCTTCTTGGCCAGACCTATGGAACATTTAGTAAAAGTTACCTCATAGAGTGGATTTTAGTCCACCAAATTCCGGTTGGATTGCCGTCCAGGAACTGAAAATCTCTAAAAAGAACACGCCAACTTGGTAGGCCCTCTAAACTCATTTAGGCATTATACAAGTGTAACAGACAACTAATTTGTACAATCAGGGTTCTAGACATGTTTTGGACAGACCGAGTAACTAAACGCTGTCCAAATTCGGACTGAAAAAATTATTTAAGTCAACAAACATATGGAAGAGTATACCAAGAATTTGGTGGTAGAGTTTGACAGTTTTCCTTCAGATGTATTCGGATGGTCGGATTGAAACTAAAACTCAAGCTCAGTTTATTAGAACACGAAGCCATGACAAAACGACAAATTAGCCTCATGGTAACTAAATCTGCAACTGAATGGCCTCTGAATATAACGCTGATATTAAAAAATCCGTTTATGATGGCCACATTCCTGAACTTTTTCCGCTGAACGGTTGTGCAAAGCCCAACCAATGTGAAAGTAACCTAGGTGTGGAAACTGCACGGGTACTCTGACTAAACCTCTTGGTCTGCTCACCGAGCTTGAGAGTTTGCTTGCAGATTCTTCGACCTCAGATCGTAGAAGGGAAACTTCCGGCTACCAACAAACTTGCAGACCAAACCCACCCAACCTGGCACCAAAAATGTTTCAACGACTAATGACGAAAATTTTGTAATCAATTTTGTCAAGCCATGCAAGCAGACTAACACGGGGTCAAAAACATAGTTTAGCTAGATTATTCATACAGTTACGGCACCAAAGTTACTGCCCAAGTGAACCACCAGATTGCAGGTTGGGGATAATTTATGATCATTCGGTAGAGTGAATAAAAGGAATAATCATCCGCGTCCAGTAGACTAGCCTAAATGACTACCAGGTCCCGCACTTGCACCGAGCACTAAACGAGACAGATTGTACACATGCGTAGCCAACTACGATTTGTAAGTTACGGTTGGATTGTCATTGGCACAAGTGTCCAATTTCTGACCAGGCATTTTCTCTGAACCACCCACAAACTGAATGACTTGCTGAGGTTTTAACCGATCATATGTTTAAAACACTCTAGGAGGAATTCCCAGGAAGAAAGAAAAGGATATATGGGATATATTTTCCGCCGCATTCTTCTTCATGGCAGGCATCAAGTGAAAGCATGTATGTCGAGAACCACACCCAAAATACCTAGTTCCTTACGTGACAGAGTTAGCTGTCACCCAAGCGAAGACTTCTAATAAGGATCAACCATGATATTTGCCTAAATATGTCAATCAAGTGTCACGCGATATCCAACACTGTTGTTTCATTATCCTGCGATAGTAGTGGACGTTCCGTGACTGTGAATTGCGCGAGTTCCTCACAGACTTGATCTCAGTTTTTGAGCTCTAGATTTGGAAGAAAAACAAAGCTTACGCGCTGAAGAAAAAGAGCTTATTACTGAAGTAAGAAACGAGCAAAACTTCATCGTTGTGAAAGAGCAACACCACAATATTACGCAACAGACAGCCTTATTTCGGACACTCCTTTAGTCTTCAGCATGATAATACTAATTCAAGTACAATACTGCGCATCAGAAGACTCTTGAGCTTGTTGGGCCTGGTTCATTTTTTCATCTTGCATGTGCTAGACAATTTGTACTGCAAGTGACTGCTAATCCGGGTGGTGTCCGAGTTCTTCCAGGGAGATACGATTTGTGACCAATCTTTCGTTATGTCTTCAAAGTTTTGAACGGCTGACAGCAACATAAGGCTTCGTAAATGTTTTCGACTTGTTCTGTTTGTGTTAAATTTCTTTGCCGTAATAGACGTGGAATGTTACGATTTTGGAAATTTATGACGACCTTTTTGCGTTGTTTTTTTGTAAGACGATGCATCTGGTTCGCCACGAGACAAAGAACGAGACGGCCAGATTCCATCTACGTCAGTAGTGTTATAGGAAACACAAACAAAGGTCTGGCTTTTGGCTACAGAGGCGATACTCCCCTGGATTAAAGAAAACAGAAAACATATGGAAACAAGTGTTGTGTGGCCCAAAGTGAGCAGATAAAACCTTCAATCGTTGCTCTCGATTTGTTAACTGCTATAAAATAATGGATATGAAATGACAGACGCATTTGGGTTCGATGTTAGTAAGAAGATATTTAGGAAGTTCCAAACGAGATTCCGTCTTATAAATGAACTTCCTCTATGTTCAAAAACCGAGAAGCACTGTACAGCTATTTTAATCTGATCGTATAACATCGGTATTTTGTATCTCACGAAACTTTTGGAACTCTAAGATCCGCAACTCCCGGCTAGTAGTCTGAATAGTTAACCGTTTGGCCACGAGCGGCTGATCGGCAGTGTGATTAGCTGGCGTTTAGACAGCATATACGCCACGCACCCTTCAACCATGGGACCCATATCACACGCGTTGGCTGTCTTCTAGAGTGACAAATTCTCAGATACGAGTACTTCTCATAGAGTGAATGGAAGGATGAGTCGCGCTCTATCATTTCTAAGTGCAATCTATTTACACTGCTGGTTAGGCGCCAGTGCATGAACGGTTAATTATGCAAAGTACTGGCCGAAAGGTCGCGCGTGTAAGACGCCCTGGAGTTCTTGAGATATACACTGCTGATAATTCCCAGCTGTACCGTGCTCCTCGGCTTTTCAGCATAGATTGGTTTTACTTACAGGGCAAAATATCAGTTAAAGCATTGGGTGCTGCTATACCACTTGGCTAAAATTTCCAAATTTCCCAATGGATAAAGCAAGCTGGCAGCTAGGCCTACCTGGGTACCCCCACCCATCTTGAAGCAGCAGCGAATACGGACGTCCACAGACGCACCACTATGTTCGGTCACACACTAGTTTACTTACACTGAGTAGGCAATTATAGTGGCTAATCTCTGCTGAGGATGGGCCAAATTTTAACCATTTACCCAATATTTTGAGGCTTATAGGTAGCGAATAGGTTTTGGAATTTCTACTCAGCCCTCATTCGACTGGTGAAATCGATTTGTGTTTATAAGCTGGGGAATACTGTGAAATAGTTTTCCCTCGAGGTCGTTAGTAGTGTGTACCTCATATATATTGAGACGGACCAAACGCCTAGACATATTGGACAGTGCCTGGATTCATACCATTTATTCAAGACCTGTTAACCAGTAGTGTGAACAGCTTGTGTTTAGACGAGAAATAGTGCCAAGCATTCTTCAATTATGCAGTGCACATTACTCAATCTGATATTGATATTGGAGTTCAAATCTCTCTCGAGACTCCTAACCTGCTTACTTCTGATGGTTGTCAACCCAGAAAAGTCAAAGCAAATATTATAGGGACTGGTGGTACAGACCGACAGCAGTTTGGCTTAGAATCTTGACCGGCCCAGCATTTTTTTAAATTTAAACAGGACCAAAACTAAAATATTTTAGAATAACAGCGATTACCTTCTTCATAAGTGTGTAGAGCTAACTACGGAAAATAAGCCTTTAACCCATTTTCACAAGTACTAACAGTCTGGGCTGTTTGTTATCGATGGCACCAAAGATACTATCCGAAATCAGACACTATTTATCAAAAATGTCTTTCGTTTACAATGAAAATCGGGTCTAGCGCTTATCGAAGATTCTCCAACTAGGTCGACAAAAAGGATATCGTTCAAAAAGCTTTTTATCTGATTACAATAGAAATATGACTGTTTACTGTATACCGCTCGGCAGTGTGGAAGTGACTAAGCCTAACCACTCAACTCAAGTGACTCCAGGTGAATTGGATAGCGTATGCCGCATTCCGTTGCAAAATGTTTGATTCTTCCTCTGGATTTATCCTGAGTGGAAGGTGAATCAGCACGGCTTCCAAAAAGCGACATGAAAGATTTGTCAAACGAAATTCTCACTATGTACACAGAACAGCCATTCAATTTCGACCAGATGTCTCGACAACATTTGAATTCTCCAAAAAAATCAATATGAAAAACGCCAAGTACTCTTTTGTTACAAACTAAAAAAGTGTTATGAAGATAAATTAAATGGCATGATTTTGTGGAACGACAGCTGAGCAATCGTCAATCGGTGGATGAACGTTTGGTATAAAACTAGCCTACAGGAAAATGCACACACATTTCCAACACTTGTTTTGTTTCGTTGTTCCTTATAAAAGTGTTAATTAGATAAACGTAATCTGTCGCATGATCACTGTGGAATAACTGGGTGTCCAGTAAGGATATTAGAACTGACATTATTGTTTTGGGCAAACTCAGTTTCAGGCCTATCACCATCGAAAACGTTTGAGAGTACTTCAGTAGTCTGTCATCATAAACATACCGTGTCGTGGTAGACTATCCTGGATATAGAACGCAATGACTGTGAGCGGTTTGTATCCAGCTGGACTCTAGGATGAAGTCTAAAGTTTCTGATATCTTCTACCTTTAGCTTTACAGAAACAGCACATGCTGGTAAATCATTTGGCGCTGAAATCAATTGCAGCCACAAGATATTTTCTCAAACAACGGCAGGATTGCTTCTGAACTCTTTATGTTTGCTATCGTACAAGGATGATGATAGGTTTTTGTCTCCTGACAGACAATTTCAGCATTTTTCAAGTAAACGGAACCTAATAACGGTTATTTCAAACCCCTTGAAAGTTAAAAGTTGGGATAAAAATAATAATGCAGCCGAAAGCAGCTACAAAGCAACACTCAATCACAGGAGTTACTGTCCATCGAGTTTGCATCCGAATTATCGTTACACATACTGGCTAGACACGTCTAACCAGTCTGAGGTTGATGGAAGAACGCTTTCATCATGAGCATGATGGCTACTGACAGGTGGGGGTACAAAATGGCTAATGATGGAGGTCTGGGCACGTTTTTGTCTTGTTACTGTCACTGCCAGTCCGAGTTCCGTCGAAATGGTTTTTATGACGACCAAACATTAGGGAAGACTGAACTAATGCTGAGTGTCGGATAGCTCACTGTAACAGGGCAGCCTACCTTTCACGATTTTGAAATGGCACACGAAACCGTTCGGTTGAGTTGAGGTGGCAAGTTATCACCAACTATCATTCAAGTGATAGGCGTTAATAAGATGAATATTACTAATATCAACGGGTACTACACCAGTGAGGAGGGAAGAATGGAGGGGTCTGATACAGCAGAAAACTAATGAGATAAAAAGAGTGTGACCGGAAAATGATAAAAGTGCGAGAAAGCATTCATCATGTTCTGTAGTTTAGTTGGAATTAGGAGCCGTGTTAACCGTGCAACGCCTGGTTACGCAAACCCGAATATGAGTACTGACGAGGTCTTGACGTTAGAGCCACAGAATAATGCGAGGTCTTGGAGATTTTGATTCAATTAGTAGTACTGATATTGAAGATGCGAAAGTGGCCAACACCACATAAGTGTGTCTTTTGACGGATATTTCGAGTGTGAGGAGACAGCGTTATTTTACTCTCTATTGAAGAAACGAATTATGGCACACAGAAGAGATATAGATAAGGGAAGAGTTCACTCGAATAGAAGAATCACCGGCTCGTTCAGCGGATGCTGAAAAAAACGCTGACGCCAAATAGTGGACGAAGGAGGCAAGCCATGGGCTATTCAAGGAACAGCTTTTTTCTTGTGAAATCTCAACGAAATCGTCTGGGCGCCAACTGGGGACTTTATGTGCAAGCTTTTGAAGAAGCAACTTATTTTCTCTTTTCTATTTATTTATCTATTTATTTTGTTTTTTTATTTTTATATTTACATTTTATTTATTCGCTTTCCCTACCAATTTTTAGCAGAAAAGAAGCAATTGTGTGCCTCCGGAAACCTGTCTGCCAAAATCCCTAACCCAAAGGAGACAAGTCTGCTTCAACCGCTTGTCAAGAACTCGCTAATGGGAGCAGTGTATTGGTTGCTAGAGGTGATTTTGAACAAATTTCGTTTTAGAACGTAATTAACTGAAATACAGAAATGTTTGTTAAGTTACAAATATTGCCCTCCTTCGAAGTGTTACCAAGGAGCCGATGAAAATTATACAGCAACTTGCAGACAAAGAATGTGGTCGATTATATCAGGGGGAGGAGGGCATTGTATATCTTTACTTAAGGTGTGTACTCCTCACGCGTCTGTTCTCGACAGTGTTTATGTGGGACGATGAATGTAACGTGGAGAAAATTACATGTGCTACAATGTGTGACCGGAAAACAAAGGTAAGGTGCTTACTGAATTCTACTATTTTTAATCCGTCCAGTATCCACTTTGGCGAGATATATTCGCATTTATCACGTCTCACATATAACGCGCGTTAAACATCATGTAGAAGAGTGATATCCTTTTTGCATTTCTCAATATAAAATACTCAGTAGTTGAAAAAACATCCCAACGCCTCTCCACTACTGCTCACCATATAAACGAGGGAAATTAATCAAGTTGTTTTCAATATGCCCTGGATAAATTACAGACTGTAAAGCAGTTCGGTAATGAGAATACCGTTTAGAATGTTGAAATGTTTATCAAGTGATTCGAACTATTCATCCACAGCTGCGTCAACTCGGATCTGAGAAATAGTTGAGTATTATTTGTATTATTTGTATAGTGCGTTGATGATTGGAGCTTTTGCAATGTTTTCCCATGATCCGTTTTCTCGAAGGAAGTAATGCTTATAAAAAGAAGCCTTCTGGAGGCTAGCATTCATTCCGTTTACAAAAAATAATCCCCCGAGCAACGTTCTGAGCCATCCATGTTTATTACAAAATGGGTTAGCATCAAGTAATTGTAATCTGTCGTCCGTCCATCGATCTGCCAGTAAAACAACACAGCCTAACAGATTTATTGGTCTGTGTTAGCCTTTTCAAGCTTGAGATCGACCATATGAGCATCCACGATTTCATAAGTATACGCCAAATTTAGTTCTATTTTTTCTGCAGAATTGTTACAGATGATATCACCTAAACTAGCACTTATCACCTGTTCAGTGAACATGAGTAGCGGTTGTGGCTAGTCGGTACTCACATAACATTTGGGCTGGATATTTACTTAAACGGAACACTTGTATTCTGCATTCAAATATTGGGGGAATTAATAAAATAACAAGTTCATAAACTGGTTTGGGAGGCAGAATGGTTATGACACAAGTCTGATTGTGCATGTTTCAACAAAGCAAGTGCATAAGCTTGTCTGGAATTTTGGGTGGTCTACACGACACCTTGACCATACTGCAGGCGCCTTGTGTCACTTACGATTATGGAATAGCGCATTTTAGTGCTTTTACTCGTTAGTCCGTTGATTTGAAAGGGGCCCGAGAAGTATTTGAAGAAGGTAACGATGGGAGAGACAGTGGAGTTATTTTTATTTGAAAAGTCAGACTTTGGCGGTGTTTCTATCCCATCACCTTCAGCGATCCTATCGATAGGTTCAGTGGTTGAACGTTCTTCCCAGTATTGAGAGTGCTCTGTTAGACCGAATGTTTTAAAAGCGTATGCAACTAGTGGGCCGTGCAGCACGATTTCGTGAAATAAGCCCACTTGGCAGCGACGCGTGGCTGACGCTTTTTATTTGCGACACGACCCTTGGATGTGTAAGCAGTGTTCGGCATTGTCAATTTGGATACGGTCTGGAAATTCGAGTGCGCATAACGCACCAGCTGTTCCATCCATGTAACAGTTTTGGACAATCATCTAGCGTTCTAAAACCAGAGAATAGTATTGTCAAATTATGATCCCGTTTTTTCATAAATCCACTAGTCCCCTTGACGCATAATACTTTTGAAAAATTAACAAGCGTTCTATTCGAGGGGATCCATTTCTTTCAACATCATATGGGAATACTTTTTTTACATTTTGCCATAGAATTGTGGCACATTGCAGCAGACATTGTTGTTATCCCTTCGTCTTCGTCGGTAACCTCCACGTATCTTTCGCCTTCCCCGGAGGTTACCACGGAAGTTTATTGCTGTATGTGTACCATGAGACAAAAAACCTACCAGCGACTGTGTAATCTTTGTGGTTTGGGGACATTTAATTGATTCTGAGTCCGCTGTCTCGAATTTGGTTTTCATTTCTGTAGCAGGGGTAGCGGATCTTCTCTGTCTGTCAAGGCGTCACTTAAAAAACATTCGTAGAGTGTCGCAGTAGACAGATTGACTCCGACATTCTTGGTCTACAAATAACGTCTAACAACTGAATTTAGTGACGAAACCACGCAAAAATGGTTCTTTTTCCCCAAAGAGAGTCCATTTTTTGTTACAACAGACTTCCACTAAACAAAAAACATGTGACAGAAGCTACCTGCAACAATCCATCTTTATGAACAAGATTCCTGTTTCCGGTAAGTGATAGTGTATGGAGAGCTTTCCAGAAGCATTTCTACAAGCAGTAGTGTCCATGAAGGTGTCCATTTTTTCTCTGCTTTTGTTTAGTTTCTCCGCCGATAGGGTATTGAAACGAACCTTAGAAGGTATTTGAAACCCCGAGTGATACCTCTGTCAATCTGGAATATGCAGACGGCATCACTTCCACTTTTGAAAAAGAGTAGAACTGGCAAGCATTACTGGAGAAGCTGACCGGAGTCATCCAGTCCTTCTGCATATGCTTCGCGTCCACAAGTTGCAAGGTCATGCTGCAGGACGTAGTCTTTTACCACGCTACTAAGAACTCAAGGAGCAAAACTGAAGGTTGTGGAATGCTATATGCATCTCAAAAGTTGAATTTGACATGGGAAGACGGACCAACCCCAAAGCCTAGAGTTGTTCTTGTCAATTTGCGCTGCTTGTAGCATCAAAATGACTTATCACTGGGTCTGAAGGGGGCGCACATCAGACTACAGTATGGGCTGATTACTGTACGGCTGCGAGACTTGAACACTTTCAGTACCTCAAGATAAGTTAGTTTAGGCATGTATTATACATATCGAGTCACCTCCTGCTGAGAATAGCGTTGTTTGACATGTCTAATTTGGAGTGGTGGGAACCAGAAGGTGGACAGAATTTGACATGGTAGAAGGAAATGAGGGACGTTGCGAAAAGTCTCGGCGCTTTTAGTGCTGTGCGCTTTCCAGCATGAGTTCCACGTGACTCTCTTGCGTGCTTGGCTGGAGACACTGAACGACCTGCTGACATGGCCACTGACACAGCCGATGTCAGTGACGGTCATGCTGCAGGTTTCTATCCAGATTGTGTGAGTGAGTGTTGGAGCTGTAAGCAACTCGGACGTTTGTTGTAGGCTAGCCCTAGGTCCTCATCCTACCCCATTTTTTCTTATTTCCGTTATAAGGCTATACCCATAAGTGAATAAATCCACCGTCAATCATGATTTCTTGTTAGCTTTATACTGTGCATCCAGCTTGACACTCTTTACAGTGTTAAAATACCTTGTCCTCTTGCATTTGCCCACAAAGAAGGGTAGTAACCTGCCGTGGACGAAACTACAACTCAGGAACACAGTACTGCGATCCTTGATCCTTTCATGCCTACAGTGGTTTCGCACTTCCGTGAAGAATTCCTATGCTGTGGTTGAAAAAAATAGGACAGTTTCATCGGGATTGAACACGTTTTCTGGTTTACACATTTTGCACACAGCTGGAGTGTGATCAAGACAACTGAAAATTGTGCTTTGCTGAGTTACCGTCCAACAGTCTAGAAATGACGTCATGTCGCTGTGGGGTTATTGCATGGAACTCGCTTACCGACTCCAAAATGACGTTCGTCAGCTCAGTCAGAAAATCCGAGTCTAAGTGTCTCTATTAGTTGTGCTGAATTCCCTCAAGCAGTTCCTTTGAAATTTTATGCTGTCGACAGCTCCCTTATTTCAGAACACTTGAATAAGCACTCCTGATTATGGAATGAATTCGGGTCTTTTCAACATGAGACTGAAGTGCTACTGTGAGATTGTGCTACTCAACGCTAACTCTTTCGGTTTGGTTTGAGCGCCAGCATTTTCTGCTCTAGTGCCGCCAGGGTGGCCAAACCATGGTTATTCAGCTGTACATTTTCCGGATGATCATCCGAGCCTACCACTTCTAAATATCTCAACCACGTGAGGTCATAACGAACCCTTTATTAGGCTGGCGACTTCGCCACAAAGGGTCGCAGCTGCTGAATGTTTTAGCAACAGACCTAGTGATGCTCCCTGATTTCATGCTCAATAGTTTATTTCATCTCAGCAATGCTGAACCATCTTTATAAAGAACCCTGAATCCACGGTTTATAAAGATTTCAAAGCCGTTGACTACTGCTCAGAGTATGTTTAGGCTGATAATTAGTCAAGATGTTAGTTTCGATATATATATATATATATATATAAATATATATATATATATACTTACAAGGGTTGTCACTTTACAGTAATGTCAACGAAATCAATATCCAAACTCTGATTCCCAGGTCGTTCGCTTTAAATTGGTTTTCGCTTTAAGGAACACCCACAAAGTTTTTGATACACATAGTTTTAACGGTGGCAAATCCTTTTGTTCTATGGAGGGATTCACATTTGCTGTCATTTTGGAAGCTTTGGCCAGTCTCCACACATAGAAGAATCACCTCTTTCAAGTGTTCCGCAGATTGACCTGCGCCGAGGTTTTCCCCTAAAGTATAACCACACAGTTTCAGTTGCGCGAGACAGGGGTTCCAATTCAGTCCTACCAAGCACCGGATAAGTCGGACCATTGTTCTGGAACGATGGTATTGCGACTGTATTGTCCATCCAAACAACTGTACGGCCCATTTCTTCCGGCTGAAAAGTGTTAAAAAGGTCTTTTTCTGTAAACTTTCAGGTCCTAAAAAGATCACCGGCTTTAGAAAACGGGTTCATTTTTCTCAGAATGAATAAGCGACCATCCGCGTATCCAATTTTTCATCACTTTCCCGTATTCTACCTCTGACTATAGGCTTTGTGGTCTTTTTATTTCTAACCCGGCTGACCAGTTTGCTATCTTCGCATCATTCAGCACGTGCTTTCGGAATTATTCCGGCCATTTCCCCATACTTTCACTCAATACATCAATGTTCGTCCTCTCACACCAAATATCCTGTCGTCACCTTCCCCAAATGTAACCTGAGCCCTTCTAGAGTTAGCAAAGTAACGATTATAGGCACCAGATTGCGCTGTTTAACCTCTACATGTGAAACAACGCAACTCCAGTAGGTCAAGTTCCCTAGTACAGGTACTTCTTTCAGTTGCTTTATCAACGTCTAATCTGTACGGTTTCGGAAACTGATCAGTCAAAGTACAGTTTGTGGTAACCCGGGTCTGAGGAGCCCACTGTGAGTGGAGTGCCCGACCGAATACCGTGACGTCAGACGAATCGGTCTCTTTTATCTATCACGTGACAATTGCGCCCGTTCCAGCCGCAGAGAAGTAAAGGCTGACGACCTCATTCAACCTATATTTCGTCTGTAAGACTTAACGCGTTGTGATGTCAGTCAATGGATCCATCAACCCAGTTATACACAGAAAGATGCTCGCCTCAGCCAACTGTGAACTTTTCTCATAATACTCTCCCGTCCCCCCTAACACCCACAATCAGTAGGGTTGTTAATATTTCCACTGTTCGGCACAATGCAAATACAGTTTCCTCGCCCCACCCCAGCCACCCGCTGTCTATTTATTTATCAATAAGCGGGGGTGGTTCGTTCTAATGCTGAGTTCATACGTTAAAACCCGGCGGCACTCGGGTCAAAATCGCTAAATATGTAGGTCAACCAGCTGACGTCTTGCCGAAGTGTACTGTTAGCTTGTCCGAACCCAGAGTGGAAAGGCCAGTGCTGAAAATTGGCATACATGCAGTCCATTGGCGTTCTGTATTTTGTCGTAGACATTGTAGCACCGACGTCGGATTTGCTTATTGTGATAATTTATTTCATCAGGTCAAAACTAAGTTCGCATAACAAATTACGTAGGCACCGGGTCGGCTACGTTCCTTGGCCATGAAACTTTTGTATATATCCTGAGTGGTATGTGTAGACTTCTTGAGTGTTCGCTCCATGATTCTGATTTCGAGTCCCTAACTTAAATATTTGTCAAGAATATGTGCCTCGTTCGAAGTGGTCAAAATGAGTCCAAAAAACTTGGAGCAATTAGATTGTTTAGTTGCAGATATGCGACGGAAACGTGATAATGTAAATTAATATTTACCTAAATGATATCTAATATGACATGTTTCAATTCGCCATCGACTCCAGGTATTATGGAGAAGAGCCCTAATAATCGGGTTATACCCTTCAAACTGACTAGTAGCATTAAAGCGGTGCAAGATAAAGCTTTGTTCCTCTGCTGCTATAAGAAATTATTTGTTCTCCCAGGTAGCTGTTTTATATGATTTACTCAATGTAATCATTGCGTGTAAAACAGAGACGTTTTTGTCTATGGAGTTTTCTAGCAGTGAGCAGCAGCACAGTTGAACTGCAATTCTGAAGCAAACCATTTGGACTGTCCTTCCAACCACACTTACCCAACATGATTTCCTTGTTACAGTCCTGCCTGGCTATTCCAAACGCCGGTTGCCCACCAGCATCACAGCGGTCCACGGTGAATTCCCAATAATGTACGCCACGCGACAATCCGGTGGAGCCGATTATCACTCGATCTTCTGCTACCTGACTCGTAACAGTCCTGTTACCATTTGTTAGCAGAATTTCCGGTGCAGCAACGGTCGAGTCCAGATGGAACCAAGTGACTGTTAAGAATGGAAGTTATTGTTGCAGCATTTGTTAAAATGTCCTGAAAAATCTTGTCAGTTACCAAATTCAGTGTCCCCTCAATTTTTAATATATTAATGGAGCAAATTCCTAGTAATCGTCCCTATTCTCTCGGGTCTAACGATGATGTGGCTACTCATTGGCGACGATTTTTCATTGAGGTAAATCATTGTAGAATATTTCAGGTAGCAATTGACTGTATGTTTATAGAACATGCCTCGATAAGGATGAAACTGCTTCAGAGTTAAGTAGGCTAGAATGTTCGAGATTTCACAGCATAAAACGATGGGGTGCACGATTAGGACTCTGGGCAGAAGCCTACCAACAGCGTAATTCAGGAGAGCTGGATGAGGTTTGAACGTCATCATTAAGCTGAGGTCGACACATTCAAGAGGGCTGAAAAACGGTCTACGTAGTTTTTATCTTATTTTGGCGCGATCAGTGTTGCGCATGTCACACATCACCAGGGAGACTCGACTACTCCACAAGTCGGATGTGTCTACGGATACGTCGTTCGAGAAACCAGATGACACCACAGGGTATATTAGTGAAGCAACAATTTTTCACCCATGTACAGTTAGATCGCACCAGTTTCTGAATATCAGAAACTGGTGCGATTATCAACAGTCTTCATTTAAATCAGCGCAATGGTAATGGAACTGCTTTATCAATGAACACACTCAGTACACTTTATCGGTACTTCAAAAACCCTGACCGACAACCACCAAAGAAACAAAAGTACTTATTCGCACCTATTCCGCTCCTCGCTGGAATTTTTCAGCTAGCCATAAAATCGAGTATAATGTCTCCCAGACAGTGCAATGTCGTCCCATGGTGAACCCAACTAAGAAAGACAACCAGAATAATTGATATGTTTATACAATGACTAGCCAACAAGGTCAGTGCACTCAAAACCGTAATTTACACGTCACATACAGACCAGAATGTTCTGTAATCAGGCTTATGTCTACAATATGGAATAGACAAATATACCACTTAACAAGATTCCAGTTCCAGCATCCCCGCTAAATATAGAAAATCGGTTCATGTTGGAGAATTCTTGACCCCCTTAGATAAACGGTCTGTCGTTCGTTTGAGATATATGAAATTAGGACCTGTTACTGACTGCATTAATGATTCCCCCGCAAAATGACCTCTCACCGGAGGGAGCACTGTTGAAGAATTAATAGATGTCAACTATATTGCAGTTCTGTAGTACATATTGCAGAATAAACCGGTCTAAAGTCCAACGATTTTACCTCATGGGTGCCGAAACCGGGTGTGTAAATTGTCACATACTAAGCAACTTAAATTGTTCTTCTTAAAAAAGTAAGATATTATAGGATGCATACAGTTAGAACATCAGATTATTTTAATCACTCGCAAACGTGAAGGGCGTATCAACAGAAGTGAACTTCAAAAGCCACACTGGGCCTCAAGATACTTTGTGGTTGCCTCATTTACGGGGTAAGCATCCGACACAAATGACTAATTTTTGGGAGCAAATTGCTGTGCTCCAATTAGCTTATGGTTATCATTAAATGAACAAACCCATTCCACTATTGGGATTTTGTCCTGTAAGTGAAGTTCATCTATGAGGAAGAGCCAAGTAGCACTGTGGAGTGTGCATCTCGCGGTCCCCAGGGAAATTCGATTTACATGCTTCCTGGTGGAAGCTGGAAACTATACCTTTCAGCAAGAAATGTTTGAATGCCAGTACGGTTAAGTCGAAGTGATAAAAGATATGGTGTAGCCCATCCGGGGAAAGTCCAGCTGGTTTTAATCAACCCTTGATGTAATTTTATCAAGGCTGCATGGATTCTCATCTTTACTGGGAGTGGTCACAAGTGTTAATCTCAAAAACTCTGAAAGAATATTAGAAGCAGGGACTGTTTGGCCTAGAGTTGAATACCCTTGTAGTACCAGTTACTGGCAGTCTGTATGGCTACTTGCATTCAGTTGATGTATAAAGTATATGTAATAGCGCCATTTGCCACAAACAGTGCAGATAATTAACCTAACCGCTTCTACGATCCACCGACTTCAGTCAGTGGAGATGGTGAAATATTTTGCCCATTGGCTATTTTACCTAATTTTACTCATCGCTTCGCAAATTTTGTCGGATTTTTTAAGCCAGTGAGAAGTCAGTTTAAGAGGCAAATATATACAGCAGACACGACGGACCGGAAGAATACGGTTCAAGTAGAGTGCTTGAGGTCAGATTGGTTTCGATCGACATCGATGCACTATATTTGCATTTCCAAGGGCACCTGACGAAAGGAGAATGGCTTTGGATCACGCAACAGTTGCAGCTTCTGCAAAGTTGAAAGCTTACGGAATTAGTCCAACTAACTGATAATAATATGGATTATAAATTAGCAGAGAATCACATGCCATCTGTCGAATTTATTGCCTATAGCCCTATCTGCGCCAATTAGCCACACAAACCGGAGATATTTAAGTCGGGTAGTTCGGGTTACTATGAGGTGACGGTTCAGCAACGCCCACTCCAGGCACTCCTGGGGAGGAGGGTTAGGCTATGAAGAAATCGTTTGTGCTTGTACAGTCTAGTTGTTACTGTGAATGAGCAACTGGCAGATAATTGCCGCATGCAGCGACACGAACGATATCTCTCTTAGTTCTCCGCTGAAGAGTCTTCGTTCCAAAAAGACCGTTGAATAATTGATTTAGGTCATCTCTGGGTATCCTTGTAAGTCAACCCAGAGTAGTTGGTACCGAAATCTCTTTTGCATCATTAACAATATCGAATTCAATTTTGGCTATCAAATCGAAAGAAACTCACAGTCAGATGTTTGTAAACATATGCGTTCACTGTACGCACTTTCGCCTACTTGATTGTGTGCTTTGACCCGAGCGCGATAAACGGAGCGAAAATGTAGCCCCTCAACGGTACATATCGTCTCAGGGCCACGGTACACTTTCTGAAACAACAGGAATAATAACACAAATTTACTGAAAGTAGCAATAACCGGATGTTTACCATATTTGCTGCAACCAACTGAGTTGTATCTCACAAAACGCTAGTTAGACCCAAAACTCTGCAAAATATATGTAGCATTGAATGTTCCAATTGGTGTTCCATTTTCATTTTGCAACCTTTAGTACCATTGTCTCTCACAGATATATGGGCCCCTGTCACAGTTTGTGATCAAAAAGACAAAATCACCAAATGTAACCCTCAGATTTGCGCAAACATGGTTATTATTCTTTTTGTATCTCGCAAGGTTTTCTGACCGAAATTCGATTGAACACAACTGAATGACCTAACTTTGGGAAACCTTCTAGCGCCAAGTGCCATATAAAGCATAAAAACCGGTGACAAAATTAATTCGCATAAGAGAAATTGAGTGGAAAGACTTCTGACTTCCGAAAACTTAAGTAAAATAAGTAAAAATAACTTTGGACTTAGGACACAGGCAATACACAATACTGATTCTGAGAATGCTTTAATTTATCCCCAAGAACAGTTTCAAGAATTTGATTTGTAGTTCCTTGTGTAGCGAACAGAGACTATAAACTTTTATGGATTTGAGTCAGCATCCAACACCTCAGCCTACGTGCGTCTGTAAATATTAGAAATATTCGTGTCCCAAAAAAACCATCTAAGAGGAATTGTCGAAAATCAGTTTCAAACCAAAGTTCGATGGAGCCATAGAACGTTTCTGAAAAAGAACTCTTAGGATCTGTGTGAATAACAAACAAGATGCTCAACTCCAGGCCATTCAGAAAACGGCAATAGGGTAAGCTTATTTAGAACAATTCGCACGGAAACAGCTGGGCTAACAACCGCAAAAAGCTCTTATATTAAGGCCGCCATCTAAAACTTATGTGGCTTCAGAAAAGTTGATCGCCTCTTAACCACCTGCCTTAGGCAAAAAGTAAATAGAGCACAGCCAAGGATACATTTTGGCAGTGGCCGACTGCTAGAAACAAATTTCAAGAGGTTACTCTAATAATGACTTATTTAAATGAAACACTTCTCCTGGGTGGGTTATATGTATGTAAGTTCCTCCGAATACGGACATCTCGTGAGACCAGTTTAGTGGAGGGCTACTTCTGAAAGGTACGTCCCTATTTGTATGTCAGGTTTGTTCAACTTTAATACAATTCTCTCTATAAGGTCCTGTATAAACTATGATGTTCAGGCATAGGGAGTGTACCGCAATGCTTCTGAAGCCTAAACAACTTCTATAGTCTTGTACCATCACTAATCGACGAAGGAACTATGTTACGTTTCTTGCTGTCTTAAAATCCTTTAGTTGTTATTTTTCGTTCGCCCTTTTGCTGTTATCTTGGCTGTTTTACCGGCTGTCCTTGGTCAAGCCCTCAGCATGTCAAGAACATTACGTTCGATTAACTAGTTGACATCAATTCTTCAAATGAGAAATGTTAACATTTTGGCCAACTTTTAAATCCACTTGTGAAGCTTCAAGAAGTTTTCGGTGAAATGCACACTCCTTCTAGATTATACTAACTTGAATTTTTAACGTCCTGCCATCTGGAACGATGGATTGAAACTTATCTTTAAGAAACAGCCTGAAAGTCGTGTTATTAGTTCATATCGAGGCATTATTGTGCACGACTTACTTGAAACAAACTCCAGTGGAATGGTTTAAAATTGCTTGACGTCATGGGATTTTAAGAGGCCTTCGGGTGGTAACTGTCTACTCACGATCAACACTGCAACCTTGGGAATTAAAACACCTATGATTTATTAACAACATTGAGAAAACAGCACCTGGAGAGTTATGAGGCTTTTGTGATCTTTACTCTGCTATCCTGTACCGGCTTTACACGTGAACTGAAGGCTCTTCACACGACATTTGAAGGGTAGATACAACTCATCTTAAACGAGGTCCTCGTGTAAAAGCCTACGTCAGCCAACTGTACTACTAGTTATACGAATAAAACATCTTCGAATGACTGAAGTCACAAAGCTCATAGCTTTTTTCTAAGATTTTACCTAAGTTTGGGTGAATCTGAAGTGTTTGTTTGATATTTTGTGCAAAATAAGGACGAATTATTTGTTATTATTTGAGACTCATACGAAAGTATCAACAGTGAACTGATTCGGATCAAGGCCACAGGTCAGTAATCTTGAACATAAGGAATCGGTGGGACGACGTGGTCAGGTCCTAAAAATTCTCAGATATTACTGTGTGTTCTTGATGTCATCATAGCAGTAAAATCAATCATGTTGCACACACTGAGTGCCTTCAGTCAGAGCGCTATGCGATTACCTTACGCGCGCTGCTACTTGACGTAATAAACCCCAAACTAACTCAAGGTCATCAGTAATGTGGAAGTTTACTATGTAATGCTATTGGTAGTTGCCACCGCCAGTATCTAAAAAAATCATCCTTTTCTGATTTTGACAGCTCACGCGATTAATTCAGTTAGCCTACACACAAAAACTTGGACATTTAGACGGAAAATGACTCACTGTCACTGTTTATTGGGTACGTCCAGCTACACCGATAAGTAGCTCCGATGAACAGTGTAATGATATGCTTCAGAAGGTGACTGAACACATCTATGCTTCCTTTCTTTTTAGACTTGTCCCTGACACAAACGGCAGACATCATCCTTCAAAAATTCAATCGCCTGGGCGTTAAGTGGCTTTTGTTACATTTATAGACCAAACATATTCGCTCCTGAATATTCTAACGGCTTTAATTCAGCTAGGGAAGTAACCACGGAGTGTTTGGTTTTCGAAACATCAAGCAAGAAAGTGGCTTGAATACCCACTGTTGGGTGCTGCAGATTACTGAGAAAAATATGTCTCTGCTTTGCTGTGATCGACCAGAATGCTGCATAACATATTCTCGTTTAAAATTTGATAGAAACAAAATGCGTACTAAGAGATACAGGTCCATTCATAAAGATCCTTTTCAGGACACTGATGAGTGCACAGTCCACAGCATAGATAGCTGTTTGCTTAAGTTGCTTATGGTGCCAACCAACCAATCGTACCTGATAATCCTCGTTATTTCTAGGTACTGCACAAAGTGATGGTAACCCCAATCAACAGCCTCCAAATAATGAACTTTTTGCGTCAAAAGGCACACCTGTTTTTTGTGTAGAAGATAACTGGGCGGATTTTTGCCAGCGACGAAGTTTAACATGGAAAATCTGAAAAACTAGTTTTTAGAGGGAAAACCGCATATGGGAATATTACGAGGAGGGAAGGTAATAATCACATATATTTTCTTTTCAGGCACTTTTGGGTTTACTTAATTACCTCAAAGGATAACCGATCCAGTTTTCTGCTTGATTTAAGAAAGTGTCAATTTTCATAGATGATGCAAACGATATCTCCGGTGATGCCTAGCTCTGTGTGCTCTGTGGTGGTGCTCTGTGCTCTGGTGGTCTGTACCCCTAATTATTGAGTTTTTCTATATGTTCTACTCAGGCTCGTATAGCACATCACATGACGTGGTCTTGCTTTTATATGTGGTTCAGAAGTACCCTACAAGGAAACCGTAAGGCAGTCTGTGGTACTGGATTTAACGCTCACTGCATGCTTGAGCTGTCAAACAAATACACCAAACACGGTCAGCTGAAACCAGGGAACGTCGGACCGAAACTCGGCTTTTGTGAAAAGTGCACACTAAGGTTTGATTTTGTTCAGATGTGATCCCAATCGTCAGTTAAGAAACATTATGGCAACTATATTGCAAAAATGTAGGCAAAGCAGTTCATAAGACAAAGACTAGTGAGTGAACGTCAATGGTTCCATCCTGTTGCACCAGTGAAGTGTGCTCAGAACCAAGCGGACCAATTGAAGTCACTGGCTCCGATTTATTAAGGTTATCGACAGCA
>SJOL01008957.1:452761-580108 GCA_004794785.1 Opisthorchis felineus | reverse complement strand
TTTTTTGTGTAGAAGATAACTGGGCGGATTTTTGCCAGCGATGAAGTTTAACATGGAAAATCTGAAAAACTAGTTTTTAGAGGGAAAACCGCATATGGGAATATTACGAGGAGGGAAGGTAATACTCACATATATATTTTCTTTTCAGGCACTTTTGGGTTTACTTAATTACCTCAAAGGATAACCGATCCAGTTTTCTGCTTGACTTAAGAAAGTGTCAATTTTCATAGATGATGCAAACGATATCTCCGGTGATGCCTAGCTCTGTGTGCTCTGTGGTGGTGCTCTGTGATCTGGTGGTCTGTACCCCTAATTATTGAGTTTTTCTATATGTTCTACTCAGGCTCGTATAGCACATCACATGACGTGGTCTTGCTTTTATATGTGGTTCAGAAGTACCCTACAAGGAAACCTTAAGGCAGTGTGTGGTATTGGATTTAACGCTCACTGCATGCTTGAGCTGTCAAACAAATACACCAAACACGGTCAGCCGAAACCAGGGAACGTCGGACCGAAACTCGGCTTTTGTGAACAGTGCACACTAAGGTTTGATTTTGTTCAGATGTGATCCCAGTCGTCAGTTAAGAAACATTATGGCAACTATATTGCAAAAATGTAGGCAAAGCAGTTCACAAGACAAAGACTAGTGAGTGAGCGCCAATGGTTCCATCCTGTTGCACCAGTGAAGTGTGCTCAGAACCAAGCGGACCAATTGAAGTCACTGGCTCCGATTTATTAAGGTTATCGACAGCATCACACCTGCTAAGAGTCGAAATAGGCACGCTGAAATCTATCTTGAAGAACAGATCTAATAAGACGTCAAGAATTCAGCTACTGAGTGAACAGACATCTCAAAGGTCACACAGAACTGAACAGCGTATTATTAAGATTAGCACTGCTATTCAAGAAAATGATGTGGGAATTTCAGATTTGAGTTTCAAGCCCAGATTAGTGAAGTTCAGCGACGCGAAAACGATCAATCCAACCGAAAAGAAACGTGAATGTTCTTAGCCATCCTGTTTCAACAAATTGATTCACAGGTTTTGAAAATTCCAGGAAGGAACTTTGATCAATAATTGGAAAAAGAGCAGGCGATGTCGAATCTATTCATAACCTTGGAGGGCCCTTCAACCGTATACCAGTAGAAAAGACCGAACAACTTTGGAGGAACTGGTCACACAAAGATACACATTTTGAATCTCCTTTCCAAGTAGAAATTACTGTGAAATAAGCGGACCCTGTGTTCGTGTGCACTTCAAAAAAGTAATAAGCTGATATGCCCATTTCTCTTCAACTAGCTTATAAATAGTCCTCGTGCTCTGTTATTTTGTATAGGCGCATTCCGACATATTCAACTCCTCGCCCTATTTGGGAGTTGCGTGGGTTAACCAAAGATTTCTTATACAGGCAGCGACTGCTTACATAACTCGTATTACATAGTATGCAGTGGAATTTTTTAAATATAATATTTCATTTGACCGTTATTTGTCTTTTTCCAAAGTTTGGTATTAGCGGATAACTCGATAAACTCCAGCAGATTCAAAGGATACCTGGAGACTTTGTCTCATCATTATATAATTTCACCCTAGATATCCCTGCCTACTTCATTAGGAGAATATGCAGACAACCTTATATACAGCCATATGCTGGTCATATACTGGTCTTTCAGTAATTGTCTCCTTGAGCTACAGTCCTTTGTGGGTTTGTTTCACACATATTTTCAAATTCTGGGTTAAATTTGCCACCTAATGATTGTTAATGAAGGATGGTTTTGACAAGATTGGCTTCTTATCGACAGTCGCCAATGGTGTTCCACGTGCATTGTTCTTTTTTCTACAGTGTCATCTTTAGGTGGGTCGTAATTTCTTCAGTAGTTTTGTAAGAATAAACATGTATCTTTCTGCCAGCTAGCACACCGCCAGTATTATTTCATGTCAATGGGTGTAGAAATGCAAGAATTAGCTTTTTGTTTGGTCCCATTTCCTTGTGGCACCCGCCGAATTGAATCATTTGTGCGTTGCATATGCATTAGATCTATAAAGACAAACTAGTTTCGTTTTCCTTTTTAATCGGAATTCTGCTGAAGTACCCATCCGTTTTTACTTTAATTTATAAAAGCCAGTTAATGAATTTCTCAAACGCATCACATTAGCAAGTGCGATCGGTGTCTAAAACATGAGAATGCGTGACCTGAGGACGATGCTGTTTGCTCGATCAAGCTGCAAACTTCGGCCAAAACCTTCTGGGTATGAATAGCAATAGTGCGCATTTTGAATGGTATGCCTGAATGGCAGTTCCTCAGGACTACTCAAGCGCTCTTGCACGCTACCAACTTGATGTTCACACTGGGCAAAACATTGTCGTCAAACCACTTAATTCAAGTTAAATCACGTTCTTCTACAGTCCGGTTGACTTAATAAGTTGTAGAAAAAATGAAACATTCGTGTTGCATAAAATTGTGGACAAACATCGTTTACCGAAATTTCTAGAAGTTATATTGTCAAAACCGCAAAGAAATGCCATCTATTGTATCAGGGACGACTGCTCCTACTAAAACAGTGCCTCTTCATAAGTACCATTCACCATTGCAGTGTGAAATTAAAAACCCCTGATCTTCGTGTGATTTTTTTGCGGTTACATTTCTACGTCTTCATTACTGAAGTACAAATGAGCGATGGTTTCATCTGATCCGCCTGCTTTAATTAGACCTGTTAATAAATGAAAGCAATTTTGGTGCTACCCGTGAAAAAATTCGTCAATATTAGAAACATCTAGACAAAAAAATGGTATTAACAATGATTTTGGCCTATCACATGCCAACGATATATATCAAAATTGAATGAAAGACACAGTGCCCACTAAAAGTTGGAGTGGCCAGAAGGGACTCAAATCGACGACCCTTTACTCAAAGATTGCCTTTACACTATTTTTTGGTTTTTCATTTCTACTACACAAACACTTTTTTCCAACGAAATACGAAAACTTAACTAATGTCTGTGATTACTAGCTAACCTCCACCTATAAAGAATGCCTGATAGCCGCTGAAATAGGTTAAAGAACGGTAGATTTTAAACAGAATACGGCCTTGGTATTTGGGTTCATCCATGAACGCAATTTAAATTGGAATGCTTAGACTGTTTCTCCTGCACCAGAGGGATAAATATGAATCTGCACCAAGTTAAGTTGAGTCATTATCTTCACGTTATGTGCATTTTCTGCTCAGTTATTTGCGCCTACCGTTGTCTCGTAAATATCCTCAACCCCTGTCTTGGTTTTTCATGTTTCGTCCACTGGTAAATTAAGTAGCTTTAGTAGCCAACCGGATTACTAGTGAAAACAAGCACCGTAGCATATGTGCACCCTTACTCCTTTTGTAAGCTAGGGATATGAATTGCCAGCCAAGGAACTTACTCGGAAATTTCCATTTGCTCCATCGTCAAGTTCCAGTGTGTATCGATCAATAGATGTGGTGGAGGACGGTTGCCATACCAACGTAATTACATTCCGTTCAGAAATGCATTCTTCAACGAGGAACATAGGAGGCGCCGGCACTGTAAATCACAGTTTGTCAATGAAAGTCGGTAAACTTAGCCAGACAACAAGCGCAGATAACGAATGCATATCCCATTGGCTAGGATAACAGTGCAACTAGACAGGTTTCCAAACACTGATTTGCTTAAATAATGAATAAAGATTAAGACAGTTTGGTCGCTGAACCGTATACTGTTTTTTCAACAGTGAATGAAGAAGTACCTTTTACATTATTGGGAAACTCCTGTCAAGTCCAGTGTAAATGGTCTGACCAGGTTTACGTTCGGATAATTTTAAGACAGTTACAAGCATCAGTCTTGGATCATAGATCTGATATTAGTAACATTATCGCACGACGACTACCTATGCTTTTACCGCTCCTTTACATGATGATTTGTACTATTCGCCTAAAGTTTATTATCGTGATCTTATATGCAAAAGGTTAAAGTTCTAAAACTTGTTGTTGCATGGATTAAATTCCAAGTTAGATGCACTTGAGTTTATAAGCGGAATGCAATTTAACCAAAGTGTATTGCGCCACACGTTTCCACCACATTCAGGAGTGCAAGGAAATACACTAAAAATCCCGCTGAAATTCCATTGTGTTGAAATAATTGGACCAACGAACCGGTGACCAGTCTGTGGATAGTAACAGAGGACTGTCGATTTCTGGCATGCAGATAACTAGATGACTGACACATTCGTGCACCTTAGTACACGTCCACACTTTTCTAGTTGTTATGAACGACAGTATAAGATTAACCGCACCAGAACGCAGTTGGTTGGACCACGTTTAGCTGCCCTTCACAAAGAATGGCGTAGACTGGAATGGCGTTTCAATGATAACCAACCGCCGTCAGCGTGATCCCTTAAAGTAGAAAAGTCATAGGGATTCCCATTCAAATCCCAGGATTTGTTCATAAACACACTGTTGAATTGCTAGTCAATGTTTTGCACAGAGCCCGGAGTTCTGGCTGCACGTGTTTCGTCACCAATCACGGTGAACAGCAGCGGGTTGTTGTATAGTAGAGCAGTGTGGTGAATAAGCGAAAACGCGCTGCACAGTGGTTTACATGTTCTTACAGACGTATCCCAAACTAAGCCTGACTTTTGGATGTGATTTTCCTGATGTTTGGCTGCTTTGCTTGTGTTCTGATTGGTTACGGACTAAATGGACTTTGATCTTATTATCTTTACTCTTGTTCGTCAATGATAGCCGAATTAAGGCCTCAACCGTCGTAGTGACAACTGCAAGGATACGTCCAGCGAGCTTTTTATCTCTTGGTTCTGTTGGTACAGCGAAATATGTGATGATGTGTTTGCCGAAACCTCTGTCTAAGCAGAAAACTCATTTAGTAGCATTTTCAATTTTGAGCGAATGGTTCTGATTCTTCCTATTCTGCCCCATAATTGCGACAGCTCATTATTCTGTGTCGCTCTGCATGTTTCTCATGGAACAACTGTACCAGAAAAAATATAATTGTTCATATGACTTGTCTGTGTGGTTCCCATTTCGATCACCGAAACGCATATACTTTCTGAAAATACATAGTAGGAAACCGGTAAATACCTTCGCGTTTACGATTTGTTGTTTCTTCAAGTTCACATGCGTAGGTTTTCACTGCTATAACGAAACGAATGGAACAACATGACAGTATTGAAAAAAATGTGTCGTAAGTCAAATAATAAATTTTACCTTTATACATAAACCAATCTCATTCGAAATTGGTTATATTACATCACACTAATTGTTAAGCAGGACGTATTTATTTTTTTTGTCAGTGAATAAGTGTCCAAACCTTGGAGGCACATCCGAAAGTTCTCTGAAAACATAGTTTGTACAAGGGAAACTTATACGTAGAGTTTAAACATTTTACAGTATTTATTCAAAACCTTGAAATTTTCCCAGAGAGCTACAGTTTTTTTAGAATTTGCTTAGACGTACTCGACTTCTACTCTGGTGTGGAATTCATATTTTTAGTGGCTACTATGGCTCAGCGTAATCTGTATACAAAGGCAGTGAAATATTTTACACAGAATCTAGTTTCTCCATGTTTTTCACTTCACGTCAAATAGAAGTTATTCGAGGTTTTTTATAAAAAATCTTCTGGCGCTGCAGCAGGTGAGCCGCCGATCACAGCCAACGGTGAGGAACTCGTCGCAGCTAGTGAGAGCTGATTCAAACGTTGTCCACATATCCGCCTGGATGAAATTTGCATTGAAAATTATGTAAAAGTTATCTCCGATGTTGGGAACGTCGTTGGCTGTTGAACTTTGCAACGATTTGGATTTAAACTTTATTGGTAAACTGGTGGATACATACGAATTGGTATTGACTGAGAACGTGAAACTCTGCTCACTCAAACATACAGCTACAAGCAACATGCCACTGCAGCATGCAGTGACTAGACTAAGTCCCCGTGAAAAATTTTACTTCGAAACTCCCACAGTTTTGGCAACGTCTGTTTCGGTTCGCTTTTTGTGATCGACAATAAATACCTCGCTCCAGAATTCGCTTTTTTGCACATCTTAATCCAATCACCAACTTCAGATGACCATTTAAAGAGGTACTTAAACAGAACCATCACAACAAAAATCTATTTTTGTTCCCGTACATGGGTAGGACAATATTCACATGACTTTTTATTCACTGTCATTAAGCTTTGAGACACAACCACTAAGACAAAGGGAGCAGATTCCACTGCTCTCCGAAAAAGTGTATTACTCGAACTGCAGTATCCAGGATTAGTTGAAAGTGCGCAGTAATCACAGCAGCTTTGCAATTAGATGGATAATTTGCATCCCAAAACTATGAAAATTACAGCCGTTGAATTGTGGTAGTAGTAAAGGTAGTGAGCTTCTTCAAGAGCACTTCACACAAGCGAGCATCACCACGTCGCCAGTCGGTTGCTCCACTCTGATGAGTATCAGGTGCTCTGTGCAAATGCATTATTATTCTGGTATGTGCCAAAACTCCGGAGCTAAAATAATCCAGAGCAATCAGGGGAAACAAGGTAGTCAAAGCTAATCTCCTACTAAGTCCAATGGCCTATCACCATTGGCTGCAGCATTGGGGTCTAACTGTTTCAAGACGATGATTTACCCAGGTAAAGGCTTATGAGGGGGAAAAACAGGAAAAATACGAAGCCAAACGCTCGGCGCTTGTACATTCTGAAAGACGAAAAATGATGAAAACTTGCATCGTTAACACCATTGCGAAATTTCACCCGAGAAAAACTGCAATTTAGTCAGCCATCAGACCACTGCTGGTAGGCGGACGGCAACGTCAGCACGCAGAATTTTCCGTCCCGTCTACCATAATTTGCCCATCTCTTGGTTTGCGCTACTTTGCATTTGGCGTGGGAAACAATAATTTCCTGCTAGCCTGTATCTCGCCATGTATCTCTCATGGAAAGCCCATCGCAGACTGTAGCACCGCGAAACATACAAAGACGCATCGATTGTCGTTTCGTGATAACCTAATTGGGAATTTATTTTGTCAGTCTATTCCATCCACGTTTCTGAGACATTGATTGCCGAAGGCAAGTAAACGCTTTATATATACCGATCGCACAGCCCTTTCTCACAAATGTTTAACAATACAACCAGTACTGTGATTCGCGCGCCTTCTGGTGCCATAAGTGGCGCAAACTGGCAAGCACGATTCGTACTTTTTTGGTCAGTAGATTATCCATATTCAGCGCAATAACTTCCAAACGACTGAAATTCCCCAGACCTATAATCTGCAATAATGAATAGTACAAACTTCACGTAAACTCAGTACCGAATTTGTTGTATTCTGCGTGATCTGGTGACAAGATCTGGGAGCAACTATGATGTAAGTAAGCCAGAATTTCGAGGGCCACTCATTAGGAAAAAGCATTTGCAGCAGATAAACTGCTTAATTATGAATGAGGACATTTTACTATCTTAAAGTACGTCACCATATAATTCTAACACAGCGCAGTGTAAGATATTTCTAGCAGTATAATGAGTGACTTTAAAGTATGAAGCTAGTAGAATCAGTGAACAGTGCAAGTGAACTGTGTACACCCCATTTATGCGAAAGCAGTAATAAAACAGTCGTGTTTAGCTTCCATTTTCCATACTGTTTTTTACAGTGGTACAAACGTTCCCCTACTTACTTTGATCCTCTTGAAGATGAAGCTCTAAAATTGCTTGTCTAATTGCCTCCACTGCGTTTCCATGCAGACTGGTTTCGCTTACGTTTCTGTCATATTTCCTCATGTTCTTGTGAGATACCTTTCTAACGACTCCTTTGGATAGATGCATCTCATGGTCTGGACTTGCGGGATACTGATAAACGTCCAAATCTTCCTGGTCGCTTGTTGGTACCGCTTGATCAAGTTCTTGTGTGAAGTGGTATTCCGCGTCTCTGGCTCGCATGATCAGTGATTGTGATACCTGTCAAATATAAGCTCATTATCATTTCATGTTTTGCGACCTACTCAACAATTAGCTTGCTGATGGTCAAGTGCTCTAATGCATCCTCTCACCGAAATTCAATGCACACGCAGAATGTGAAGTGTATTCAAAAGTTGTCACAACTTCCGAAAACGATTTTGACACAGATATCCCTTCATTTTCAATAAAGGCTAACCACTTTCAAGTAGGTGCGAACGTTTTACGGGCCTTTCTTTCGGTTATACCAGCCACGAATTCCAAACGCCTGTGGCAAACTACCGGCGTTCACCAAAACTTACAGCAAAAGGTAGCAGGAGCGCAAGGCCGTTAGTTCGAAGCTAAGAGTTTTCTAGACACAACAGGGTGATATTTCACTATTGTGGCGATCAATCAAATGCACGATTTGTATCGCGTTCAGATTTGGACAAGTTCTTTTCTGTCCTATCTATGGAGGACATCCAGTAATTCATTTGAAATAGCATTAAATAGCATGCCTACATAAAACATTCAAAGAATGCTGCAAATTGTTTCAGAAATGAAGATAAGATGTAGGTCCCAAGAACTTTAACTGAACATAAGTCATCAAGTTATCCCAATCTCGTTGGAACTATTGCTTTCGTTAATGACATACAAGTGAAACCCATGAAAACATGCTCAAAATCGGACGAATCTGCTGGAACTCAATCATCACAAGTTTCCATATAACTTTCCACCTCAAATCAACTTCACCCCTTCTCTTTGGAAAGAGCAACTCTTGTATGTCCTAAATTCTTACAACCGTTAGGGTTGGTGGAATTCAAGGGGCTACTGATTTACCTGATCAACCCAACTGACTGAACCACCCCTGAATGATAGTTGTGTTAACTGACAACATTTACAGCTTTCACCTAACAGGTAGACTGTTTGAAAACCGGTTCATGGGTGTACATTCACGAAGTCACTGAGCACACTTTGTTTATTAATATGCTGTGAGTTGTATAATGGGCTGAAAGAAAGCGTCAATTTCAGAAGCTAACATTTCACATAGATTACCATAGCTAGCATAATCGCAAAATCATAACATGGTTCTCGAGATACCAGTGGCTAACTGATATTACGTCAAACCGTGACCCTATTTGCTCGCTGACGAGTCTGGCAAGGCCCACTAGCTAATATGGTGCGTAGCTACAATATGCCATAACTCATAGCTGAGCAGTAACTACTTATTATATGAGAGCTGGGATAAGACGCTTTTTGGGTGGTCCACTATTTTTAGCAAAATCCTAATATGTGGTGTGTTGACCAGCAGCCAAAGCGCTTGATGATTCTGGGAGGTAGAATATAATCCACTATATAAATGACTCTTTTAGGGTCAGAAGCAGGGTGTTTATTCCCTTGGTACTATTGGAGAGCACGTAGAAATAACAATTGTGCTATTAGGAGGGGCGTAAGAAATGAATTAAGCAACCGCATTAGCTAGTTATATTTGAGGTTAACAATTCCAAAGCGGTCGATATGCAACCCCTCCTAATACCCCAGGATTTCTTTCAAATTATTTGGATGTTCATGCTTTGTGGAATGCTGATCAAATGGGTTTAAAACGATGAGAGATAAAAAGGCTCAGTTCGCCTAAAGAAATCCAAATCCGAAAAGTTTCATTTCGAAAACTGTGCTTTACCAACTAGGTTCTACCTTATTAGGTTGAAGCAGTTTTCATTTTTTTGGTAAACAGGACGCCATGAAACAGCTGAGAATCATCACGTTTTAGTGATTAGATTGAACTTGATCACAGATTGGTAGACCTACTAATATCTGGTTTGTCTCTGACTCGACAAACTGAGCACTCCAACTGTCTCATCATTTTAGCTTCGAAGCCAAAAAAATTGCTGACTGATGTGACAACAGCCTAATTTCTAAATGTCACCATGAAATATTGCAAGAATATTCTGGTAAATCATCCACAGGAACTAGTCTGACACCAAAATGCAACAGCTAAAAACCTTTATTTAACTTATTTTCCCACAAAAATGGTTCTAATTGTCAATTGTGGTCGGCTACAGCACAAAAACTCAAAACGGCAATACAGTTACGGCAGAGACTTACCACCATAAACGCTGACGGATCACTTTCTTTCAGCATTTCAATGCAGAATTGAATGAGCCCTGTCGATCGCGTTAACAATCCAGTAATTTGACTTATTTGGCCCTTCATGCTGCACACCTTTGATTCTCGTGCTTCTCGTAACCTGTTGGTGAGCTCCAATTTCTTCTTTTCTAGCACCTCTAACAAAAGGTTCAGCTGAGCGATTACCAGACGCTCCGATTCAAGCATTTTTTGCTACGGTTATAAAAAATACGAACCGCATAAGATACATTACGCCACTTGTTGGATAACCTCAAAATGACAATCGGATAATGCATGGCAATGTTAACCTATGTTTGAACCGTGTGCAGCTTATTCACATTATGATCGGTGCATATTCTGCTGTCAAAAAAATTATCTCAAAGATAGCAAACCCAAAACTGATGCCCGGTAGTTAAACGCTTGAGAACAGACAAAGCTCAGATTTCATAAGACCGCTAGTGTATTCCAGCCTGTTGAATTTGGTGTTTATGTGACTCAAGCGAACACTGCATTTAAGAAAACCGACTTTCACGGATAATTTCAGTATCGACCAGCAAGTGTATCCTTTTGGAGTGTTGTGAGCACCTGTATTATTAGACAAGCCCGTACTATCCGATCGCTGAGTTTAACCACATAACTATCCTAATTTCTTGATAGAGTAGAGGTTACTGCAACAACATTACCATGTTTTGATATACTTTCTTTGTACGAACGACACGATGATAATGGGTAGGCTACATCTAACCTTACAACTCAAACCGCTAATCAAAAAGAAAACCCGAAGGTTCTTGAAATTACGGTGCCTTATATAATACACAGCAACGGGTCATATCTGTTAAACCTTCCCTTTCCGCTTTGCGGGCATTCTCCGCGACAATTTTGGAAAAGTGAATGTTAGTTTCACTTGGCAACCGTACGAAAACAATCTGCTGATGTGTTATCTATATTCTACATCATTTAGTTGGCCAAGTCATTGTTCATCTTTGTGGCAATCAATTAAACTTGCAGAGGTGTGTTGTACTGTCTGGGTTTGACACAATAGGTCTCACATTTTTAAGCGTCTCGGAAATTTGTGTGAATTTCCAGAAACACGTGCATCAGAGAGGACTATGTGAAAAAGGGGTCATGAGCGTTCTCCCGCTAAAATCGGGGTTTTACCAGATTAGTCGACACTTGCTCCATTCCGGAGGTTCAGAGGTTTCGCTTGTAGTCGGGGATTCTGCTAAATGTATAAATGCGTACACTTTTCAATTTCTCACGAAAAGCAGCAATATGAAGCAAACTTGTCATTAGCTCTTACTGGAATTTGACCTTGGCTTTTTGTTTCGTCCGTCGTCATCACCAAATACTTATTTTGGTGAAACCCGACAAAATTCTGGTGTTTTCTCGGACTTCCGATCATTCCAGAAAACAGTGTTATTTGTTGGCATTCAATAGCAAGCGCTTCTGCTCCGCAAAGCACACGTGTTCCATCCATCGATAGGCAGCATATTGCCTATGATTTGCCTTAACTTACTCCAGTTTGGAGAATAAAACCCCGAGTTTTTTTAAAGCGTTGACCAGGTGAGTGGATGGCTAGAGTTATTCAATGAATGTCCCACAATTCATGCTCATAAGCTTTTCATTACTATAACTGAACATTTTCTGGCAATAGATCCGTTTAATCCTTAGCTATTCAAACCTGGTGGACTGTTACAAAAAGAAATATCTTTTCATCTACTAACAACGCCATATAATGTTTAAACCCAGTTTTCCTCACCAATCGTGAACAGAAGAGTAGACACAAAATCCTGACAAGAGCCCACAGAATGTGACAATGCTTAAACTCATTACCCCATTACCGAACTGGGCACTGATAATTCTACCCTTATTGGTGGATAAATTGTTCGACTAAACCGTCAAGTTCCGAAAACATCTTAGTTTCCTGAGCTGACAACCATTTCCTGAGTAACCAATGTTCTTTTTTAGTAAAAGTAATTCCAAGGTGCTCGATAGCAATAAAATCACGAGTTACATTTCAGCAGCATCCACCAAAACAACACAGAGTTCCATAGAGTTCATGAGAGTTTAAAAATCGAAAATTTATTTATTTATTTTTGTTCAGGTTTTAAGACAGCTTGTTTTGCCTAGTCAACTAGTTACTGCGATGAGAGAAGCTAGTGAGTGGTCTCGAGAATTTACCTAGCGGATAACCATGCCTTACCATATCAACAACCAAGGATGAACTTAAATTAACCGGCATCCTTCCGAAAATGATGCGATGTTACGCAAACGCATGTATCCCAAAACTGGCCACACCCCTTCGGCGTCACTAAATTAGGTTAGCTGATATGTGCTATTGAACCTCATTGTTTGCTAGTTTCATGTATATGCCAAGAAACGCCCATGAGTTGGCAAACTATTTATGCATCACTGCTCCAATGACAATGGTCAATTCTCCCCAACTGTTTGCTTTATCGGAAACTTTGGTCAAATTATGAATAGGTGAGCCACAAGAAGATCGAAAAGCATCCTTTCTATTCAGAATCATAAGGTGCATAAGTTACATGATTAAATTAAAACAAAAACAGTGAGTGAATTCGATCAGGAGGACGCAGTTGTAACAGTGTAATACGTCAGCGAGCAAACGTCTCAAAGTCGCCAACTTTTACTCCGGTCAGAATGTCATTAGTTGCTAGACATGAAGCTGGGTCTGTAGCTTTGGTTGTGATTCAACGTCTACCCAACAATGTGGTCATTATTGCACGATAGAAATAATTATTCTGTTGTTGGGTGCACATAATATCTTTGTCTACCAAGCTGTTCAGCTGCGCAAAGATCACCAGTGTATATAACTGGTAGATATTTGGTGATCCTTGGTTTGCCTATCTAGTGTATTTCGGTTAGCATCTTGGTCCCTTTTTCGTAACCAGTCGCACGAGTGTAATGATCGTGATTATGACTTTGTCGTTGATGTAACAAACTGAACTAAGTTTGAATTTTCTGCAGCGTGTAGTTTGTGCAGATGGGGTAGATAAATGATTGGGCTGTTTCTGAGTCAACAGCAATTCTAGGTGTCAACTTGTAACTATAAAGAGCTCAAATGCTAGAAAACCTAGGAACCTTGACTCAGGATCAGGTCAATCAAGAACCCCCGGTCTGTGCCTTACGCAGAAGACATCAATCTCCTAGTACTGACCTGCAGAGAAGTGAAACTGAACGCTAGTTTAGAATGTTCGACTGTGCAAGAGAGTGAGATGGTAAGATATCCTAAAACGCTACTGGTCCAAAAAAATCTTTCAGAGACTTTCCAAGTAAGTTATCCAGGAGAGTGACATCAGCTTAACAACTGGTGGGTAATTTTAAAGAATTGGATGTATGTAGCCATTGTTTCCTTTTTTAATTTGAAGATGAAAGTATCGCTATTAACGAACCGGTATCCAGTCATTCCAGGTTGTCCACACACCACAAGTCAATATTCTCGCATGCATTTCGGGAAAAACGACTGATTGCGGACCAACTCGACGTGATTGACGGTAATACGGTTCCCCCCAACCAAAATGCGTGGCTCGTGTAACAATATTTCTTCCATAGATTTTATTTGTACAGAAGTTTATGCAGACGACCTCAAAATGACTAGTTAGGCTGAGATATTGCGCTAAAAACCCACACTGATTGGCTCGTCAGTGTGGTAGAAAAAGGAACCGTATGTATCCCATCAGAAGACCTAGAAGACTCACATGCAATGCTAACAATTCTGTTGACATATCTGTTTTACTGAGGACCTTCTACCATAAAAAAGGACGAACGATCCCGTTTCGATAAGGCAGGCTTCCTATACTGACCTCGAGCGCATTCCCCTGGTATTGCGTGTGAAATGATCAGTAAGTATTTTGCCAAAGTCCAAGTAAGTAAGAGAGCAAATCGATCTATGTAAATACTAGTTGATTGTTCGGGAACTGATGGTTTGCATCAGTTGCCATAAATCGGTATCATTTGGGCAGAATGCAGAAACTGTGGTACCGTGTGCCGTGCCATTTACGTAAGAAATTTGATATCTTCTTTTCCTTTGCAAATGCCACTTCCGCGTTAGACGTATTGCGTGTTGTCACTCCTTGCTATAAAGCTGTATTGGCGAAGAAGTCTACATGGTGTTCTGAATAGTCCGATTTTATATCACAAGGAAGACGTTAAATTAAGGTGTTTCTTGAGGAAGCCTCACCGAGTCCAAAGGATTTACTGCTGAATGCAAAGTCAATACGAAAAACGGAGTTGACCGAATTGACTTTCGATCGCAAGACGGTCAATTCCAGATTACCGCTATGACGATTTAAAGGCGTCACTATCCACAGACGCTATGCCCATGGGATTGTGGGTGTGTGTATCGTGGTGGACACATACTCCGAGGACTGACCTGTATCAAGGTAGATACGGTGTGCTTAAAAAGCGCTTCTTTCGATAAAAATCATGACAGGTTGATGATAACAGCCACTTCAGCTACCTCGATTGTTCAACTTTTGATTAGTCGATGTTGATTAGGTGTTGTTTCGCAGACCACTTGAGAGGCTTACTCCATATTCAATGCTGGATGTCCGCTGGATGATGCACTGCATAACTGGTGATAGAGAGCTTTGCGGATTCAAGCGGCTTTCTCTCCTTACTTAGCCAGTTTAGTTTCCGAAATATGTATTCGACGTATTCAGCTGCAAAGCAGCGGAGGAGATGGGTATTGGCGTTAGAATTATGGTACGTCAAATCTATATAGAGAACCAGGACCGATGCGAAGCTGTAGGGGACGTACTACGTAGGCAGCCATAGTGCTTCCGGTTAAGTAAGCCTGCAAAAACATCACTTATAAAAGGAGAATATACACAAAATAGCTTTTACTTAACGATATGGATTAGAAACTGCTTTGCTCGGAGTTTTATACTGCGACTATTGAGAGTCTCAGTCAATCCGTTCTCCCGTAGTAGGGTAGCAATAAAAGTTGGTTTATCAGCTAAGACGCCTTCAGTGCAGATTTTTATTGCTATTTTAGGAAGGCAGTAGAAAAGACATTGCTTCTGTTTTAAAGGTGAAAAATTATTAAGTTTCACATACTGTCCATGAGATGGTAATTATTTTTATAAATTGCGTTGGAGGATATCATTCAAGGCTTGGATAATGCTGCCGCCTAGAAAACATCAGGAATTCCTATCTGAACTGAATAAATGGCTGAACTCCATTTAACTGGTGAGAGAATAGCCTCGTTCAGAATTGTTCACTATGACAAATGTGCGGTTTATACAACAGCATGATAGTGTGTTCTCAACAGGAATCAATGGAATCTCTACATTGCAATAAAGTTTCGCCACGGGGTCAAAGCTGTTCAAAATATTTATGTGCAAGATAGGACTTAGGGACCTCAATTTCCGAAAGGATGAACGTCAGCTGCTCAGGCAAAGCTGGAGAACCTGAGAACCAACAGCCTGCCCAAAATGTTCTAAAAATTATCAGGTGAATACTCAAAGGATTTCTCCATTATCGGAAATTTCTGTGCCTTTTTTACTTACGCTTGAGAAGTAATCGGTCCATCCTGCATTCAGTGCAAACTATTCACGAGTGGAAACAACACACTGTTTTGCGCAATTCTAATTCCATATTATTCCACCTGATGGATTGTACAAGTGATTTATCCTAATTTCCCCATATCACACCAGGATAATATGCTACCGAGATCCTAACTGCTGTTCTGGTTGAGTCGTTTGGCTGAGTCCTCCGTCGATAAGTCTTAGCCAGGTAGTGTCACGGGCGTCTACAATGTGAAAATCCTGCAACAGCTTAAAAATTGTTTGCAAGTGATTGGGATGTTTTTTCCTCCAAAACAAATCTACAAACAGAGTAAATATTAGGTGAATATTCAGCAAGGGTTAGGCCAAACAAACTTGCAATAGAAGTAGTTTAGATTTAATCAAACCTATAGTCCTAGATCTCATCAGTGGCCACAAAATGTGTACCCGTGTTCCAAAATAAGGAAACTTAATAACAGTAGTGATGATGCCATGACACTCTTTACCGTGGACCATTCTGTTGTGGTTTTAAGTCGCCATGGATGTAAAATTATAACCAGAGAGATTAGGACATATGCAGTAACATAGTTTTAAGATCATAGGATAGGTGAAATTTTGATACGCATTGCAGTAGTTTTCCTGTAGTTATAAAGAAGGTTTTTATCCAGTGTTAGTTCAATGACTCCAAAGATAATGACATATCCCTACAAGCCAGGTTGTCATCCGTGGCTTTATGGTATCTCAGCAAAAAACCGCACATATTTTGTTCGTCTCCCTTGTTCGAATTATCTGGAGACATCTCAGACCCCAGTCAATGCTGATAGATTAGACATGTGGATTTGTGTAAGAGCCAATTCAGTTACTCTCGCAAACATAGTTTGTGACATAAAATAAACGTACAAACTGGGTTGTTGACAACTTTTTATTCCACGTAATATCCAGAAAAGAATTATTTTAAAATTCTGTTACCCTGCGGAAAGAGCATTTCATATGACCTATGGCGTTAAAAAACTTCCGCAAAGTTACTCCTAGATATTGGGCACTTTCAAATTATAATGGCACTTACATTTACGCCTTCTGTTCTTGAACGAAGTTGTTGAATAAATTCTGTTCCTGTACGTGCCTTTTCGGAAAGTGCTTGGAGTGCTTGTGAGAGCTCGGTCTGTAAGTGGAAAAATCATTCGACTTATTAGTACCGCTAGTTGTATGACAATCAACGAATGCAATGGAAGATTCTTTTGCGAGTAGTCACTAAACTTCACTTGTTAGAAGTGCTCAGTATATTTGAATACCCATTCTACCCAACACAAATACAGAAGCACTGCAGCACCAGGTATGCAAACTTTTATCTCACATTTCAAAACTGTGTCCAGGCAAAATGGACTTCAATGATGGGATCCAAATTTTGTCGCTTTACACATGCGTTTTAAAATGAATTAACGATATTTTTGGCTTCAGTTTAGTCTTGGGGCTAAAGTGTTTTTGTAACAAAACTCTTCGTCTAAAATATATTTTAGGAGAAATCAGCGCGGTCATATCATTTATCCAACGTATCTACCGTAACGTATTTGCACAAGTCTGTTTACAATTTTTATACACTATAAACTGCTTTGAGCTGATAGTATGTTGACGTGCCTCTCAGAAACTGTGCGTCTTTTCTACCAACGGCTTGGATGAAAAGAAAAAGAAAATGCGAGTGAATGGGAAAAAGGACAACTTGCTCAAATAGAACATCATGTCTGGGCACGAAACCATCTAGCGACAGACTATAAACTACTACATACTGTCACCCTCATGCTGGCCGCTACAACGTGCCGAAAAACTTGCCCGTAAACGCTTCGCAGTCTAGCCTTATCGGTGGACGAAGGTAATACCGTGAGCGGGAAAGCCGCCATACCGGATTTCAGATGTTTTTGTGCGGTGGCAGATGCACCCATTAAGTATACTGTTTTAAATTGCCACCAATTTTTCCCTCTCTTTAGACGGAATAAAACGCTGGAAACCAATGTTGACATTCAGAGGCAGAAGGTAATAATCTTTTTCAAATTTCACGTACAAATATCCCAGTAATACGTCATCAGGGACAACAGGGACAATCCAAACAGTAAGTTTAACGTAAAAAGCATTTTAAAACTGACTATTGATAGTAGCGCTAATGACTTTGTTACATACAAGCTTAGAAACACGGTAAAGCCATGTATTTTTCTTGAAGCAGTATATATTTAGATCTTTTAACACATTTTGTATTCTCAAACAAACACTTACTTGCCACCAAAAAATATATTAAGCTTCACGGTAAGAATGTCTGCTTTGGTAGCCACGCGAAAAATGGAAGTTAAACTCTCGTCAGTTATGTATATCATTCTAGTAGGTAACTTTGCTCCAGTTAACAAAAATATCCTTCAAATCCAATTAAAATTGACAGAGGTTTGAATAATTTTATGATCAGAACGTGTTCAGTTGATAAGCTAAACTCAGGATATAATAACCACTTGATTTTATCTTCTAAGGAAAATCGTTAAAAAGCACTATCGTCTTAAAAAACATTCACGGAAACTTCTTTGTTCTAAGCAGTCCGTCTCCAACAAACCTACCTCAAGCAACTGGAATTTCTAACAGCTTTATAAAATTGTCAAGTTACAGTAAAACAGCCAATAATCTGTAATATTTTTTCCAAAACAGTATATTTGCCTTATACTTCGACGATCACTGGATCCTATAACTGTCAATTCAATTATGAAAAGTGAATTTTATTCGTTTATTCTTCTAAGACATTTCTTCTACTATCAGGTAGGGGTTTTACGAACCTTTAAACAGGTTCCAAGAAAAAAATTATATGAGTAGTACACAATGATCACGCGAAATCTGCGGAGAGCACTGATTTTAAGCTTTACTTTGGATGTCATTGGTAAGCAGCGATTCCTTGGTATGACGTGTCAAATTTAATTCCAGATTTTCTATGACCTTACTCCCTTTCTAGCTTCTCTATGCAATAACACAAGCATAAGTATTACACCCTTCTATTCACCCTGCCTGCAATTCGTTCACTCACGTGCTTCGCAAAAGTGCTCCCTGCTCGGTTCCTTTTTTGTGTCCCCATGACTGACAGTAAATGCACTCTGATGCAATCTCAAGAAAGAATGCATTTTTAGTGCTTGTAGCTACATTCAGTATCATACCGCATTCTCTACCCTAGATTGACAGCGCCCGAATGCATTTGCGGGCATATTTATTGTATTATCGTTTTACTAGGCCAAAACAGCCAAAAACCCATACTCATGTTTCACCTTACTCGTGAACCCTAAACATATGGCCGAATTAGATCCCACAACCGTTGATACGGCCACCTTCAGCCACACTTAGAAAACATAAGATCCCTGAACCACGGATGTGTATCTACCCTCTGGTCTTAACACCCTACAGTCTGCGAAGACCCTGAAGGAGCACTTGTTCGGTGCTTTCGTCTTCCCCTTTATTGCTGTTTATTTCCCTAGCTAATATGGTATTACAAGATAATATGCCACTCGGCAGCCAGGCAATAAACTATTATTTTGATGAAGCACCCAGTATTTATGAAATAGCGCCGATTGTTGGTATCTAGTTGGAGTATTTCCGAGGTCGAAAATACATTTCTCCGGGGGAACATCTGTTGCGTATGCATCACTTACAAACCCAATCTGAAATGCGATTATAGGCCTTGCACAAGGGTGGTTCGCGGACACTTGATCTAGATGCTCCGGCCTAATAGTGTTAACCAACACTCACAAACCGTATCACTCTAAGCCCATGTTGTGGGTCTCAATAAAGAAGGACGAGCTTATGTAGATGAAAACTTTTGGACTGCATCACATCTTTGCAGAGAGCTGATTCTTCCAGCACTTCTGGTTATCAAACGTGTTTTGAAACACATGGATTCGAATCATTAGAATGGTTTTGCAGGCGGAGTTTGATTCGCTTGGTGAAGGCAACCTTAATCATGTTAAATATTACACAAAAAATTGGTTGTGCTGAAGCAGGCATTTGGGTTGGTGATAGATACGTGTGCGGCCAGGAGGATTCATGGTAAACGCAGAAGGCAGATGCAGCAGTGAAGTAACATGACAGTGGTAAGATTAGTCTACTTAAAGTCAAAAGACGCGAATAATTGTTTGGAAAGTGTACGTTTGACCCTCATATATTTAGCTGGGTTAGGAGACTGCAGGAAGCGCAGGGGCGTAACCCACCCTAAAGTAGTAAAAACCAATTCGCCTGGATCCGTTGTACTGGTAAGGAGCGTTGGAAGTTGATTAAAAATATTTTCACCATGCCTGACAAAGGAAAATGTTGATTACCGAACATAGCATATGCCTAACTGGAGTTGTCAAATGCCGAAAAATGAAATCAGTGAAAAACTCTTAAAACTTCCTGCCGGGCTTTTCAGTAGACTAGGTGGTCGGCAGAGTCAAAAAGTAGCTTTCTCTTTATACTGCCTATAATATTTCAAACACCATAAATTCAATTCACCTTAACACTGAGCCTTTAAACTTGCATCATGACAACTTAGAATTTCTAGGTTTTCATCCTCAAAAGCTGTCAAAAAAACAATCAATTAAGTCATTTCCTGTCGATTACATTACATTACTTACGAAGGCGTTTCCACAGTGGAGTCTATAAAGTGTTGACTTCATCTCAGCTAGAGGCGTTAACTCTGCTACAAATCAAAGTTACGTTTGGAACCATCATCCTTTTTGCATCGTTTACACGTCGCTTTTGTGCTTTTTCTTTCATTTAATAGTTTACTATCATCATTTGAACTGAAGACCTGCTGATCGGTCGGAGCACGCATCAAGATATCAAAGCAGCACAGAGGCGAAGAACCACCATACAGATTTTTTATATTTGAATTATCCAAGTAGTTAGTATCGGAACAGTAAATCACAATTTGCGGCCTTCCTAAAGCAGTTAAACAATGATGGGAACGGTGTGTGGAATACGGTTGCGTTATGTCGGACCCTCGATTACTCAAACGCTAAATAAACACCAATTGCCGATAAACCGCCTATTGTGCTATTCCATCCACTTTGTGTTTCAAAACCTGAATAAGGCTATCTCCGTTTTCTAGAAGAAAAAGCGCTAGTTTATATTTTTTGTTGGAAAGACTTCTATCTTAATAAATACTGCTCAGCTCCGAATGGGTCCCAGTAAAGTCTCAAGCTGACCAAAAGAAGGGATAATACCTTATGCATAGTCCCAGCATAAATGAATGCAGCGTCAGATCATGGGGCAAAACTGCTCAGGTTGTTCTACAGGAAGGAAGTGAGTGAATAGCAGTTAGTATTACCCCACACCTATGAACTTTTACAGCCAGGTACATGTGGCCTATCTATCCAACTTTTGTATTCACTTTGTACGGATCCGTTTGCTTCACGGCGCCTATTTTGTCCGTGTTATCAGCCTTAAATTATGAAATTTGTTCACACTCGTGTTGTCTTATAGTTTTTTACCAAACACTCGACCCAAAAGACAACTAACTACAGCCATTTTCAGCCAAAGTGGTGGCAGCAACCCGCGAAACTTGTAAAGCAGCAAACAGAAGTTCTCCACAAAAAACACGTGATTTTTCAGAAGCACGGTCCAGGCTGACTAAACCAGTCGGCCGCAAATACTATGCAAATTACTACTCAAAGTGTTTTGGGAGATAACCGAAACCACCAAACTATCCACATATATAGCTCCATCAATCGATGCTGTAGAACTCCTCGTGATCACGAAGCTAATGTGTTAATTCATGTCTAGTTATACGTTTTTAGTGGGCTTCAATTTTCCCAATTTATTGGAACGTTTGCAGCTTGGGTACGTCTGTTGGTTAGTAACCGAATTGCTGTTGACCTGTTTGCCACGGTTAGCAGTTTGCCCGCAAAGGTTTCGCCACCATTCATGATATTATCAATGTGCATTGGTAACGTCTGACCTGTGAATGATCCGTGGCTTACAAACATGATTACAAACAATCCGTTTAGCAGGATTAAAGAATGTCTGAAGGAACAGTTCTGCACTGGCTAAGGCATGGCTGACAGAGCTGATAAACTAAGACTCAAAATAAAGCATCCACAAAGTTTTAAATAGAATACGAGGAATATTGGCAGGCGCCCACAGTTCTGTACGGTTTTTTGGACGTATTAGGGTGTCGCAGAGGAAAAGGAGTGCACCTTAAGGATATTAGCGCACCAGACTTGGTCATCACCGATGCAGAAGGCAGAAAATGAACTTGAACAGTCGGAAACGAGGGTCAAGCGATTACAATTGCAAACCTGGTCGTTCGGATCTTAAGAGGAACGATCAAAAGCAGTCGGTCCAACATAATGCTGAAAAACACAGAAGGTTGTAGAAGTGCACAACTCTACATCGTCCAAACTCTCAACTAAATATCATTGTGGAAGTCCACTGTAAATGCGGCTAAAATAACATCCTAATTTTTGGTGTCTTCTAACCTGTCGGACTACTGGCTATCCGAACGAGGCAGTAACAACTTTTCTAGTTGTTGGCTGACCGGATGATAAGGTGCCTTCTTCACACACAATTCTAATTAATGGATAAGCAACTGACTTATAGCACTTTATTGTAATAAACCAAAGTTTTATTAACCGATGCTAGGGATTCATCTATAACAGCAAACAGTATCCAGAAAGTGAAGGCAGAAAAAGAGCCTAGCCAACTAGAAATAAAAGCTCAGTTTAAGGTAACCGATAAACGACCAATACCCGCTCAAATAATTCACAACCGACTTAAGTATTGTTATTGAGCATGATCAATAGAGTCCGGTGTACCGTGAGATTTCAATCGCACCGACGTGTCTAGAGGTCTTGAGTAAACTACGCCATCTCTTTGACTTCATTTTCTTCTGTTCAGCTAGAGGATCTGAAATAGTGGTACTCTAAATTTACCGTCCAAAACAATTTCGAATGGGTCAAGCAAAACGTTCACTTAGGATGAGTGTACAAAAGAAACAGTAATCCGAATGGTTAAATATCTGGAAAGTTTTGAAGACAATGGTCATATAACCTGATCACAATAACATTGTTTAAGAGCGACTGGGGAAGGTGCTTTTTATGTGTACGGACTGTCTAAAGTGCACAAACGGAACTGTTCACTAAGAGCATTGGTTTATATGGGTGATTTGTCGCACTATGCTACCATAACCATTAGGATCTCTTGATGTAACGTCCTCTCAAATTCGTAAAATTCATTCACCAAACTTATTGCCGTTAATCTGCTTAACTTTGGATACGGCAAGAAACCGATTGACTACAGAACGAATCCTTTAGAACCAGTATAACCGCAACATAAGATGATCCCTATGCATTTTTGTATTCATTCTTATAATGCTCCCGAAGTTCTACAAATTTTCATACCTGTTTTCAACCCTGTAGTAGAATGCTAAAAGTCAACTTGCCCTGAGTACTTTTGGAGCCGTTGTTTAAGTTTTAGCCAACACTTTTTAGTTGGTATGAAACTCAACAATAAATGGATTATTGAGAGTTTTCTGTTGGTTTTCACTCGATTTCTGCATACTTTTTCACATTCCTTCGCTCTAATTGATATCACTTTTATGGAGAGGAGCAGCATTCTGTTAGAAAACCCACATCCCTGACAGCTGAGGCACAAAATGTTGCCGTGTGTTTAATCCGCGCAGAAATGTTTCCATGTTGAATGCACAAGATTATCTACTTTTTTCAAACAAATCGGAAGCAAATCTTCAAATGCCAATTTCTTGATAGTGGCGACAACATTTACGGAGTGATGATAAACCCTACTTACACGTCAGAAGAGCAGAAATTATTCTGGTTAACCAATGTTACATCGATTGAACTGCTGTTTAATTAGCCTCTGGTGAGTGACAGGTAAGCCGAAAGTTAATACAAGGCTCGTATGGGAAACGAAACTGCCCATATTTTTCCTCTACTCCCATGTATTTTTCTAGAACCTCCGAAAACTGCCGTCACTGGTCCGGAAGTTGTTGACATGCCACATATGTTGGACTTTGGTTGGCATGGCTATGGGGGTGGGCGTGACACAAGTGGGGAATATTGCAGATCATCCTCCACTACGCTGTAGTATGTTTGATCAGGTCTAAAGGATGAAACCCGTTTTAACTAGTTAAAATCATTCTGTCGTAGTATGTCCATCTAAGCCGTGTTTTGTCTTCTCAGTTCTAACGAAGTCTGTAACGCAGACTGTAACCAAAGTGCAATTTAAACCGGTATTTCATGTCGTTTTATTCAACCTGCAACCTTTCATCAGTTGCACAGAGTTTTTTTTGTAACTCCAAGGCGCTGCTGTACTTAGTGAACTGAGTATGCACGTTCGCATAGATAGAATGACACACCTCGCTTTCTGGTACTTTTACACTCTCACCCCAGTTACTGCATTGGATAAGCCTTAAAGTAGCAATCAGGTTGAAATTCGGATTCACTGCTACCTAGAATTTAAGCCGTTACTAGCAAGTTGACATTGCCTGAGAAGATAGCATTCCTGCAGTTGCAACAACTTGTGGATTTTTATATAGATTTACTCGGCAACCTTGTACACATCTTTTTAGTGGGCACATAGGGCAACATGAAATTTAAACAGTGATTGGTAGCTTTTCTTGTAGCTCTTGTAAGTCTGTGAGAAACAGTTTTGCGTCTCACCCCATGGCTTCAAAGACTATAGTCCTGGATCAACAGGACTAGTTGACATAAACATGCCGACTGACATGCTTAACTGTCTGCCTTAAATTTGGTATTTCCGTGTCCATGTCAAATCCGCAACAGCCCCAGAGCCGACAGAGGACGCAGTCCTGAGGTCCACAGCCTACAGCTTTTGGAAGTGCATCCAATTGAGCCGTGCTACTCCGTTCACGTGGTGGTCTTCAATCAGAACAAAGTCCCAAACTGGCCGGCTTTTCGTGAGCTGGTCACATTTTCACCACAATTATCCGGTCGAATTTCAGAAGCACCACTCTAAAAATAACGTGTGCGTGAACAGTAGTGGTTGCCTAGAATAAAGAGACAGAATCTTAATTTGTAGTCATACTGATAAATTGAACGGAACGTCAGGAGAAGCACCAAACTTCATTGAGACAATCATGAACCTGACTGCATTTAACGCACGTATCATTCTATTTTCCGTTCAGATATGATATCCGCACCCTATGACCTTGACCAAGATAGAAGAAACAGCAATAAATTTTTCCGTAGCCCCAAATCTGGTTTATAGCAAAATGTCTAGATGGAAACTTATTTTGCGGATTACAAAGGTCTTCTATCTAACGTTTAATGTACTTCCACCTGGTTTGGCTAAACCGCCTCCTACTTGATAGGAAACATTACAGCAAATCATGGCGGGAACCTTGTAAATATAACAGCCTGATTAGTGGCACCCAGTAAAAAAGGAGTAAGATGCCGGTCTTTGTTCTAATCAGAAAGTCACCGGGTGTAACAGTTCTTTGAGCTTTGTTGCAAAAGCTCTGAACCTGCCTCTACGCTGACTTTCTAGCCAGCTCAGCGGAAAGGCGAAACACTTCCAAAAAATTAGCCTATCATTTCTGCCAAAAGTTCAAAATTTTCTTTACTGTTTTGGAGTTGCTGGGCTGAAAACCTCCGTAAAAATCAAAGCCAAATTCATGTTTTCCTCATATAAATATGCAGTTTTGAGTAGATATGCTATGAAACATCTCCCCATTGTGTAACTTAGAAAACATGGCAGAATAAAAGACCCGAAACTACACAGAACGCCTTACAAAATATGTTAGTTTTCGGAAATCTGAATACAAGGTAAGTCCAAAGGTTCTTTAGGTCGTCCTAAATGTACCCATTCCTAAACATTTAGTACACCTAAAACTGATGTCTAAGTAAGATAACTGTTTGGCCCAAGTTCAATCCAGCTAGAACCCATGACTGCTGTGCACAGAAAATTCAGTTAATATTTGCCTTTATTTCCCCAACTGAGTGAGTGGTTAGGTAAAATTTTGTGTTATGTTTGAAGCAGGCTCGAAAGAGCGGCCGCTATCTCGCATCCTATGGATTTGACGACTTGAAGTGCCTACCAGAAGTTTTGAACGAAAAGCCATCTTTGGGAAGGAAATACAGTGCTTTAGGTACAGTCTGAACTCTTGCTACCTGTCTCATTCTAATAATTGTTTCCTTTATGTAGACACCATTAATTGTCTCATCAGGATAAATTTGTGGCTGAAGACATTGAATTTATGTGGAACTTCTTAGTAGCTCTCTAATTCACTAGCGATATATCAGTATCGCCGGAAGACACGTCTTCCACTAAAGGTAGGTTAAATTGCCTTAGTGGTTTATCAGCAAGTAAACGCCACCAGGTGAACCCATGGCTGCACTGTTCTCTTGGCGATAGTCGCTGCAATAAAACGGATCCTCAAATGATGGGTAAGACGAGCGACAAATGTAGCTAGATTAATTATACTGCGTCGAGAGTGGTTCACGTAGCTGAAACACGTATTTTTAACTTGTACTGATTTCGTATCATTGCGAGCCCTTCTGTACTTTAACAGAAAACAAGCGAAATAAACCAGTGCTATAGTACCACAGAAACTAACAAAATCAGCTACTTAAAATAAAATCAATCTTTTATTCCTAGTTAATTTTCGGACAGGTTAATTTAGTTATTAAGTGGTTAATCCATGTCAGAGATTAAACATGGCCAAGTGTGTTTTTCTTATTTTTCTCTGTTTGCTGACCTCTTGGATATTTTTCACAAGCTACGATTTCAGATAGAGATTTGCTTTCATGGAACCCAGTTATTTAAAAACTTTCAATGTTCTCGAATCCAAACAACGGAGTCTATTTTAAATTGTAGATTTAATTTATATATATATATATATATATATATATATATATATATATACCGTTTTGTTGAGAAGTGATGCTTCTTGAGTTTATTCGTGGACGTGCACACAAAATTGGCCTTGATTTACTCTGCACGAATGACGTTCCTAAAAAAACAAAAGACTATAAAATGCTACAGAAAGTTAGCTAGTGGACAAATGAGACAGTCTAAACTGAAATCCAGACCCAGTAGATTTAATTCCTTGAACGTGCATTACATCTAACTCCATCGACAAAATTGGTTGCAACGGAAGGAATATCCCCTGAGGCTGGATAGTTCCTGAACACATGTCGGATTATTTTGCATAATCAACGACCCATCAAGAGTGCCACCCCATATGTTCTGATGGTAAAAAACCTTTTGGTTACCTGAATAACTGACTGCATTGCTATGAAATAAATACTTCTGCAACACCAACAATTTTTGCATTAGCTGATCGTTGGTATTATTTTTTTGACATAAGGCTGTATCGGGAAACTCAGCACTGGAAAGTGGAAGTGGATCTCATCTGATTCCTGATTCAAGAAACGTGCAATGAACAAACAATTTTCGATCCAACTAAGTCTTCCATTGAGAAATTCCTAGTTTAACGGTCGTATAAGTAAAGGTTCTAGTTGAATAAACAAACTTGGCGTTAGAAAATTCTGGGTTCGAAGTGTTTATGTTGCAGCTACGTTCTGGTTTTAATGGTTACGCCAGTCCGATTCCATGGCATCCAATCGTTTTTTTTTGCTTTTAGTTAAATCGTTTTTGTTGTTGTTGGAGCATTTGGGAGTGTCTACAGTGCATTCACCTAGCAACCTAAGGATCGCTGCTGTTTCCGCTAACCGAAATGCCTAAAGTAAGCACATATCCTGTCATAGTGTACGATTCTGTATAATATAAAATAGTCAGTTTGCACTGAAAACCAATGAAAAACTGATTGAAACGTACTCAGCCGGATATTGCACCCTTCGTTTCTTTCAGCTTCTGTGTAAAAACAGAAGAGTTTAGGCCCGGCAAATTTCCGTTATTTAAGGCTTTCTAAAATGGGTACTATGGAGACTTTTCTGACTTCATTTCAAGCCAAGCCGCTTCCCTGTGTTAAATTTAGACAGTCAAGTTGGTAGACTGCAACCCAGTATTATTCCATCATTTTTTCTACAAAACCAACCCTACACGTAAGACTTTTGTTATCTTCGTCATCCTTTTGCGTATTTGCTCCTGTAAACTAGTTGCTTTCGATAAGTCAGTGGTTTCAAGGCTCTTCAAGTCTGCTTCGGTCCAACAAATTCAGTAGGTCTTGGGGCTTAAACCAATGTAATAAAAAATTCTAAGAGTTTCTTCAGACTGCCGGTAACCTAGTCATCATGCTTTTATTTCTGGCTTATTTTCTACTCTCTCCAAAGTATGTGGCTTGGAGTTCTTGCATGCGTTACAAGTTGAATGACCATTTTGCCTTTAGGTGAAAAGATGTGGCAAACTTTCTTGGGTGCCTGTCTACGCAACCACTGTCCAATAGTAAGTCATTTATCATGCGTTTAATAAGTAGGTCCGTTTTCACATTAATTAAACTTCAAACACCGTTTTGCATGATATTCTTGGGAACAAACTGAAGGTTGGCCAAATCTGCAAAAAATCTCGTCCGCTTGCCAATGTGATTGAATCTTACTTACAATTAAACTTGTAATCCCTCAAATCTACTTCCAAAATTTATTATTTTCAGCGCTTAGTAAAATAAGTGCAACAAAGCCACTACTTCCTTAAACGGCAGTCAGTGTGGTACCTCCTGGGAAAGGACCACATAAAGAGAAGTCAGAGGTGACTCCAGAATTTAAATCATGTTGTGAATGAAGAGTTTGTCTATAGTGGGTTCAGTGGTATTTTGCTGCGAAAACGGGCATTTAAATAAAATTAACAGAGAGTATTGCCTACTTGGAAAAAAGTGGCAAATTATGATTCAAACACTTCTGAAAAAACACGACCATTTCAGAGCAGTTAAGCTTTGGCGTGTTACATTTATGCTGCCATGAAAGAGAAATGGACGAACACACTCAAATCTGCCAGCACTCCCAATAAGTGACCTTGTTTTTGAAAAATTATCCTGAAGTTCCAAGACTGTGTTTGTGCTTTCCTTTATTGTTTGTTAAAAGTTCATCAGTTGAGCTCACTGTGAAGAAATGCTTTCAGAATGTGAATAGTGTAATTTATGTGCTACAAAAAATGGCTGTGAAAGAAACATTTGTTTTTTTGGGAAAAGCCATTTCACTCGACTTTTACCTTATCATCCCTAACAATCTGTCTGCGTGTGAACAGACGCGCTAGCACCTGTTGTAAAAGTACCCAAATTTATCACTTAGAAGTTCCCAAACCCAGACACTCATTCGGATTATTTTTAGCTCTACAGGAAATCTCATGTGTTTGCCATTTGTTCATATGCCTATATTGCACAGTCTTGGGAAAGAAGAGACTGTTGTTTTATTCACGTACTTTCACTTCTTCAGCCCCAAGGATTAAGAAGATAAGAGTTTTTGGTAACGTCTACAAAACCTTTTATTATGATTTTACATGCACGCCTGATCTCAAAAGACTTAATTATCTTTGTATAAAGTCATCCTGTTCACCGCAATGGTCAACTTTTGCTTCGTTTTATTTAGGGAAACTAGGTGTCGTGCAGTTCAGTCAAACTTCTCGGAGGCAAGCAGTCCAAAGCAAACTGTCTATCCGTTTGCGATGCCTTGTGTTTCTCAGGTTTTGATTTATTCATATAACGTGAAGCTGTTGTGAATATCTGCGCAGCCTCATGGTTCTACGTTGCAAAAACGCCTCCAGCCACTACAACAACTAAGCTCCTTGGAAAGGCCAAATAAATGGAAATAAAAAACTTCAGATTCATCATACAGAATAGAAGTCCTGCAGATAAAATAAATTTAGTATACTACGAGAAAATTGTTCGCTTAACAAAAATCGTGCTAACTGTTGCAAAATACCCTAGCCGGGTCCCAATCCGAGCATTTCAGCAAGACAACAGGCATGAACATGGAATATGTGTCGTAGTGTGCCCTGAATACCGCATGAAAAACTGCTATCTTAGCGACTGCCCAAACATAAGACAAGCAGTTTACCATTTGGTTACTCCTGCCTTCTTATCACCTGAACACCTCAATCTGTTTACACTGTATTAGCATGCTTACAGGCATGATGGATTCTCCCAACCGGAATTTTCATTTAGAAGTATTAGGCTATAACGCTAACCTGGGATGGCACAGTACTCGCGACAGTACTCGCGCACAGTACAAGCGACCTTAGAAAAGATGTTGGTGTGTCAGATATTTTTGGGGATCTCTAAAGGGATTATTTTACGGACATAGCAGGTATGGCAACAATGTGGCGGACATTGTTGAGGAGCGGACAATAAGCTTGTGCGTCAGAACATAACCTTCTTCTTTAGTGTTTGTTGCAAAATGTCGTCAGGCCATATGATTTAGACAGATGTCATTGTGGGAATAAACTCCGGGGCGTGATGTCGAAAAGTGATATTAGGAATGCAAACATACGATTATAATATATTATTAAAGATCTTTATCTTTCAAAAAGTATCCGACAACTTTAGTGCTAAATAAACCATAGGTCGTATAAGATTCGCATCAATCATGGCAACGTTACATGATGCACCTATTCTTGAGGCACTAAACAAGTTGACTGGGTCAACACAATTTAACGGCAAACTTGAGACTATTTCCTCTGTCGTCTCCACGTGGTTTGATCATAAAGTTTGGTTTATAATATTTTGGTTTCCCCTGTCACATTATGCATTCATCACCTGCAAGATCCCAAAGCCGTTCGACGACTTGTGTCAGCAGGATAGTCTAAACAAATTCGCATTCTTGTCCTGGTGGTCATCCAGTTCATTGTCTTAATTTATCAGATAAATGCATGTCACTGACTCATCGCTCTGTACCACTTTCGAGGATGCCGTGTCCATTTTCATTGCTTTGGAATCAGAGAGTTATGCAAAGTGTTTCAAGGCCAGCTCAACAATTTTTATCAAAGGTGTTAAAATTCTAAAACATCTTGTTCATAATAACTGGAAAAAGCATTTTCTGGTAAAATCTCAAAAACATCAAAATTTACTTTTCAGATTGGGTGAGATATCGGAAGTTTTATATTCGGTTTGTTCTACTTGTATCCCGTTGTATGAATTCCGACAATTTTTCATATATCTTTTTACTTCCAAATCAACTTGGCTTCAACTTAATTACCTCCATTAGGTGTCCAATAACGCTACCAGTTATTACTTTAGATAAGTGCAGGCACTCTCCACATGAGGTGTGATCGTATAGAAGACGCCTATCAGTAATGGGTGCCGCTTTTAGGAAATATTACACAGATGGAGTACCGGAGGAATAATTTGACGAAACAGCTTGACTGTGGCTGTAGATGTTTTGATTTATTGCATACACTAAGGGTCGTTTCTTAAACTCACCGGTTGTATTAGTCCCTTTGTAAATGTTCACTACTGTCAATGTAAGTCTATGATTTTTCACCAGGAAATCTGGTTGTCAAACATTTTTGGAATGTGTGAACTAGTATTCAAGAATATATAACTTAGGGAGATTATTGGTTGATTTCTCAAAATCGACCAATGTCCTCAAGAGCTTGTTTCATTTCACTCAGGTTCTTACCCCGTTTCTCAAGATTAAACACCGCTATTCATTTCTCTCATAAACTGAAACCCAATAATTTTTTGAAAGCAAGGTAGCTAGCCATGAAAAGAGCAGTGGAACATATTTGAACTACAAATAACAGCATTGTGGCGCTGCTGCTCAACTTGATACCGCTGTCTTTTAGATTCAATTTTAAATGTTGCTTTTTGTCAATCCCAGTAAACTTTTGTCTCAAGCCAAATATCAAGACAAGTTTCAACGGTAAAAATCCACAGAAAGTATTTCTGTCATTTACTTGCCACTAAGACATTTAAATTAACCGTATCTGTGCAGGCTAAATGTCATTACTTTGCGCGCCTTTATTTCGTAAGCAGCTATTCGTAATAGGTTGAAAGCCATCGAGTTACACATAAATACAAGTCCAACTATGGGTGAAAAGTCAGTTAGATAAACAGAGGCAGCAAAAGATGAACTTGGGAGTTTAGACTACGCAGCTTAAGACCACACTAAGCAGAGATAATTGATGACTAACATGAGCAATTTGCATTTCGGATTAGGCATAAGTTCTAGCCTCATATAGTCTACGGTCTCCGTCGTGTCGAACCCGCCCAAATACATGATGGTTTATTCCATTGCCACTCTAGAGCAAGGCAACACACAAAAGCGCTGGTTTGCACGGTGCTATGAAACTGAATTAACAAAAATAATGTTGAAAATAGCAGATCAGTCGCCTAGCTTTGTGTCTTATAATTACGGTGTGTACACCAGACATTAAATAATTACAGAACTAACGGGATGGACAATGACACACGACCCTCATTTCCCTCACACTTATTCGAAGGGTAAAAATGTGAACAACTAAACTGAATGACGCGTTGCGCGAAAATCTTGCTATCGTATACTTTGCGTGATCTCGTTTTCTGTTATGCGCAAATAGGCATTCAAAAATTGTGTTCTCTTGGTGCACATTTTTAACGCGGAAAAAGTTTCAGCGTTTGCCAGTTTTTCATCCAGCTCTGAACCGATTAGGACTGCCAGAAATGTAGCGCTGAAAAAAGTAGCAACCTTCCTTTCCACATGCTTTCTTCCGTTAGGAACAAAGACATGTGAGAAAAACATTAAGGCCGATTGCCTCTATCAACAAACATACATGAGTTAGATAAACATTGCTTGTACGAATGGGTGATCTGTATTAGCTCAAATCAACAAAGTGGGAATATAGATGCATAGAAAACATGTGTTGATAAAAGAAACTGTGTTCAGTGTGGTATCAAAGAACCGACGAGGTCTTCAGATGTTGACCGCAATAATTTTCCCACCATCAACCAAGTCGTTGTGCCTGGTGGCAATTCGGTGTTTCTCGTCCCGCAACTTTCAGGATATAATTTCCCCACAGCTACGATGTCATCAAATGCGTGGGATTTCTGCTAAGATGTCACAATTCCAACCCGTGAAAACTGAGCTTTGTGCACTTAAAAGGCTTTTGTTGTCAGCATTCAAAAGAGATATGAAAGGGCTTCTTTAGTAGTTGCTTGACATCTCTGAGTAAAAGCCGGCATTTCTTCAAAAATTTCCTATTTAGTTAAGTTGACCGGGGTGTTATTGACAACAAAACCACCAGCAGCGTTCTGAAACATGCAAATTGACGTCGCACTCGAAGTGTCATGTCGCTTTCCGTCCCCAGAACAATAAGTATCCGGCTATTCTGCATGAACCCGAATTACGCAGCACCAAATCACCCGTCCATTTTGGAAATTCACACAATACACCTGAATGTTTCCATGACGAATAAAGAAATGTATCGTATATACGCCTGTATATCCCGAGTAAAACGGTTTATTTGAAATTCACTACTAGTGAAGATTGAAGAATCTTTCCTGTCCAATTTTGTAACTCCCACACGAAAGCAAGCCTCACTGCATGTTTTTTATAGACAGCGGTATATATGAACCAACAGCATCAGCTAATCGCAACAATTTTCCTCTTCAGACCACAATAGTTGTTGCATCGTACTCACTGATAGGCATTTCAGTGGGCCTCACTAAACACTGTACATGTGGAACAACAAAAGCACACTTTTTTGTATAATGAGCAAAGTTATGAGTAACCATATTCTACTCTTGCAGGGTAACAATTACATTTTTCCAAGTCGACCACACTGTGATTTTATTATGTATAGCATTCGTAGGTGGAGGACAATATAGGCACAAGAACTCTGTGTCCACTTATTTTGCGGAAACTTTTATGGACCTCTTCGTCAACATTTCCTACTGATCATAAAATAACACCGGGGAAAGTTTGATGCTTTAAAAACCAGACCTGACTGCGGGACGACTTGCGGATATCCTGCCATATCATGTCATATTAAGTTGCAGCGACTGTAAAAATTTCTTTCACCGTGGCAACAGCGAGTGTCGTCGGGCTTTCCGCTCACATCATTCAAGCGAGAACATATATACCTGTTCGGAAGTAAACATTCAGAGGCGTTAAGCCTGTGCTGGTGGTGTAGTGGCAACAAACTCGCCTCACCTGTAAGATGTCCGAAGTTCAAACTCCGGCACGAATCAACTGCTTCCCCCCTTTGGTGAGGACTTAACAAAATGATTGCGTCAGGAAAGGAGGACGATTTTTCAAACGAGTCATGTGAATGTGCATTCTATAAACCAATCACGTTTATACTTATTATGAGCAAACAATGCAAGCCGAGTTCAGTCATCTTATTTTCTGCGTCCGAATTACTCCTTGGTGTGTAATTTATCCATGAGTGCGAAGTATTCCATGTAAAACACTGCCTCGCTAAAATGACTCTCGAAAAGTTGGCCTATGTTTTTCGAGCAGTTTCAAGTCAACACGCGGGAAGTGAACGTTACTGTCAATTCTGGCACAGTAACTGTACATGCATGATTCCTATTCTCCATAGTATACTAATTGTTCTAGATGTGAAACTTGGGCGCTACGTCGTCCGTAGAGAAAATATTTTTACGAAAGGGTTATTCTATATTGATATGTAGCGTACGAAGGCTGGATGTGACCTGAGAAATTCTTACCGATGTCTATTTCGTGATCCTTTCAAAAATCTGATTACTACTTACAATAGGCAGGTAAGATTTCATGCTGAAGGGCTGATAGGGGCAGCTAACTAAGTAAACTAAATGACAGAAAAGATGTTCCGTTTCAGTGCACAAAATATGGATCCGGTTATTCGATTTTACGCGAAAACTCGACAACTACGTAACTACAACTATGATCAATTGAAACATATCATTAAGCCGGGATAATTTATGGGGAGTGTTATTTGCAGAGGCGTCTTGACTAGAAAGTTTCAAGCTTCAAATAGAAGATTGATAGAGCCATCAAGACTACCACGTATGTAGGCCAAAGCAAGCAATTTCAGGAAATATGTACTGTCGGCGTTTTCACTCGAGATGTAATATATTTATTAGCGTGACCACCACAGGCATTGTGCATATATGAAAACTGACTTCCTTATTTCCGGAATCTATGTTGTTTAAATAAATCCTGGACACTCATCTCTTTCACTAATACCCATCTGATTTTGGTGGGAATTAGGGATGGATTTTATTTGGTAAAATGCGGAAATTGGTTAATACTCCTCCATCGTATATCTGCCCCCGTCAATCTGCATAAAATACTCTGAGATGCTTCCAGATGGCTCTTACGCAGTGCATAAAAATGTTATTTCTGTTGACAGTAGACGTATGGGTTGAACCAAAATGAAAATTCAGGCTAAACAAAGCTATTTTTATATACAAACAAATCTGGTCTCTGGACACAATTTCACTGTAACCTAAACTGGCGGAATCATTCAGTCCGATCAATTAAAACTGAGTGATTCCGAGTAGCTCAAACTTCTACTTATTCGCTTCACTGTGCGTTCAACTCACAAAGACTCTAACCAATATTTACCGGATACTTCTACGAAAAAAGCCAATCACTCCCAACACAATTTCATAAGATACAAGGTTCGTTTAAAAATTTCTCTCGTCTTCTGATATTCTTATCAGCAATATGGGCATAAGCGTACATTAACTGTTCGTGACTCTATTTAATCAGTTAATCCTTTGGGTAATTGTTCCACGACTACAGCATGAACCCACAAGAATTGTTCTGCAGACATGCCGAGAATCACATCCTAACTCGGCTGGGCTCAGCACGAGTGATCTATCCAATTTCTGAATATTATTCATTCCGATAACGCTGCGAAAATGTTTAAGTTACTAAAATTTGCTGCCGTTGGACACTGGATCTTGCAAGATGAATTCTGTTGAACAGGCAGTACATAATGTGAAAGCAATGAATAGTGGTGTCTCAAAACATTTTCTACTTAGCAGTGAAGAGTGCATTCGATCGTGTGCCTTTACACGTTCAGAAATAATAGCTCTGGTATATTTAGGTTTAATTTGAAAGCACCTTTACGTTTTGAAATTTAAAACAGCGGATAAACCAGTAGCTTTGAAATTGTCTAAGTAATTTGGGCAGGCTTAATAAAGATGTCGTCCATCCTGCCAATCAGTTAAGAATCAATCTTTTAAATGTAACCTATCACAAGAGGATTTTGCAAATTGGAACAAAGGAAGCTAGGAATGGAATTCTTAGCTAAATCGTGGATCCGGAAAATAATTGCTTATGAGAGCAGCATATTTTAAATGAGCTAAAACAGCCGTTTTACGTTTGAGACGATGAAACAAGAAGGATAAATTTGGTAGAGAGACTCTTATGAAGAAATCATTTATTGGAAAACACCAACGTAAAGACTTTCTTTTGAAAGTCACCGGTAACTCATTGGATGTGGATGAAACTCCTGACTGGAATATATCCAAATCTTGACAAGAAATATGAGAAATTGGGACGGTATGTTTAGAGGTCCATCAGGCCTATTGCCTTCATCACCCGGGGGCCAGAATCTCATTACTTTTCTAAGACTCACAAAGCTCACTTAAGTTAGAAATATTTACAGATTTTAATATGCCACACCACATTATTCTTCTTTACACATATTTCGTAATACCACATTCCATTCAAACGTGGTTGGCTCCGACTAATGCCCTTGAACTTGGTGACTGAGAGATGAGCATTTCATATATATGTATATATATATATATATATTGCTAGGTTACTAGCAAGCATACAGAAAAGAGCTCCGAGTCTTTTTCATGAATAGTCACATCACACGACAGTCCCGCGGTAAACCTTCATTGTCCTCTGTGAAAAGACCTTGAAAATAATCCTTCGTTTTCTCACAGACCCCAGTATCCACGTACAAGTGATGGGGAGATGTAATGAAGCAAGGTACTCCCTAAAACCACATATTTAGATCGGTCAGTGGTTGACCGCGTAATACGTTATGCGGTCAAGATACCTTGGGAAGCTAACAACCTTCCTATGTGCACTTATGATATGGCCGGCTCCCTACAGCGAAGTGGGTCATGCATACGGGTCTTTGTCTTTCCAGAGAAACCCCGTCGCTTGTGTCCTGAGGATTAGCTTGATAGGTTTTGGGCTCAAGGTGAATTACTCCCGGCCAACCCACATTTGTGTTTGAACAGCTGGAAGGAAAGCGGTTATTACGTCACTAAAACGTAACATTCACAAATAGCCTGGAACCCGGTACATCACACCTCCATCGAGTATAGAGAACAGTAGACACACCTTGATGACAATACTCTAAACCTCCGTGGTGTTAACAACTGAAAACTTATTTATACAAGGCTAGCAGAACGGTGGGCATCTTTCAAGTTTGGGATAGGTTATATCTTTTGGGGTGAATGAACTAAGTGGTAGCCAACAGGACTAAACATTTTCGCTTTGCAGCCTCTAGTAGTGTATCTGAAAAAGTTGTCCATGAACCAAATCTTGGTATCCCAATAATGGTGACAGATGAAGTTCTACTGACAGAGGACGTTTCACAAAGCTCCAGTACCCAAGTTTTGAATGAGATGGTTTTACACCTAGTTGTCGAAGCTCATTCAACCAATACCCGTTCACGACTATCTTTTTTTACTCCAAAGTTTCCACTTCCAAAGTTGACGAGGATTCAAAAGTAAAAATATTGCGGAATCATTTATAACTGGATCACTGAATGACCCTAGCGTGTCATTATATGTGTATGGAACTATGGTTTTACCTATTAGCAGTAAATGCTCCTGTCCCAAGGATTTGTCTAAGAAGTAGCTACAAATAGCTTATCGGTTAGGTGGGAGAATTAAAACTGGTTTGACGTCATCAAATTGATGCATGCTATTGGTCATTGTTAGTATTGGCCATGGTACGCCTTTATTTACAAAATTAAAACTGTCATAAAAAAGAAATATAAAATTAGTTGTCGGAGAATTGAATGTCTCAGAAAGCACGACGGAACAACAGGAGGCGCAAACGAGAGAACCCCGAGCTCAAACTTCCAAATATCGTTAAAAAAACAAGGGTCTATGGTGCAAACATATATATGTGCGGATGCATTGAAGATGGTTAGACCACGCTAACCAACAAGAAAGGACTGACCGGACTTTGTTCCACGGATGGTCATTGAATGAATGGCTGGCATCCCAGTCGGGTCTGCCATGTTCCTTCTTGTAATGTGCCAATAATTTTGGAAACAGTCGCTTCTGAAACCGCCACTGGCATCTGCGTTTGCTGACTATTTCAATGTTTGCATACGTCCACACATACGTGCATACATATACATACATAAATAAATACATACATACATATACACATAAATACATACAAGTGTGTAATGGCAAATATCCTGTGAATATCTCGTGAATGTACCAGTGAATGCCTTTAATATACTTATGCATAGAAATCAGTCACGTAACTCTCATTGAATAGACGTCGAACATCATTGTTCTATGGTTTGAATGCCATATATGTGCACACCCACTCCCTAGCTATGTGAACAATAAGGGCACTTGTTCATCTGGTGTGAGTTCTGACTGTTCTTACCCACCAGTTCTCCGAAAAGTCGATGAGTACCAGACACACTTCAACGTGGATCCTTCACAATGGCGAAGTTGTTTTGTAGTTTGCTTTTTATCCGCTGTTATACGGGTCAATTTACACCGATTGATGCACGCAAAAATCGTAAACACGTTTTGGAATTTGCACAATAGGTAAAAAGAAGGAAACAAAATGTGGTGCTCGAGTTGTCATCCAGTATTTTCCTAACTGCTAAACGAGTCACATATTCAAGACTCTATTTGTACACTTTACAGGAAGGCATTTGACGGCTAAAGCGAATGTTTTTCAGAAGGATTCTAACTATTTGTTGTTAATTGCAAACAGATTTCTGCACTTTCTAGCTTTCAACTTTCGCTTTTTGATTTGTAATCCAGTCTGTGGCCTTCAGCGTTTCCAAACAAACATTTAAGTATTGACAGATTTCTGGCCCTATCTGAAAAACCATTCATTTTTCTTGCCAACTACAGAATTTTGCTTCACTTTTATTCGCAAGTGTTAATCATTCTACATTACTATACGCTCCCCTGGAACATTTGGACTAACTGGCATTACTTAAAATGCATATTCACAACTCCTTGAGAAGTGGTTTGTTCGTTTTTGACAAAAGTTGCTCAAAAACCACCCAATTCAAATCAGCTCTAAACGGGTGAGTGCCATTCTGAAACCCGCACTGCAAAACGTAAGTTCTGTAGTTAAACCAGTTCGCTACTTAAGGCTGGAATTTAGGAGTAGCCACTTCTTTTGTTACCTTTTTCAACCCGCTATGTCTCGCAAACCAACTAAAAGCGCTATCAGTGTCAAAACATTGGTAGCTCGAATTTGTTTACTGTTGGTTGATCAGACGGTCTTTGGTCTGTTCGCCAAGCTTGGCAGCCAGTCGAATGTGAGCAATACAGACCATAGCCTAGCACAGATCGCGAACGGGCTAATAAGACTACAAGAAGGGCGCATACCAATTAGCAATTCGCATGTGAGGCTGTTAGATACTCTTCGAAAACTACATAAACGCAGGCAGGTAAGGAGGAAGTACTTACTCAGCCGCGCAATGACAATGTCTCCTCGGCTGAAGACGAAACGGTTGCAAGCTAATTGCCAAACTCGGCGAATAGATCAGCGCCATCTACTCGACCTCCGAATTACTCCATGTCACCCATGATGAATGCAACGACCGCTTCCTCAATAATCCATGAGAATTTATACATGGGGTCTTGCCACAGCAATCGAAATTCTACTCTTACGTGAAGTAACATTTGCTCCGAGGTGGGTATTCCTACCTCATCTTTTGACTGTACTGGGTGTGACCTTTCAAGCGTCTACAAACTCTCCCTCACTGTCAAAATTGGTGATACAACCTTTTTCACCAGACCCGAAAGGTCGTTGATTACCATGTCTGCCACATGCCCGGTCAAATTTCTTTGGCTATTCTGAATGCGTCGATAGAAATAACCTCCGCTACTCATTGCCAACGAAGTATGATGTCCGAATTTTTATTAGGTACTTATGAGCTTGAAGGCAACTTCTTTTCGTCTCCACTGATTGTACCACGAACATCTTCAATCCCCTCCAAGGTGAGCTTTTGTTTTGAATCGTAACAAAAGCAACAGGTTATCCTAATGCAGGCCTTGTCACATATTAGGTAAAACTAGAGAGTAAGTAAACTAGGACTTTGTGACACTTGCTGCTACAGATCCCCAAAAACATTTTGATATGATAGGCAGTCCATTACAATCAATACAATCCATTTCTCTCCGCTAAGTTTCGGTACCGAAGGCATTCGTTAATTCACCGTGTTAGTTATTATGACTGCCCTGTAAAGCTAATCTACTGTCATTTGCTAAAGTCGCATTGTGCTGAAACTATTAGTGTGGTTTAAAGTAAAAACTGCTCTGTAATTAGATTACTTATGAAAGCTTTTGGAAACCGTTTTACTTCTCGGACACCTATCCAGTATATAAATTAGTGCAGTATGGCAGTGTGTGCATGTTACATCCGAAATATCGTATTCATGCACAAGTAGCTCACAATATATACAAACTTTTGCGAATAAATCGGGCTCTTTGGAGTTTCTAACGCCGGTGATCTATAACTATGACACTCCACGAAAAATTCTACTAGTATTGCCGGAGTGGGTCAGAATGAATAGTTTTTGTCAAATTCTCCATGATTACGAGATTATAGGTCAAATCCGTGTGGATGTCCTATTCAATCAGTCATACTCGTCCAACATGCAATTCTCAAATGATGCGCATGTCTAGGCCCAAAACGGTGGTAAAATTCGTGCTACTGCCCTGAGTTGTCCAACAGCGTAGGTAGAACACTAAAGTTTACCTGACGGGTTCACTTGATGAATGTTAAAAAAGAACAAGGAGACTGTACCCGCCAGTCTTCTAGAAAAAGCCAGTGAGTGAACCGTTGACTGAGTTTTGTTCCTTCAAGCAGTAGGTCGATAAACGTCTTATACCAGTAGAAATATATGAGTGATACCGTCCCAAAAAAAATTAAGGCTTTGAAACACGTTCTATATCAAGGACACTGAACAGTACCGAACGGAGGCCAAGAGGATATGCAAATGTTGTAAAATTTTTAATAAATTCTGTTATTCTGTGAAGCATCCTAGTTGATTATTTACTGATTTCAAGGAAGCTGAATAGGTTACTTTCCTGTTAGGAAAGCAGATCCAGACATCGTAAATACATTTTCGTTTATCCAAATTACTCGCTATTCAGTGAAGTAAGGAATTAATTTTATATGTTAGGTAGATTAAGCACTAGCTGAGCATACTGATTTGCTTACAAAATGTTTGATGCTCAGCTCACATTTTTTATTTAAAATAAAGGAGTCGTTATTGCGAAAAAGCCAATCACCTTGTGTTTATATGACGGTAATCAGGGTTACAGTCACAATTCACTGTATATTGGTTGCTACCCAAAAAGTCGCCAGGTCCTTCCTTTCGTGTCGCTTCAGTTCATGTCCAAAAACACTGGTTGGAACAATTCACTGGTCCTCTGAAGGGTACAGAATATGTAAAACTAACGTTGTGACATCCGTCAACCACGCCCCAAAACACAACATCCATCATGAACCCAATTAGAGGGAGAGCCTAGCAACCCTTGTGGGTACAACAGTCGGCAGAAGTTGTTTGTCCTTTTTTCGTTCCAACTTGGAGATTATACATGACTGTACAGCAGATAAGTTTGGAGTCGCATAGTGCCATTTTAGTAACCATCCTACTTCCTCAATACTGCTTGTGGTTTCCGAAAAACAGCGAAATTTCAGTTGCCGAATACATATCCTGATCCATATTCTCCATGAAACCTGAGTATCCAGTGATCGCTTCTTCTTTCATACCTCGGAGAATACTGTCTCAATGGTCTCTCCAAAACCACAAGAATACTGAATGATGAGACTCGTGAGCAAAGTAATTGACTGATTTCATACATATATCCTCAACCTCATAAATGACTTGAGTGAATTTAACTGAGCATTCTTAGTCGTGAAACTCGGGATGACTTCGGTTAAAGAATTTTCTAGCCTACAAAACTGATTCCTTTTTATCTTTATAAACTCTTCTATTATGCATATCTCATGAAAGAAACGGGGGTCGATAAAGGTAGCATTGTGTTATATACCATACAGGTTGACTAGGGGATAAAGTCCTACTATCACAGCTGCGTCAGGCTTTCAATTATTTCCCACAGATGATCAACATCTCCGTGCTCATGGAAACGCAGAAACATGTTCTTTCTGTGATGGATGAGTCTAAAAACTACTGATACAGGTACTATTGTTTAACGGATTAAGTCAACCTTTCGAGTGGATGTTGTGAACCGGGATTTTGCAACAAATCTTTTAAATATTAACTACTTTGCAAATCAGGAGTTCTAGCCTAACAGTCAACGTGGTGTGCCCAAAAGGGAGTGTTTCATCGTCACAGCACCAGAAGGTGATGTAGAAAAACTTAAAATATGCAAGGAAAATTATAACAGCTCACAACTAGTACATTAGGTTAAACCTCCAGCATGTGCTAAATCCGAACAGAGTTCGTTTGCACTGTATCTTATTGATACCGCACCATTTGATGAGACAATGCAAACAAAATGATGTCTTCCTTTTAAGAAGTAAAAATTAATCAAAATTCCTAAAAAACAACCCGGACCCAATCATCAGCAGACCAGACAAAGGTGTGGGAATTGTGGTTATGAATTAAAACGACTGCGTATCAAAACTAGTTGTGATACCCGGAGATGAAAACAAACTTTCACAATAAAACCAAACGCACTGAGCTTGAACTGAATATGTACTTGAAAAAAAATCGAGGTTGCGCCTCTAAACGCTTGTTTGACAGCTTGAAACCCCTTGGTTCAACTGTGCCACGCTTGTATGGATTACCTAAAATCCATAAGGCAGGGCTTCCAACTCGTCTGATTGTTGCTATGACCAATTCTTCGCACCACTCTATAGCTCAGTGGTTAGTTGAACCTCTTTAGCCCATCCGACGACAAATAGTTTGCTACAATTCGTGGACCCCATTAGATACTGTAAAATTTAGAACCATGGTTTCTCTTGTAGTATTCTTATTTAAAAATATCTGCTGGAAACTATTGCTGAGCAACGCATAGGTATCAGAGCTGCAAAAGTTCAGTTGCACCATTAATAAACAGGTTTAAAGACGCAGACCATCGCCTGATGAATGGAATAGTCATAGATCACCCCTAAGCCCATGATTTGCTTAACCGTGATGATGGAAATCTGCTGTATATGTCGCAATATGTCCAATAACACCTATATTGACCACAAGTTTTGTATGGTTGTTAGCTAAGACTGTCATTTACATAAGGCCATAGATCGGTTCAATAACGCTACAGCAGCTATAGCTTGTAGCATGTAAAGGGAACAATCAGATCTTTATGGACGTGCCACAAGGCAGTCTGGAATGGACGGTATAAAGCTTTCTTACTTCCCCCTCTTTACAACAAAAATACCCCATCGACTGTTTGGCTTCTGGGGCCAAAAATATGTTCAGATGATATTCTTGAACTTGAATTGGGTACTATTAGAAACACCCTAAAGAAAAGCGGTCACCCTGATTGCTTTAACTCACGAAATATGCAGAACAAAACCGAAACAAAAATAATCGAAGCAGCCAAACTCACACAACTTTTTTGACTACCCCCTTCAAAGGCAAATCAACAGCCGAGAGGTTAGCCAGAAGTCTCTCCGCAGCGGGATGATTCCTCTCGAAAGCGGCCATAATTCCGTTCCTACAATAAACTTCACCTCTTCTACGACCGCAACATAAAGACCAACTGCCAGTGTTGTCCTCGATAATGGTTGTTTTGTGAATTCAAGTGATGCCACTTGTGTGGGTCGTACGGCGCGACATTTATCTAAGCGGACTAGAGAACAGTGCCCACAGATAGTTCGTCCTGATATTTGGATGCAAAATCGAGGGTTGCGTTCTAGCCCACCTATTTGACACAGGGGCATTTCGTTACTCGGTACACTTCATTTCGGATCGTGTACGGGGTTCCACAAAACTGGTCCAAATCTGTCAGATTACGATCTCTCGGAATTCTGAGACTATTGCCATCATATTGGTCTAACCTGAAATTTGTGCACAGAAGAGGCTTGTCCAGTCTTACCAGCTGAACTGGTCAGGTGTTCATCTCACGTCTGAAGATAACACACTAGATCATGCCTTTCACACAACCCAGACAATTAGCTATCTTGTGTGACTTTTACCCTGAATAAGACGCAGATTTATTCAAGAGATGGTAATATTAAAGCTATTCGTTTTTTAGTTGTTTTGAGGAACGTGACACAACTCACTTATTGAGCTAAGAGTGTGCATATTATACCTCTGAAAGATCTAAATGTTTATCTCAAAAAACAAGCTGTTTGTGTGAAGCAATTCCCTGGTTAACGAAAGAAAGGCGAACTTGGATAGCAACACATATTGACCACTCGACACCATACAACTGCATAACGAAGAAGAAAGGACGATGGTTTAGTTCATCATTGACTACAATATTATTTACTCGCAAGAAAGGTCAGCTTATCAGCAGGATACATCCACAGCCTTTTTCGTGGATGGACTCTAAACTGTAACACCAAAGGCTTAAAAACCTTACGACAAGTGAAGGATGGAGTTACGTTAACAAATCCATTATTACGCGGGGCTTTGAAGGCTACTCGTGCATTCCTTAGAAAACTAAAGAAATGCCGTGGGCAGAAACCCAATAGATTTGGTTACTCAAGGGCTTTGGTAATGTTAGGAGATTAGGGTAATCTCGTTCTGTAAGTAAAGCTGGTCTATGCGAAAAACCTAGAAGCACTGTAAACTTGTTTCACCCTTGGTGAGAATCATCAGTAGCGCGCATTTCAGGGAACTCCAGGGAACTTCGTGCCAGCTACCTCTTGGCTAGTAACCTGGTCGCCAGTGGACCATCAGCAGAGTGATTAGCACATACTTACACAGGATATAGCACCATTCATCATTCATATACATCACGTGATCACGTACTTGCAGGCTCCTCGAGTGTTAATCCCCCAGATAAAAGCTTTACACGTCCTTTGACTTATTCTTCTTTTTGGCTACTAATAGGTTGCTGGATTTTTGTAAGATTCACACTGCTAGTGATACTCACTAGTGGCCAGCTCGATGAGAAGCTCATCAAGATCGCAAGAATTTACGCTAGGATCACCTGAGCTAAATCCTCTCTATAAATACTGGATGTTAAATTGACATTTCTCACATTTTCAGCGAACCTCAAACGTCAACTGTCAACCGACAAAATCGGTAAAAGAGGTCGTGCTTGTCTGTGTCGCGCTATGGCTTTAATGAGCAAATATTGCAAGATTAAGTGGTCCATGCTTAGTTGCCCGGCCTAAGAATCTGAAGTCTAGAAGAAATACCAATCTGTTGAGCATCAGAGAAAACTGACGATGACAAGACTGCTGGGTCAACTAATCATGGGCAAACCACTGGCAAAATTCTGTTTCCGCTTAACTGAGTGAATGGCGTGTTGTATCAAAACTCAAAAGAATGAAGCTTAGTAGTTTTCTTAGAGTATGAACACCTGGTTGTTAGCCCATAAAGTCACACAGAACACTTTTATCGCTCTTGTGCGCGTCTGATGAAGACACTACACTTAGAGCATGGTTCCTCCGCAGGGTACAGTGAAATAGCTTAATATAGTATATCTTCACAAATTTCTAATCTCCTACATTATCGCATGCAAAGTCTTGAAAGAAATTTCAGTTTTTGTGGCCAGCAATGAATGTAAATTTACAAATACTGACTGCAATGTGAAAACGGTTCGTTTGAATACCCTTAAAATCACACATAGATTACTAACCTTCTTCGACTTGCAAGCAGAGTTTAGAGGTTGTACCTCGTGTTTCCCGTGAGTTTCATTAGACAAATTACCATCACTTTCCAGACATTCTGTGCAAACAGCTACCTGACAGTTGAGGCAGTAAAAGGTGACCGGTGAGTGAGAATGCACTAAACAAGGAGGGGGCTGATTCTGACGTTTTCTTCTAACAATTTCTACACCTTTGGCTGCCGAGTGTAGAGCGTGACGCACCAGAGGACCTCTTGAAGGGTGGCACTTTTCTCTGCAACTTGTACAATAAAATATTTCACATTGTTCACACCAAACAGATGCTACATTCCCTGTTTGTTCGGATGCACCCTTTTCAGGCTCCTCACACAGCTGACAAAGCGGACCTCCAGGGCGATTTAGAGGATCGGTGGCTGAAAGTAGAGGAAATGTCTCCGTGTTGACCACAGTGGTTTCAATTAGATTCTGCTGCAACATTTCCGGACTGGCAAACTTGAAAACCACTCGTTCAAGTGCTCGGTTTCGGGGTAAATGACCGATTCCTTTGTCGTCCAGGAGCGCTATAATCCGGTTACATGCAGGGCAAATAAGTCCATGCGTAATTGTGTTGAGGCTAGAAGATGGGCCATTTGAATGGCTAGCTAGCACAGACGTTCGTGCAATGTAGCTACCAGGCCTACTAGTAACAACGACGCCAGAATCTGTTTCTGATAATACGCTAACCTGGTCGGAGTCTGAATGAGCTGAACTGACGTGATGAATTGTACTGGTTGGAATGTGTGAGGCTTGGCTCTGGTTTTGTCCAAATGGTTGGCTCGAACATCCACTGCTACTGCCTGTCGTTGAAGAGGCAGAAGAGAACGACGCGCCAGCCGCGGTGTTGTACTGATCTGTTGTTGGCAGTGTTAGTGCCGCCTGAATTGCTGCTGCCACATGTGGCTCCGTAGCTGGAAGCAGACCGGCAGCTGCACAGGAGGTACATAAAGAATGTCCGCATGGGAGCAACAATGGGCAATAGAAATAACGTCGACAAGCTGGACAACGAAGTTCAGAGTCCATTTTCTGTCCCGCAGTGGCCACAGCTAGGGATGAAGACTGTCCGCTAATAGAGTTTCCGCTTGTTCCACTGCTGTTACTCGATGCATTCACCAAACTAGAGGCGGAAAACGCTGATCGAGGATGCCTATCTCCACCGTGCATAATAATCCCGGGTAAAGATAGAGTGATAATTTCGTTAAAATTGCAAACGTGGAAATTTTCAATGCTAGTCCTTCATTTTTCATGCATGAGACTGAAAAAATAGCACATTTGTAGAGCGACTGTATTATCGAACATCCATTCTGCTGGTTGTCTAATTCTCACATGGATGGGCAAATGAATACATGCCCCAGTGGGTGTGCCATGTAGTGAGTGGTTGCTTATTCAAAGCATAAAACATGATAGAATAAGTAGGGTGCGGTCGCATGCACCTGGAATCAGTTGTTTAGCTAAACCTGCACACGGATTGGTGGACACGGAGTGATACACAATCCAAGGCTTACCACACATTTATCGTCGGTGTGCATCCCACCCTAGACTACCGTCTTCGACGAGCGCACCCACACAAAACAACTGCTCGGTATCCTCTGTAGCTCGGATGGACATTAGAGTGAATCGACAATATAGTATGCAGCTCAACAAAAATGACTTGAAGATTTGTTCAGACCGAAATTTATTGAACTGAGTCGTTGGATCTGCTCCCAAACCTGTATGCACATGCAGCTGGATTTCCGTACGAGAAAAATGAGGTTGAACGGTTGCTAAACTTACGATTTCTTATTGACTAAACTGCCTGAGATTCTCCAAATGACTGAGATGTAAAAACGAAGAAAGTTAATTATCCTATCTCAATAAAATATAAAGTAATCGTGTGTGAATTCTATGCACACGAAAAATCACCGCAGTGAGAGGAACGTTTGTGCCACAGCAAGATGACCGATAACGAAGGACTCGGTCAGTAAAATTGCTTAATGGCTGCAAAAAATGGGATTATGCTGCCTATGAACCACTCACGCCTCAAACTTTGCCAAACTTTGCATATTTTGTGATAAGGCTTGCGTTAGTGATAAGCACCACTTCGTAAAATTTGCTATCCTGAAGCTAATATGGGTGCACAACATAGGTCTGTCTAAATTTGCGACCATCTAACTATTCAATCAAGTGAAATGGATAGTTTTATCAAAACCATCGGACATTTTACTACCGGGTCAAGCGTTTTAAATCTGACAAAACGGTCATGGTGCTTGATTTCGGTTAATCCCATTTCTTATTTTAAAACAAGACTGTTGAATAAAACGGTCGAAAAGTATTCGCTTGTTGAGTCAGACGGGGATTTGAATAAATCCCTCGTTTGTTCTGTTAGTAATCTGATCCGTTCCGGTTGGGCATTCATAACGCCCTACTTGCGAACCAGTACTTTACAAAACCTACGCACAATTTGGTGTTTTTCGTGACAGCTACCAAGAAAGGCTCCAAACAGAGCACACGCAAGTAGCAGACTGAAACCCATTCATAAGCATTCTATCCGGGTTAATTACTAAGTAACATTATTCCCAATAACTTAAACAGCGGCTCATCGACAACACAAATCAGTAACCATAATCCATGACTAAGTGGAAATTTATAGACGTTATGCACTACTCTCAAGGTTTCTGAAATTTTTTCGGCAGTCCACGACCGGTTTCGCCCTTTTTCGGGCTCATCATCATAAACGAGAGATTCAGCTGGGTTCCAGGCGAGTCTCTCGCAAAACCAAATTTGTTTGCAAATGAGTGTATTTCGCTAAGTGGAAATTTACTTTTATTGGTGAGAGAGTGTCAACTTTCGGTAGGATCAAACTCCCGAAAAATCAACTGTATTTTTTTGTTCATTTTAGTATCACAAAACGGTGTCGCTACGACAAATTCAGACTTCAATAAGATGACAATAAAAACATGATACAATATTCTCCTAAATCTATAGAAGAGGTACTGAATAGTTTTCAAGGTGACGGATTACTTTTATGTGGAATTAAGATGAAGGGTCCTTATCCTCTTCCAGTTGGATTAAACAGCTTCTTAGGTCACATCCAGTCTACTCATATCTCGCCTGGTTCCTATGGTGACGGCTGCCTTGATGTTGACAGAGCAATCTCATTTCAAATGTTTCATCATCAAGCCACTGGATGTTTTCAGTGTGTTTTGTGCAGTAACGTGAAGCGTTGACGCGTCACTGGTTCACCGCATAGTTTTGCTACATAAAAAGACACTGACAACGTCACCTCGTCCCGAACGCAGTTGTCGTCTCGACGAATAGGCCAGTCGCTAACAGTGCTACTTGAGTGACTGAACGTATCCTCAACAAAACGTTCAAGATTACCAACAGTTGGGACGCATTTAAGTAATACATCCAGCGCAACTGAACTTTTTTGAGCTGATATCAATGACGATAGGTCGAAACCTTGGTTCTGTGAGAAATTCATTGGAAAAACGGATGTCTCACGCAAGGTACACAAATGAGTGGTTTATCTAAGGTTGAGGATTAACTGAATTCCTCAACAACCCAGTGACAAGTCCCACAAATTCACGTGTGTTTATGCGCCTAGTTTGGCTTCGTGATCCCTAACTAACGATAACGCATTCCCCCTTCAACTGGTTTTTTGTTACTGTGACTATGTAGTCGGGAAGGAACCATCTGTAAGATACCTGTATGAACAAGTCGTTGCAAAACCTTGTGGCGTTTTTTGAATAAAATGCTATCATTACCAAGCTGAGCAAACATTTACACATTTATTTAAATTCCTGCACCAGTCGAATATAACGCGTATTAATGAAATTATACAGTTTTATGTGAAACAACTAAGCGCGATTTGTCCTTTCACGTTGTTCAACTCGACCAAGTATTTTTTTCCTAGATACCGGTTAATAAGGAATTCATGAAAAGTCCCATCGAACAAAGGTTAAAAACGATTCTTCTGCTCAGGACAATTGTGGGGTGCTGTTTCTCTTTACATATTGGTCAGCTAATAGTTCCTCACCAGCCGTCCCATCATGCGACCGAGCACCCCTGAGGCACCCCCGAGCACCCAGGGATTTAAAAACTACTCTGGACTGGACGAAACTTGATAGAACCTTAATAGGACCTGATGAAGTTCTGTCACACCAGCGAATCAGTTGAGATCCCATGTCCCTCCTGGGCGCTTATCAAAGAACCGCGTGACAGTAGCGCAGCAGGTGAATGTCACCGAGAATGGCTTGTCCCGCTTAACCAAGACAAATCAATTTGTGCGGTTTGTCCAAAAATGGTGTCAGATTTTCGGCAATTTCTCGCATAACAACTTTCGGTTTCTAGTAGCAAACCTGCCCAAAACTCCTATCCTAAGGACAAGCTAAACTAAACAGTCTGATGGGAAATGCTGTGCAAAACAGATGAATGGTCTAAAGCAGCAAAATTGCGCTAGAGGTTACGACCACCAGAATAAACTACCTAGACAACATTCTGGATGACTAACCATTACTGTTGCGTTCGATACAAGCGGTATCTATCTGATTTGGTGAACGGTGAAATTGGGCCAACAGAAGGATGTTTCTTGGTGTGGCCTCACCGTACTGAGGCAAGGCCCTTTAAAACCGTCCAAGCTCTCCGGTTTTGTCTTATTCAGCTACGTTTGCTATTTTTGTTTAATTTCATGTGCTTCTTCTGCATCTGGTAGTTACGTGACATCTGTGGCTTTAAGCGGACCATTGTACGATATCACCGTGGGGGGGCCAAGTAAACCGCGCAATATCCGCTAAACCTAGCTGGTCCAAACGGCAGCTATAACATGTTACAAAAACTTCTTGCAGGAACAAGAATCCCGATGGTTCTCCTCCAGACTTTTCAACATTCAGCTTTTTGTATTGCGTGTGCTACCTAATCTCGCAGGATTAAGGGGGGCACCCATTGAACAGGAAGGAAAAGAAGTTATTCTTCTACTAGAGCAGAATAATTGCACCGTAACAAGCTACTCCCAACCCCTGAAAGTACTACGCCGTCATATTGTTGCTCATCATTAGATCTAAATTGGCCGATAGTATTCTACATGCTTATTCCTCCCAGGACAGTAAAGGTATATTTTTGGGGTGACATCGGCATCACTGGCTTGCAAACAGAATTCCCTTTGTCGCTGTGTTAACACAGGACAGGCAATTTTTAAACATTCAGCCACGCTAGGTACAGACTCTTAGACCTCTTTGACTTTAATTGAATTTTGTAAAACCCTCCTTTGAGTCTAATGATAGGCCACCTGCAGCAAATTTGCGCCTGAATATTCGTGAACAAGGAATAATCATTGTTCATCCCTTGCTTTCGATCAACACAGTGAAGGTAAAACTTAACAGTAAAAAGAATAAAAGTGAGATAACAGATTCCGCAGTGTCTTTTTCACCCTGCTTAGCTGAATTGTTTGGTGCCCCATACTTCTCAAATAACTTCAGTCGAAATTCAACCAAACTTTCTAGCACTGAACCTTAGCTGCAATTCAGTATGCTCACATGTACTACTTAGGAAGGAATCCAGAACTTCCGGAGCCCACACGTCTTCCCTTGACTTTACTTTGGCTGTCTTCTTTCGTAATAAGTACGAAACTAGTGTGAAATCTCGAATAAAATAAATGTTTTTTAGATAGGGAGTTATTTTATGTCAACGCACGAAGAATACACCATTTATCGACTACTTTGTACAATCTATGCAAAGAAAGGCTTGAGGAGAACAAATTTGTATGGCAAAGGATTCCTTCTCTGCTATTCGCTTTTAAGCTACGACGTTCGCAACATCTAAAGACCAATAAACCAGGGGGACAACAGTGTGCAAGGTGCCAATTATTTTGCGGCCTTACAGGAGCCAAAATGGGGTTTGAACCACCAGCCAATCTCTAACCTGTTGGAACTGTTCACCCAGTAAATGCCACGAACATCACGGCTGCTGACCAACAGCCAAACAAACCTTGATACAAAGGATCCTGAAATTTCTCTTAGCATAGAGTACTGGAGAGCTGTGAATAAACGGTTTTTGCTTACACAAGACCACTTTGTAATGGAGCACGGCAACAGCCCCCTGCAGTGCCCAGAATTTGGTGTCTGATACCTTTGCCGATACATATGTCATCAATAAGTGAGGCAGTGTTTGAGTCAAAACTGAAACGAAATCGTTAAACACAAGGAAATTAAAATTGTGTGGGCTGATTGCGACTTTTCAAGCTACAGCTGAGCACATATTCTCACAGAGTGCGATCGAAAAAATGGGAACCCGACAAATCATACCAAAAGCTTGATATTCATCTGTCATATGAGCGGCTTTCGTTGGGCTCAAGACTGATGATTTTTTGGCTGGATCTGTAGTTCTGTGAGTCAGCGAAGCGAGTCAGTGTTCTCGTGTTGTATCAGACAAAAGCGTCGTTGTATGGACATATCTACAAGAGCCTGTGAACAAGCCTACACAAAACTTGATGACGGTTTGCATTTGGTTGTTTAGCTGTGGCTTGATTGTGGCAGGAGAACTAAAATTCAAACAAATCTCAGAAGTTATTGATGTAGACTGCAGTTCTTTAGGCTTCCAAACGTCTACTCAGTAAATGCCCCTCTTTTATGACGTAACGCAGACCCTCTTCTCGTGTTCTGTTCTTTCCTCACAGATTACATTTTTCTAAGTGTGATCATTCTGCATAAATACTTTTTTCAGAGTCTCTTTGTTGTTGTTAGCTACTGTTGTGGATCTTTATTGCTCCTCGAATGAGATATCAGACACTAATTTTCTTCAGTTTCAAGCAAAACCTTGTAGAATACGATTCTTATTTAGTTATTGCACAAAGGGCAGAGTTGATTGGACGACATAGGTCTGAAATATAGCCCAAGCTTCGTTTGAAATGCTTTTCCAGGTGAGTCTCTCGCAAAACCAAATTTGTTTGCAAATGAGTGTATTTCGCCAAAGCATGAAATGTTCATTTACAGTGCCCGCTACATCCATGACATAAGATTCGTTGCATTGCCTATTGACCATTGTATCGATTTTCGAATTCCCCTTATGAATACACGATCCATTCGGTGTACATGGTCGTGCGACCAAGCTTACTATCCTGCAATCCAATTAATTCATTAATTCAGGGTGACAAGTCCTTTCCTGATTTATTCCTGTCTTTTTTATCTGCTGTAAATCAAGAGAGAATGTTTTCTGTCGTGTATGTTTTCGGCTTCAGACATCATTTGGCGAACGATTTCCAGGTAATGTAGACAGCAATTAAATTTAACAACTGTAGAGTAATTTACACATCCTACAAAACCGAAGAAGTTAGTTTCCATGGGCATGTCGTAAATAGTGAACCAAGTGTAAAGAGTGAATTCTGTTTCGATATCGGCGGGAGTTATGCAGGAACAGGTACACGCAAATCCTACGCCTCGACAGAGCAGCATATTTCGTAGTCAGCATAGTCCTATAACTTCATTTCCTTGGGAGGGTAAGTATACGTAGATTGCATGTACATAGTCTCAGGATACGTATTTCTATGATAATAATGAGAGATGCGATATTACTTTGAAACTTAGAGGAATTGTCGAATGACAGTGGGACCTTACTGGCATGCAAGAAACTCACAATTATGCTCATGTTTCAGCTGACTGCTGGCATGCAAGGTCTCCACATTTTTACCCGATAATTTTATGCTCTCTGGTCTACAACCGGTGTCAATAGTTTGCACGCAACACCTCACACTACCCTTTGAAAACCTTTTGTGGTTGTTGAAGTGTGAACAGGCGTCCAGCGATTCAACAAATGTTGAATCGGATCTCAGGCATCCGCTCTCAGAGTCCAAACGGTTGTATTCTATTGAACCAAGCTTTTATGGATTTCTGGATGTCTTATCAGTTAGTTTGCTTGCACTTGCTGTTAGAGTAAACTATTCTTTCAATCGGGCTGGTTCTACTGCGCTTATATTTCAAGCGACGGAGTAGCAGGGTTAAGTCACTGACTGTAAGTGGCAGTTTCATATCTCGGCTGCCCGTACAATTCCGTAGAACTGGGCATGATCGAAACTCCGGACAGAACAAAATAATCACCAATGTGTGCTGAATGTCTCCATCATCTAAACGGGTAAATTAGAGTAAGTTATTGTGATGTGCAAATTACAGTAGTAAGAGAGATAGGTATACAACAAAAATCCCCACACTCTCCGGCGTCAAACTAATCCTGGTGAAACAATGCTTACGTGCAAAGATTCGGTCGAATAAAATGCTCTCAGCAAGAAACCATGAAACATGTACCTGCTCAGATAATAAGCACTAAGGTTGCTCGTTAAAAAATGTTCAAGAAATTTAAAAATCTCGTTTTGAAGAGGCGTCCTCTCCGACACTCTACGCATCCATTTCGAATATCTTGCCAAGTGAAATAAAGGACAGCCTCTGTGCAGCACCTTCACTTGAAGAGTATCATAAAAGCGAGGTTCAACAGCGACGCAGCTGAATCTCTTAATAGCACTGAACTAATTTTCAAATGATTTCGTTTCACCAGTTTTACTTAGTTTGATGTTCAAGTAGAATATCTGTTTGACGGAAAACCGGGGGCTACTAATGAGCCTAAGGCCAAGTCGATAGAGTGTGGCAGATGAGTCTACATAAACCTTATGAGAAGTGTTAGGGCAAGTGAAGAGTCATATGCGTATGCGATTCAGATGCGGTTTTCTGCCCTCATAATTGTTGTAGCTTTTTTAATCTGCCAATACCCTGTGAGTCAGCTGCTTAGGATGGCGTAAAAGCTGCTCCAGAAGACAATGACTGCCGACAGTTCCTTTTTGGACTTCGCCAAAATTCATCATAGGCGAATGAATTTGTCCTTGTGGTTGTCATGTGCCTGAAAAAACATTTTTTAAACTGAGTAACGGAATGGCTCTCTTTCGACTTCCGTTGGAAAAAGACTATACTCTCGTAACACAAATACATTTGAAACGGCAATGTTACTGTTTGCTCGGAGGCGGTTAATGGTTACTTCCAGTGCTGAAACCAGATGGCGGATATTTAATTTAGAGGTCATTTAGCGATCGACTGCAGAATGAATGGGTGCCGAGATATCAGCAACAAGACAGCGCCTCAATGTAAGTCATGAAAGTGCAAACTGTCCATTTTTCGGTAAACAAGTGCTGATTCACTAAGCCGGGGAGGCAAGTTATTAGAGTAAACTTTGGTCGTGCGCCCATACTGTGTGCCAGGAAGGTATCCACGTAAACAAAAGAGTTAGCTTTGTGTCAGCCACAGATGACGTCCAACGTAAACAAGACCACGTTTGCCGAAAATTTCAATGTTGCATAATATTCACCTATATGCTGTCTGTGCGTGCAGTTGATCCGGAAAATAGGACCCCAGGATTCAAAGAAATCATTCTCTTTTCTTATCTCTAAGGGGGGTATTTTGGTGCGCGGGGAATTTAGGAATATCGTACAAAAAGTGTGCAGTCTTCCGTCATTCCGCTTAAACTTTTTTGCGGTTTTTCAAAGTGAATGCAAAGAGTATGAGATAAGACCAAAATAATGGTGGCTGGTGACCGTTCTTGAAAAAACGACTGAAATTTTTCCACAAGTGGACTTATGACAGTCATGTGCCAGAAACAAGCGTCTTGGCATTTATTCACCTGCCCCTTACAGTTGAATAAAAGTAGGACGGTAACTAACATATAAAACACTATGCAAGTGCAACTACCCGGACAAAAAGTGTTGGATTATATTTAAAAAATCCAGTTTATGTAAGTGGAAGACCATTATGCGTGTCCGATCGCACGATGTGCTAAACTCTGATCACCTGAATTGTTCAGTCACAAAGACTGGTCTTGTTCAGTTTTGCAGAACACCAGAATTTTAATAGGCCATGTAAGAAGCAGTATTCGTATAAAGTCCAGGGATCTGGTCTGCCAACTTGGATAACTTTGTTCGTTTTAGGCGAGGTAGCCTTTTGCTTCAAACGAATTATTAATATTCATTTGGTCCTAGGCATCTACAGGGTGTATTGAAACTGACCAGTTTCACCACGAGCTAATTTACACGTGTGTCGAGGGACACTTTGTCAACATCCTCGTCATCCTGCTCAAACGACTGTTCTGAGGAGTATGTGATCAGTACAACGTAGGCGGAGGTGGCTTGACAAGCAAGCTGCAGTCTTGAAATCAGAAAGTTGCTAGCATGTTAGCTGCATAGAATGTAGTTCTAAATGCCTGAGTGCGCTTCTGTTTGGACGATTCGGTATTTATGTCATCTTACTGAACTAAGTTTGGTGGCATGTGTATTACCCCTGGAAAAGCTGCTAAAGAGTCAAGTAGTTGTGCGGGTGACATGCGTGTAAAAGAGAAATATTTGCACAAGTCAGCTAGTGAGTGAAGCTGTGGTCGGAATAAAAAATGATGTTGTTGGCGTGAATCTGCACAAAACTCGCTAATCAATAAAATTCACTCGACGGTTGAGTGAAACCTTAGACCGTTTTCGCAAATGAACCTTATAGAAATACCTGGTCTGCGTTAACCCTCTCACGTTCTACGTGAAATACTTCCATTAAAAATTTACCCGAATTTCCAAATACTACCTCCCCTGGCGTAAAGTAGACTCAACAATCACATTGTTTGTTGTTTTTTGCCTCCAAGATAACAGGATTATTCCCGCTTCCATGTTGAGAAAGCATTACGTCGCGCTAGTTGCAGAGTATCCGCTTACTGCCACTGGCTGCCCAGGCAAGTCTGGAGTAACTGGTGATCACGAAGCTTAAAAAACTGTAAACCGTCGCACTGTGCTGAGGAATGAACTGACACAATATAACTTCCATAATCGCTATGTCTATACGGCAGAATAATAACCCATCAGAAGCAGAGGATTAGGGGTGACACATTTAAATTTATTGTTTCTTATATACGAGTTGGTTCACATCATGATCCCGACCACTCAATAAAAACTAAAATTGCGGTATTAACATAAATACTGGCTTATGACGTCACTTTCATCATTTTCGGGTAGTTGATAATTACCACAGGATGTCAGCCTGGTAGATTCTAGGATAAGAGGTGGAGTAGCAAAACCACCGTTGCCGGAAACATTGAAATACTCCAGACTAAAGTCTTGAGAGGGCTATGTAATGTGCCCCGTCAGGAAAATGATGGCGTACAAATGGTTTCCTTTTGCCTCCTACAAACCTTATAATTCGGGGAAACGCATCGCCACGCCTAATTGTCCTGAAGTCGACTGGATGGATGAAATCGTACTGGCTCCAATGGTCCACATTTCACTGGGTTCCCCAATTCATCAGTCAGTATTCCTTGCAACAAGCACCTTGTAATTCCTCACTAGCATACCCATCCGGCAGTTGATTTTCGCCTAAATTCCCAAATAACCTCCTACATTGCAGACCACAATCATTTTGTCCGCTTTGTCTAGACAGAAACTCAGTAAACTCATGCCGAAAATTTGAGGCAATTTGTAGGCAACGATTACCATAGCGTATCATCCTGACGTGAAGTTGAATCAGTAGCTGAATAAGTAGCTGACTCAATAGCTGTGAAGGGATGTTTGCTTAAATTCCACCTCAAAGTACCGAAAAGTGCAAAATTAAAGAGAGGCCTTGAAGACAGAGAAGAAAAATTAATGAATTTTGCCAACTTTGTGGCCTCAGGAGAACCATAAGTTAAGCGTTTACAGCATACGTATGTACTCTTGGGCAAGCCAGACCCTGTAGCCGAGTGGATCAACTTGTTGTTGCGTCTTGGCCCTGAGCAGACATCCTTCACAGTCTTAGTGCCTGCTGCTCTGCAGTTCAGGATTTTGATTCAGTGGCTAGTAGAATAGCCCCTAAACCGGCCTTTTTATTTACAATTCCTTTTTGGTCGGGCTTTTAAGTCAAGGGCTTAAGATGATACACCTCAACCAAACACGATCCTTCCACCTGGGCTGCTGGGACCTATCATCTGCCCTCATAGTTCTTCATTCACCGATGTCCTTTTTACAATATCACCTCACTGTATAAGCAAGCGCCGCTGAATCATTCGACTGTCAGGTGCCCTACCGATGTGTCTTGTCTGGATCACTGTGCAACAAAAGCACCCATAATAAAAACATTTATGCAATGGTTTCTACTGTGGAGATTTTTAAGTCCACAATCTGTCAAATTATCCAACATGTAGTGCCCACTGAGACCACACAAACTCTCAGAAATAACATATGTTGTCCCTAAATCAAGCAAACAAAACCCACGTTTGGTGGTACAAATTTGAGCACCAATTTTGAGAAATCAAAATTGTGCACGTTCTGCTCTCTGGATACCTGGTGAGACTGAAGTAGCACGTGCTATATATGACTTCAAAGTTGCACTTAGTCCTAGGAATGGACACCTTGCCGAATTTGATTCTGACCTCCTGCCTCCACCTGTTATTTAGCTGGACATAAAAATACTACCTGCTAATGCTGTTATTGTGAAGCTGCACACATTTTCTACCGACATATGCCTGGACTGGAACGTCAAGCGAAAAGCACTCACAAATTCTTTCTTTCAGTTTCTCTGAAGGCTAAAGCTGATCAAAAGAAATCACATCTGGTTGGTCTATTCCCAGTCAGTGATCGCTGCACGGCACCCGGTACAGACTTTTCCAATTGTGCCTTGAATATCGGCTGTTGCCGGCGAACACGAATTCCTAAAACAAACGTATAGTTTGGAGACTGCCAAGTACAGTAGTGTCTGTCATGTGCTTCACCTTAACAAGTCGCATATTTTTATATGTAGACAGAGTTTGCTTGGTTCTACCGAGTCTATGATTTTTTGTAGAAATTTTGTCTCAAGTTGTTATAGTGTGTAAGTGTCGCAGTTCGTCACTGTAACCACTTTTTCTGCAAAACACGCTCCGATGAATGCTGTCTAAGCTAGATGCTTACATGTCGCACATATCATTGTTGGGTAGTTGACCACTGAATTTAGGCCTTTCCAATCACCACTCAAGTGAAAATTTTTCATCAATGGTTTCGCCCGTTGAGTAGGCTACGAACTACCGTCCTACCGCGTCAGTAGTATCTCTTGTCGTATAAGCAAGGCAAGGCCAGATTCATAAGAATGCAAGACTTGGCGGTTAAAAGCTAAACGCAAGATATCAATAAAATCGAACTCTGCGTTGCGTAAATAGCATACTGCTCCGCGTTGCCTGACGACGAATTTTTCGGTATAAAGCTGACATAATTCGGATCACGCTGCCTCATACTTTACCCTGATTAGTAATAAGTTTTACCTTGGGATGGTTCTCAAATGGACTGATCAAGTATTTTCAATATTTATTCGATTTCACCTGTGCGAAAAATACCTAAAAATGTGTCATTCTCTCCAATTTATTGACAGAAGTAAGATACCGTAAACCAACCTCCTGCTTCGCCCAACAAATTGATCAGTGTTTTAATGACTCTTGCCAACAATCAGGCGAATATGTTATTTTTACCACTTCATTTTTGCGGAGACCACCCCCTACACACTGAGAATTCTTATCGCTTTTTATGGTTGTGTTCGACTAACCACCCACGACCGACAACTCCATCAGTTGAGTGGCTACCAACCAATTTATTCCACCTGATTTTCGCAGTCAAGGTCAGATCGACAACTAGTCACGCAGCTGAGAATTTCCGTAGTTGCATTCCAAAGTGAAATTTCAACTGTATCCATTTTACTTACAAAACTACTGAAATAATGCAAATCTTTTCCCCAATTTTTTGCTTGACCCATGAGGTGCGATATTTGACAGACTGCGCTAAACCCACCGTTTCACCTTGGACACACAACCTGCTTCCGGTCACTCCATTGTCTGTAAATTTCTGACCCCCGGTTCAGTAAAAGGTATGTCAGCCCATCAGCTTCGGATGATTGCCAGTGAAACAATACGCGAAAAAGACGGAACAGCAATTCACTCCCTCAATTTTTGTCGTGAGCAATGGGCAGAACACTTCAAAAAACATTTCAGTTGCTCCCCTTCAGCACGACCGATGGAAGAACCTAGCGGGCCTGAATGGAACATCGACACCAGCTCACCATCAACAACAGAAATCCAGAGTGAGATATCAATCCTCAAGCACGACAAGGCGCCTAGCGCGGATGGTCTGCGTTACGTACTTTTCAAAGAAGGCGGCGAGGGCCTGGTGAACAGTCTAGCATCCATACTTCAGAAGATTTGGAACAAAAATAAAATACCAGCTGAGTAGAGCTTCTCGACCGTCATCCCAGTTTCCAAAAAGGACGCAAGAACGTCATGCAATAACCATCGTGCCATCAGCCTGGTATCCGTCGCACCTAAGGTGCTCTCTGGCATTTTTTGCGTAGGTTGATTAGTTATCGGCAGAGAAAGATTAGTGAAAATCAAGTTAGGTTTCACCCTGCTTCCAATTTCCCACGGTTGTCGCTTTTCTTCATCTGAAAGCTGCTTTTGATTCCGTCGATCGACAGAAACTGTGGTGGTGTCTGGCGATCAAATGTGTCCCTTCCAAATTTATATCCCTTATTAGGGCACCGAATGCGAATTCCTTTGGGCGCGTACGAGTATACGGCAAACTTTCGCCTGAGTTCACCACATCCCGTAGCGTAAGACAAGGCTGCCCTCTCTCACCTTTCCTCTTCAAATTCGTTATTGATATGCTGCTTGGATTTTCTCTGCCCACCTCCGAAACCTCGGAAGTCGAAATGCTCCAGGGACGTTCGCTCACAGACATTGAGTAAGCAGACGCTATTGATCCCCTTGGTTCAGATCCTTTAAAGTGCAAGCCATTTTAAATGACTTAAATAACTCTGCCGCACAGTTTGGTATGCGCTTCACACCTGCAAAATGTAAAGTGTTGCCACAAGACTGGGTGAGATTAAACCCAAAACTCATTCTTGCAGACGAGCCAATCGACGTGGTAGATAAATTTGTTTACCTGGACAGTTGTAAAAGTTCGGGTGGACAGGCTGGAGATGAGATTATTTCTTGAATCTGGAAAGCCAGGGCAGCTTCTGCCAACATCTGACACCTATGGCGCCGAATTGATGTCAGTTTGTCTGCCAAGGGCAGAGTTTACACTGCAGCGATGCTATCCATACTGCTTTATGGATCAGAGACGCGGCTTTGACGCGCAGAGGACATACGGAAGATGTCAGCGTCTGACCACCAGTATCTCCGAAGTATTGGTCGGGTTTGCTGGGAAAGTCAGATTAGTAACGCTAAGATACGCCACCTGGTCTTATGGAGAAGGAACTCTCCCGCGATAGATGAATTACTCACGCTTCATAGGTTATGCAGGTTAGGACATTTGCTTCGCACGCCAGAAGATCGTCTGCCTCACAGAGCTCTCTTTTCCCAGCCCTGTGCTGAGTGGAAACAACCGAGAGGTGGACACTTTAGGAACACACTAACTAGTAAGCTTAGTCTGGTCAACAACTGTCACCTACCTGGATGGTGACTCCAGGACTCAACTCACCAATGGTCAATGACACTGGCGGAATTGGCGCAACCGCTCAGCCAGTGGCGCTCATGCATTGAACCTATCGCCTTCAATGCTACCCTGTACATCGTGGTCACGAGCAATCTGAGTGGCGTGAAAACTTTGAAGTCAAAATGGTAGTAGAATGGTAGCCTAGTCGGTTAGGTTCATCAGTAAGATGGAGTGATCCACCTCAAATATGGTGGTTTACTTCATATTAAAGCCAGCTTAGATGTCTCGTCAGCCTCTTCCGGATGGTACTGTTATCTTCACAGAAGAGATCGGTGCAATTTCTTAAATTGCGCCATCAATATGTGTCAACGGTCAAGAATGCAAAGCCAAACTGCGTCCCATGTGGTTAGGTGTGTCATAAACCTGACTACTAGGAAGCTAACAAGTCAAAAACTCCTTCAGTGTTTCACCGTCGATATCTTCGGAGTGTTACTTCAATCTCGTTCAAACGCTGGACCAGCGATGAGGTACAGCAAATGTCGTTTGTAGAAAATAGCTCGCTCAAGAGAAATAATCTGACGATGGACTAAGCAAGTGATACACTCATTGGAAACACTACTATTTTTCAACGTGTTATTCTCTCTGAAGCTCTCCTAGATCCTTTTAGCTGAGTGACATCCAAACTTCAAGGTCTGTTTCTCTATACTACAGATAGACGAATAACAACTGGAGGTGGTATTATTCATTCAGCAAATAGATCAGTCCAAAGGCACCTACCAGGGGAGTCTTCTCTACGTTTACAGATCCATCTGTTACGATCTGGCAAGTTCTCAGCGCTCGACGTGCCAAGCCAAAGCAACTAGAAGCAGTTACTTTATAGGTCCTTTTTTAGACCAAGAATAGTTAGCCTATGCAAAAGAGGGAGGGAAGCAAAAGTCAAACCCCTGAACGCAATCCATGTTCAGAGTTAAAGATTTAAACCTAAAACTGCGTGTGCAGTGGCAAAGGTCCATTACGGAGGCTAGTTTGCTCCGTTGGACCTGGTTGGTGTGCCATTTTTAAAAGTATGGATCCATGGCTTTGTTTTTATATCTAGTATATTTTTAACCCATTTCTTTTTCACATTTCAAATTCCTCCGTGGCCGTATGTATTGCCTAATTGAGCAAAAATTACTGAATACGATCTGCTCTTCTAGACTAGTTCGGCTTCCAACAATTTTGTCCAATTTTAAGGTTGTAACTAACAGATGACGGCACAGCGAAAAAAGAAGATTGCGTTATGCAGAACGCCAAATTTTAAACAAAGTTTCGTATCTCTGAAGAACACGGTAATGCAGATAAGTCTTCACATAAGGCATAGACATATGACTAGATATTTGTGAGCTGCTCCGTCTGATAAATACTTTATACCATCATCTGAGGACAGTATGGATCCTCAACGGCATACGTGGCTAGATAATTTGTGAAGACTTTTGTAGACGTACGTCGAAACTGCAGTGCAACGCTTAGTTCTTATGGCATGCCTCGGAAAGCCATATAAATTGGCTAATCATAAGCCCTGAGTATTGAGGTTTTAATATTATGACTGCCAGTTTTGTGTTAGGTTCAATCCCATTCGTGCCCACCTGACGATTAGCTTCATTGATGGCTCCGAAAGACATGGACTGTGTAGTCGGTGCACATCCACGCTTATCACTTTTCCATACAAGAACACTTCGTTATCTGTGTTTTCTAGCATCAGTCGGCGATAGCCAGGTATACAAACACATTATTCCGTCTACCACAGGTTGGAGACGGTGACAGTGTACAACGAGACAGAAACAATTTAACTGAATGATTTTGGCTGATAAATATTAAGAAAAACGCCATAATTATCCCGATTTCGTTAAATCTGCGACAAATTATGAGAAAAGCGATAGGTTGGATAGCAAGTAAACCGGCAGACTGGAAGACGAAACTAAACTTTTTATTATTCCAGCCTTTGAAAGCAGGAAGAAAATTGCCCACTGTTATCTAAGATAACAGAAAAGAAACTTTATCAAGCATGCTGTTGTGAATTAACGTTGTCTTAAGACGATTTTACCAGCAGAATAAACTTTATTCACTGGTTTGAATCTGTAGAGTTTTCAGACATAGCAAAAATATATATCCATGTACATTTAGAACACAATTTGTTTCAAATCAGAACTGTGTTGTACCCTCAGGTGAAATCAGCGCACGCCAAAATGGACTGGAAGACAAGATAAGAATTTTATTTTTCAGAAATCAATTTCTTCAAATTCAGAAAAATTTCGGAATGGCAGGAATCTTAGAATTTTTCGAAGTCTACCAGACAATGTTTGTTTTTATGGCATCAGTGTGAAGCACCCTGACAAATTTTCATCTATACAAGTCACTAATCTCATCAGAATTAACAAGGTAGGACGGCAACTAGACTGTCAGTCTACAGCGTACATCTTGACAAAACATAACAGGCTGTTCAAACCTCAAACACAACAACCACTATCCTTGCGACCATCTGCTGCTCATTCAGAATAAAAGACAGAATAATGGTATTTCGTTTCCTTTGCATGTTTTACGTAGTATTTCCAAAGGCAACTAAAAAAAACAATTGAATTGCCATACTTAACCAACTCAACTTAGCAGTCCAAAAATTCTAACTGAAGTAAGCTAATTGAACACTATTCCTCTGCACGACCTTGAATATACCCTCACTACAGGGCAGCTTTGTATGCCAGATGTATAGCACTGAAGGCAGGGTACTTTATTTAGTGTTTCGTGAATATATTCTGGTGATGCTCCTTTACTTACGTGTAGTAATTAGCTTTCCAATTTGATTAAACTATTACATCAGTCGATATCTAACAGAACATAAAAGCCTATGTGGCAGGTTAGACGGATCCCAGCGTCCTCCCAGGCCAGCATTTTGGTTTTTATCAGGCGGGACCATTTTACTAAGCATTTATTATTTCACTTGGCTTTGACAAGCTTGAGGATAATGTTTTAGGCAACCCATGAAACGTTACACTCGAAAGGGATAAGGGAACATCTCACAGGCGTTCCCCTAACCACCTGATCACCATGGTTACTTGCCTGACGACCAAAAGAGCAGATTAATGGTCGTGAGTTTACAAGTAGTCTAGCTCACGGGGCAAACTGTCCAATATTAGGCATGACAGGGTACATTTGGCGTCCACATTTGCTTGACAGCTTGTAAAGCTAATCATATTTATGATGCCTAATCGCCTCTGCTAAAAAACCACTGGTTAGTGAAGCGGTGAACATACTCAAGGCCTGTTAGCCGTACACATTCAAACACTTGGGCAAGGAATTTCTTGTGGACAGACCACAGAAAAACAATGAACGTTTAGAGCTATATTTCAAGTTTATCAGGAAGTGATTGGGCGACTAACAGTTACGTTTTTATAGTTCTCTCTAATGGTTTTTATTAGTTTCGTGCACAAATTTAACCTAGAATTTCCCCAAGTTCACAGTGGACATTCTCTCCTTATCTCGGTTGAATACCCGTCATTTTTGCTGTTGGCACCTAATTATACCTGGTAAGCACTTGTCACTTTTCCTTCAGGTGAGTGTGTCTCATATCATAACAGTGTTCTTCAGCCTGTTGTGGCCGGTCATGCCAATATGTCTGGAGTTGGTCCCCATCGAACTCACTTCGCGACTAAAAGAACAACATTTGAAGACAAGGGTACGATATGTAATTAACAAAAAAAAACAATGTTTCGATACTACTAAACTACTTTCACTAAAATTTATGAATATATCCTGTTTAAATCCCAATATAATGTATAGTTCTGTGTTTTTTGACCACACCTCAACCTTGCCTAAAGAAAATGAGACATGAATCCAAGTTTTTCAACAATGTTGTAACTAAGTGTATGTGCTTTATCAAATAAATATAGTAGGTTAAATCATGTGCACTGGTTAATTTCTTGGTTTAGGCAGCTCGCACATCCAAAGATTCTGTAAAACGAGTTGCTTCTATGCACTTTTTGAAACACGTTTTCACTAAAGGTAAGAAAAAATTGTAAATAGAGAGCACAGTAAGTGATTTTAAACGCGCCATCATCCCGCATAAAAAAGCATATGGCGAAAGGCGGAAATACACAGTCTAACAATTTTACCCTTGTTGAAGATCATCAGTAGCGCTCAGTTCACGGGTCAACACGGCGCTTCGAATCCGCTTAGTGGATGACCACTCTGCCACAAGGCAGGAAATACCTGAAGAGTAGTGTGACTTATTTGCACTTGGGCAGGATGTAGCGCCACTTTTCCATCAGCCAAACAATTAACACGGTGTGGTCACCTATTGACTGTTTTCTTCCGACTAATGACTTCTAAGTTGACAGGCCCGTGGTATGATATTCAGATACCGATTGAAATTTTGTGGTTTCGGGTCACCCAGAAGGTTCATGAGGCGTGCATGGTTGATGATTCCCAGAAGGAGTAAAACAGCTTCACAGTGCTTCTGGCTCTATAGAAGGACAATATGTCGATTTACTTCCCCAAATCTCATCCCAGTAATATTCACGGACAGCCTGGAATACCTCCTCACCGGTTGCTAACCATTCAAACGATCACATAATTCCCAGGAGAATTTAGTCCGAATATGAAACCACAAATCAGTACCTATGGTTGCATATTATTCATATACTGCACTCCGTATGCCAACCTACACTTCCTACCACTGATTTCAATCACCGGTTGATTTTGTGCCTCCATAATAAATTGTGATTTCATTGGGGTCACTGGAAAATTGCTTGCTTGTCACGTTAACAATCTTAGAAATTCTTTGTTCATTGATTCTTTCATGATATAGCAACTAAACCTGAAAATATAGGCGTAATCAAGCAGTAAACGTTATCAGTAACTGTTATCCATTAAGCAGCTAGCATCAAACCCATATATCTATCTGCGTTTTGATAAAACTACTAGCTCAACGATGGTGGTCTATTTACTTGAGTCAAATGCAACAGGTTCCACTTCCTACGGAAGTTAATCAAGCGTCCGTCTAATTTTCTTCAGGCTGTTGAGAAATATTCACTCTAATTAAGCGTGTAAATAGCTGGTAAGTACCCCTTAAATGATTATCGTAAAACAACCCGCACGATGTACTTGATTGTGGGCCAAAACTTTTTGGAAAGAGTAAATGTATCGAATTTGACAGCTGGTTGGGATACATATCATCAGCTCAGTGATTCTGCACAAAAACATCAGCATACTATAAAGCACCTTATTTAGTCAAATTTGATTAGCCGACGAAACATATACTAGCAAAAACTCAAAGCAATCAAGAATGCATCCAACACATTCGTCACAAGAATTATTCGGTGTAACGATATTCTCACCATCCGCTCCAAACTGAATTCCAAAATGAAGTTCTCAAACAGCGTTGGCTGCAACGCCGTCATCTGAGGCATGGTTTGATAAAATTGCCTGTAAAACTTGAATTCTTTGAGAATTAACCAGAAAATGGATAATAAGGCTAAGTGAATGGCTGCTTCAGATGGGCTTAATGCGATAAAAACATAAAATCACAGTAGCAAACGTGCGAATGTCACATGGAAAGAAGAAATTGGCAGCTTCCTTAAATGAGACAACTCACAACTTTCCAGAAAACTCCTCAATAGTCCACACCCTAAGAAACAGGGAGAATAATAAGTGTTTGACCTGATGATTTAACGATTCAGATGAACATCAAGGCCTCGCAGAGACCTCTTCTTAACTAGAAATTTGGACCAGTGGAAAAAAGGTGAAAACTTTGTTGGGCCGAGACAATGTGTCCTTGTGTTTTTTCAGACTGTTTAGTAAAAATTCAGAACATAAACCCATTGTTTCGTGAGCCTTTGTAATCTACGCATCTAATTTGGAATCAAGTACGTAATGTGGAGGTTAAATAATAATATGTTCAACCGCTTTTCAAAGCGCTGTCCGATCCGTTTTCATTCACTCTTGTTAGGTATTTTGTTGTGTCTCAAAATAATTGGATCAGTGCCTGGTAGCGTATAACTGACACAAAAGAATCAGAGCTTTGAAGACCGTGCACTAAAGAGCGACCTTCCATCTTAAAACAAATTATGATATCATAACACTCCCGTGATAGGCATTTTGTGGAGAACACCCCCGATTATTCTACTGAAACAGTCTCGCCGACTGAGACAACTTTACCATACAAACGAGTTTCAACACAAAATCGAGAGACGCTGTACACGTCATGCAGTCGAACATTATCATCCACTGATCTGAGCAGTTGGACAAGCGTAGATGCTATCGAAACATTGGTAACCATGTGTCGAGTTACGTGACCAATAGTTGTTACAGTATAGCCGAATAAGTGTTGTGCAAAAGTATTCCTCCGTGTGCTAAAATCAACCTGATAGTTTTAGAGGCAGCATTATTTTTAGGACCACTACTCATGCTTTTGTACCTGGATTTCCGTCCCGGGTACAACCTACAACCAAACACCTACCTGTAGCTGGTGGAGGAATCGTCTAAGGCTTATATGAAAAAGCGCGGTAGGTCAAAGATTTACGTTTGTTAGACATTTTCGCTTGCCTGCTTGTATTACTAAACAAATATCATTATATATTGGCTCTAGTGATCACTTCAATGAAACCATGAATTTAGTTTGAGGGGGTGATCGCCCTATGATGAGGTCTCAGTCTGCTTCGATTCTGGCAGCAAAACTGGCCACATAGCATTACGATTTGCACTAAGAGGGATAACATGGGCACACTTTTATACCTGTTCTGCTGTTTCCTACAGGTCAGCAAAGTGCTCGAAAGCCTGATATCAACCCATCATAAAGAATCTTCATTTGTTGAAAAAAAGTAATATTCTTCTCGAAGCTGCCAACGAAAAGCTTTTAAGTGGCAGTACGTTGGGTTTGAACAAGAAAGTGACATTAATGTTGTGGTAGAAATATCGCTGGCATCGTCAGTCTCATTTAAAAGCGCTGTAACATTAAGTGGAGATTTCGTTCTGTAAGTGAAGCCAATCTACGCTGAAACGCTCAGAAGCATCGTAGAGCTGTTTCATTCTCATTGGGAATCATCAGCAGTGTGCATCTCACGAAACTCCAGAGATTCTCGTTGCCCAAGGAACCAGTCAACACGCGTGAACATGTGATGTGGGTCCTCTAATTAAAAGACGAGTAGTGCTATATGTTAAGTGCGAGCCAATCACACTGCTGAAAATCAGCTCGTTGCCAAATGATTGTGTTCAAACCGGGAGGTCACGGGTTCGAGACTGGAGTTTCGTGAGATAAGCACTACTGATGATTCCCAGTGAAGATAAAACAACTTCACAGTGCTTCTCGATTTGTCAGCCTAAATTGGCTTCACTTACGGAATAAAATTTCTATTAAAATTCCCAAATCCTATCACATTACCAACACCGGCGATATTTTCTATGGGGTAAATCGCTGAACACAAAGGAAACTTTAGTTCCTTGATAAAAGCATTAGGATGAGCAGGATGTTCAACTCTGACGTGTAATCCGGGAATCAGAATATTTCAGCTTAACATCAAATCATTAGATTTCCAGTATTATGCTTTAACGTTCCTGTAGAGTAATCTTGAGACTTCTGCATGCTGAAAGGTCTCAACATGAACATGGAGTAGTTAGCCCGCTTGGATCATCCAAGTAGTCGCCAATACATTGCAGGTTAAGGCAGGGTCAACCGAATAAAGTATGCCCCAAATACACCCTTCGTACAGCAGCAGATTTCTGTATGTTTTGAGTTTAGTTATGCAGCCCAAAACGGTCTGTGAGCTTTTGTTGCTAACGGACTAAAGATTTTGCCAACCAGCATCTGTTTGACAGTCAATGTTCATTTCTGAATAGCCACAGGATCGGTAGAACCTATAACCACGTAACCGTTGACTAAACAATTTTCCATCTGTTTGGATGTGGAATAAACAAAATAGTCTCTGCGGGAAAGTGGACTGCTATGCTGCGGCTAGAACTGGAGTATTTGATAAAGGTAAATACACCACCTGTGATCCGTATTGGGTCAATAAGTGCGACTCGTCTACAAAGCTCGTGTTCCCGGGGGAATATCTTGATGTTTCCACTAAAGTGAGAACCAGACAGACACAGCTAGCCAAATATGTGGTCGAGTGAAAATTTGTCACCAGAAGATGAGTGCCTTTCATGCGAGGTTTATGCCGTCTCACTGGATTATCCGGGTAAATTGGTTTGTTTTGTTGTCCACTGTTTATTTCGAAGACCACTGGGATTAGCAGTAAATCGCTAGACCTTTCTCACACCAATTTGGTTAATGGTTTTTATGTATTCCGGAAATTTTCACTGAAAATCTTCACGAATGATGGAAAGATTACTTTTAATAATAATAAGACAACTTGTCATAGTTAATTGTGAAATCCCCAACGAAGCACTATTTCTAACGCTGAAGACTTTTGGACAGCTTACTACTGCCTTTGTTCTTTTTTGAGAATGATCAGACAGGGCAATTCGTGAGCTTCCAGGAGACTTATTTCCTACTCAACTACCACTTTTACATAAAAAACTATATAAATTCAGTTGCAAATAACTTAGCTTTAAATCAATCTCATACCTGCGTAATCTTAGCTTATAATACTCTTTAACCAAATATGCTGCACAAAGGGTCTCTCTTGTTTCAGTTGTGTCAAGAAGAATACCTTAATACCTTAGATGGCTTTTCCGTCGAATTATTAAGTTACAAATTGTTATAAACAAGAAACCAGCTGATATTCAGCCCAATCCCTAGTGAATACCAACAAACGAATTAAAAGTTTAGCTGTAGCTGTAGCTGCCGAGCATTTCCAAAGAGGGCCAGGATCTTACCGGCTTGCCTAGTCTTGACAGGAACAGTAGATAAGCCAGTGTTGAGTTCGCACCAAGGAACTTTCGGACTAGTAGTTTCTGACCTTAACCGCTGAAGTGTCTTGAGCTTCACTCACGAGTTACATTACAAATCAGTGTATACTTCGACTTCGTGGATCGTTTAAAGAATAAATTAATGCAATCTCCTAAAAACCAAAACAATTCAGGGTCTATGAAAAGGCTTATAATGAAACGATAAATTTCTCAATATTGTTCGAAAATTCAGACAGTATGCATTTTGATAAGAAAGATAAAAGCAGCGACTTCTCTTCATTGCTTTTAGGAACAACCAGTACAAAGAATTATTTTCTCAAGCACAACAAAATAATTACTGCTTTGGGTTAAACGCAGACAGCCTCAAATAACAGACAAAAATTTGCTCTTACCAACAACAAAGGAAGATAAGTAAGGCCATTTTGTGTGCCAATAAACAAAATGATCAGAGTTATTCTCCAATGAAAACCGTAAGATAATTCGCATATAAGTCTGGTGAAAAGTTGCGTACCATCTTATTAGCAGCTGATCTCCATTCGGTTTGAATGAATCCACTCAGTCACTGAATTGTTCTATATTTCTTGGTTAGTTTCCGAAATATAACTAATTAGTTCCCACTTGCAAATCAACTAGAAAAAGAGACAAGAGATAGGCCACATTTTGTGTCATAAAAAGATACTGCAGCGATAAATATTAGTTGAACGGCAAACTAGCTGCTTCTGGCCATTTACATCTCTGTTAGAGAAACTTTTTCTCATCGCCTTTGTAATCTGCTGTGCATCTCACAAGCAGATTGTTGTAGCTAAACATTCATTGAACCCCACTGTTTTGCTATCATTGAGATGACAATAATCAGGCCTCAAGCATGGAATGCTCGGTCATTACCACAGCCCCCTTTTCAGTCAGTCCGAACTCAAACGTATTTGTCATGACCCTGACAAATGACGTAAGCTTGCTAGTTTAGTCATTGTTAGAATAATGTCAATTAAACTTATGCAACCACGCATAAGTAGTAGGAAGAAGCCGAGTCATCTGTAGTCTGTTCAAAACCACTGGTTAGCTGCACGTCGTTTTATCAGCCACATATTTTGACAACCATGACTGACTGAGCACAACCTTAGCCATTTCATGAACTGTGTGATTGTATACGGCTGATACTTTTTAGCAAAACTAGTATCATATGTCTTCTTGCTTTATGACGAAGTAGATAGAGAATATTTTGGTACAGATCGCCTAGCTTTAGAGCAAACATTGCGATGGAGTAATGTTTTCCAATATCTCATCATCAAACTTGAACACGTACATGGGTTAAATTGATTCCATAAATATAGATAAGCAACAAAGATAATAGACAAAGAAGATGTAATACAGAGGGTCGAAGGCCTGGAACTTAGCAAAATGGAGGTATCTGGGTCACAGATTGAGTGCGGATCACTGAGGACGTTCACTTTCATCCATTCTGTCTGTTAGCACGTCACGCCTGTCCCAGTATTGCTAGGCCAGGGTAAACTGAGCATCTGGATGAAATTTTCCCGAATATAGACTCCAGCCTGATGAGGATGGGGCGAGTTTCAGCTATATATAGGTCATCGGAGGTGAAAAGTTTTCCTGCTATATGAAACAGGGTCTGAGATGAATCTTAGTAGGGAGATCAAAAGATATATTAAAATGATTCATGACAGAAGACCTATTAGGTTGTTATGTCGGGAACTCCTCGATAGTCCACAGTCGGTTTCGTCCTTCTTTCAGCTCATCAACCGGGCTCAGTTTCCGAGTTTCCGTCAACCTTATGTTCAAACTGAACCCGAATTGTACACCATTTGCCAGTTACACTCACTTGCACACTACTCTGGTTCCGGCGAAAGATTCAACTGAATTCCAGCTTAATCTCGCATCCATGATCCTCTTCAAAGAAATGTGGTGCACAAAGGCCACCTCACACTTCAGTTGGTACGATACTTAAGACATCGTAGTATAGTTTCTTGACGAAAAGCCACTCATAAGGTCGCAGAAAACACTTTGAGCGTTGTCATCAACCTTTGTGTTGCTTCGGTGATTTGGTTTACACGCCAATGCGATGCTTCAGTATAAGCTTTTGTGTGCTTGACATAATTAGCTTTCGCTTTTTGTAATTACCCTCTCACAAATAGCCTGGTGCACTGAGTTTTAAATTGAATGGAACGCGCACACTCCTCATTGAATGCAACGGGTGTTTTCTCCACAACAATTCCACGTCTCAAAAAAGCAGGTGGGTTCAACGTCGGCGTGACAGTTTTGAAGTCTCCGTAAGAAGACACAACTGATGAAGGGATGACACTTCATTAGGTCATACCATCCCTCTATGTAAAATATACAATTATATGCTGGTGAGTACAGCCCGGAAAAAAACGTGATGATATACAGAAGGAGGGCGAGGGTAGTTGGAGATTAGTTTCAGGATAGACAAATGTTCTGAGTCAATGGGGCACCTCGTCAGCCTGTAAACCAGTTTACTGAAATAACACAAAGTTTCTTAAAAGGTTTTTTTTCGGATCAAACTCAAAATCAGTTTTTGATATTTAGCTGATAACTAGAGAAACAACCCTGCGCAGACTCGAGGTGTCCCTTTGCCATCCAGCTACTCTCTCCGAATACCCCGAATATGCACATGGATATGCTCAAAACCTTTCACTGTCCAGTTTCCAAAAGCGCAGATAAATGTACTGTCACTTGTTTTACAATTCAAGATACCAACCAAACAAATCGATAGACTTCAGACAAATCCACTTGTGGTTCCTACCTGATCTCATCAAAGAGTTCTCACTAACAGACTCGGATAAAACAAGATGATTTCAGACAAAAATGGTGGATATATCAGATCTGTTTCTCTCTGTTGTACCACGCCAAAAGCGCTTGTTTAGTATCCGGGCACCACCTAGTAATCAGTCGACTTTGGTAAAAGTAGGATATCGAGTTTCCCTAATTGCAAAAAGGATCTGATGTTGTGGCAATGAATTAAACTTGAATTTTATCAACTATGAAGCGTGTTTTGTTAGCAGACAAAAGTTCGAGTTGGATACCAAACCAGACAACAACATCCTTACTGGAATCTTCATCTCCTTCCTTTACAGAGTTCCGTCATTGAATTTGAGTGTGCAAAATTTAAGTCACTGGAAACCTAAACACCTATAATGAAGAATTTATCAAATATTCAAAAACCGAGCAAGTTTGATGTTCCATTGTTTGAATTTTTTTTAACTTTGTCAGATCATCGGTGAAATAACAGTGAGCTCTGACAAGATGCTTCCCATTGATGTAGACTCACTTTGTGCTAACGTACCACTCCGTCATACCCCTTGACATATTTAGCCAAAATAAATCAGCGGTCGCTCCACCTCCTCTACAAAAAGATCGCATCATTCTGTGAACAGAAAATAGTTATTCATGATTTTGAGAACGGTGTATTTTGTCAAGTTCAAGCAGTCTCCGTGAGCAGTCCTTTAGTATCCATGCTGCTATATTGTTAGCTGCAACAGAAGGGCAATTGTGTGATTATAGTGAGAGCGCCAAGCTTCCCTTCACTGAGAGACATTTTGGTTTATCTTCTTAATGATATTTTTCAATAGTGTTCCTCTCAGTTTATCAGCATCTTACGAAGAGGAGTCAAACCTTAGCCTAGCTTTCTTAGACATTCTACTCTAAAGATGTTCGAATAACACAATAACAGGTTATTCACCGCAATACAACTTGGAGTGGTCAGTCCATCCACTTTTCAGTTTTTGCACCAATGGCTCACAAACTTGGCTTGGCCAAGGCATCATTCTATAGGTAGAGGAAAATTTTACTCCCGACAAATAGCACAAAGAAGAATTATCAAAATAAGCTCTACTAGAAAGTGACAAACTGGAACCCTTAATTCTGAACACACAGGCAACACAAACTACAGCAATTGCGGTTGTTACTTTAGAAAAAAAGTCCTTTTCAGTAGTCTACCATTCCAGCGACATCACTTATTTGCATGCTTCAGGCAGAAACCGACAATCACTCTTGATCGCATTTCTCCATCCGTGCAACTAACACTAAGTCAGTCACTTTGAACAAGCAACTCCAAACTAGCCAACCCCTGGGGAGTGATCGTTCTGTGACCCATGTCACCTATCAGTTCACTTGCAGCCGCGTTGACGATTCGGCAGAAGAGACCGCTGTCCCCCACAAAGAACAGCAAAACACACTTTGAAATATCTGCTGCGCTCCATGAAAGCACAGCTAGCCAGGGGCCAGTCTACAACCTGAGACCCAGAATCACTGATTGCAAGACATCTATTAGTCAAAGGTCATTGTGTTGAATCCACACAACCATTCGCAGTGCAAATGCTAGCATTCAGTGAAACAATGCTGAAACAACTAAGACAGTCGGTTCTATGTGCGCAAAAGTCATTGACTCAGAACATCTGCGTAACTTTGAACTAAGCTCCGACTACCCTCGTCTTCCTTTTGAATGTCTTCACGTGTTTTTTCAAACTGTAGTTACAATGTAGCAAGTCCCCAAACGTATATTTTAAGTGGACGGCTGATGAAAGTAAAAATGGTAAGATCTCGTCATTTACCTCATCACGTTTTGTTTGCTTCAAAACAAGCGAATGTACCTGCAAATGAATCCCAACATCTCGAAGGTTACTGAAGAATATCGCAACTAAGAAACTGAGCTGGAGTTCAGCTGACTTCCCTGTTTAGAAGAAGCTAGTCATTTTTGTTTGTTTTGTTTCATTTCATTTATTTTAAATTTTAGTGTTCATTAAAAGAACGGAAATCGCAGATTTTCGGACATCCGGTAAAGCATTATTGGTTATCTATTTCGTTCATCGCCTGACAGCTGTCCTTATGTGAACTGCTACTTTTTTGCCAACTGACACTTAATCTTATTGCCTTTTGTGTTTAGGGTTAAGAAGCTTCAACAATACTGAGCTCTTTTGGCCTTATCAATGAAATTTTACAAAGCAAGACCTCATGTTGCAATTTCTCTGCTCGCAATATCAGTCACATCTCTACTCTGCCTACAATGGTCCCAAGTTTGCACTCATTTTATTATTCTGATAACACCTGAACTTATTTTCTGCTGGAGCTGTCTCTAATCCCAGACGCAGGACACCATCATCCGAAAGGCTGAAAAATGGCAAAAATTTCCTCATCTCATCATTCCTCTATACAGGATAGACCCGTCGACATCGTAATAAAACACTAGACGACAAGGGGCAACATGGCAAACAAGAAACTAGCCACACTAAAAAACTCTCACATAAGATGGGCGTATATAACCCTCGGCCTCGCTTGTTCAGTTTATTGTACTACGGTAATTTCTCTTGAAGTAATGAATCCAGATGAATGGTTTGTAAATCACATATTCGTCTCACATTTATCCGTGATATTTGCGATATCAAGAGTGCTCCTGTTGTGCTTGCTGTGAGATTGCCTTGTTAAATGTCGTTTCTTAGGTAATTGTTTTCACTGCCTATACACTCATCAACAAGCGAACACTGTGCCTCTAATCAGGTTTTTCCAAGAGTGTGTGAATATTGAAAGAAGTGGCGTTCAGGTCAAAAGTAACCTCACAAAAAAGTGGTTCGTCAAAATGAATAAGTGACCCGGAAGGTACATGTTAAGCTCATCAAATAACTGCAGTCTGTCTTTCAAGTATTCATATCGTTGCATAATTACAAAACTAAGGGCAGCATATTATTAAAAGTAAACACCGCTTACGCGTTTTCTGGCTCTTAAACCAATATTTTGTTTCTTGATTTAGTTCGGCTAGAGAAATTAAATAAAATGTGCATTCTAAAAACTAAGTCGCCGTGACAAAATTGCTAACGCCTCAAAAGTCTTCCTAGACAAAAGCAGAGATGTTTTTTTACCTGGACTTTTGTAAACCCTGCCTTCAAAGATACTGGGAAATAACCGATATTCTTGGAAGTGCTTTTGTGAAGAACAAAAAATAGCTGACGTGAATTTAAACAACCGGGAGTTGAAAATTCAACAACACGATAGAATGATAGACAAGTATACTGAAAATGTATACTGAAAATGAGCCATTCAAATAGCCCTATGCGTTCTATGCGACAATTTTTCCTGTTTACTGTTTGACTATTCACAGCATCCCGTGGAAAATATCATGGAAAGATGCAGTTTGTGTCAAATAGAAATGTTCACAGTATCCTTTCACTGCGTATATAATTAAGTGAGCATCTACTTCTGAGGTTAATTGCTTTGCGAAAGTGAGAAGTCAGTTTGTGTTGTCTAATGTTTGTCACCTGATCCGGGATTGAACGCCTAATGCAAACCAATGGGCAGGGCATCAGCCTTAAGTCAACAACGAAGAAAACCAACTGCAAGCTGGACTACCCGCTTTCTACTGAACCCCATTGTTTGCTCCGTCAGCTATTATGCTACGAATGTCGCATTGATAGGACGTCAACAGCTCAGATCTGTGCCTTTCATACTACGTAGTCCCATTCTATTCCGAAAGTGTTCCCAATGGGATCTACAGATAATCCAACAGGAATCTTAAATTGTGCGATAGAAATCCAGAGATAAAGCGATGCAAAGTCTAGAGATCCTGCGGAAAAGAACGCGGTGCTCCGCTGCCTCAATAGATCCAGCTTCATGTCTATTCATTCCTCAGTTTTATTCAGGCATTGGAGTCTTATCGAAACATTCCGCTAAAAAATCTTCCAATTTATTTTAATAAATTAGGTGTAATATGCAAGCACATATCATTCCCATCGGCCATATTTTAAAATGACCAATCAGCGCCCATAGCTATTATACACGGCTTCCCTTAAATCGAGGAACCGCGTTCATCGTTTATTCAAATTGGCAGTTGTACTGTGCAAGAACTTGGTATGGTCATTTGGGTGAACACAATGTTCAAGGAAAGTTTGATTTCGTGAAGAGGTTCGGAAGAACCTTTATGTGTGAAAACAAGGAGAGGAAATTTTCTGTTTTGATGCAAATTTTTACTTGTTTAGGCTTGACTTTCTGCCATCTGCCTTCATGATTTTTGAGCTTCATATCCGGAAGAACTAGTGACCTCTGTCCAAACTTTCGGCCCCTACGCAAGCTTACTGTCGAAATACAGGTTCAAGGCCAATAAAAATAAATGCTCCAACTTCTTCATCGGTTTAACGGAACTTAAGAATGGGCCGAGTGAGACTAACTTCACCAAAACAATCATCCAAGTCTTCTATCCCAAAAAAACTAACTGGATGGGCTACGAGGAAAGTAGCTGACGGATGTTCTAATCGGATATCACTTACCAGCTAAGATTTTTAACGACAATACCCAATATACCAAAGACCAAAGTGAAAAGTTTGCCAGGATCTCAGGTTAACACTTCAGGTTAACTCTTCACATGAAATCTAGCAGCCAGTAATTCAAGTCATCCTAATCGCTAGTTTCGTATAAAAAAAATTTCTTTATATAAGTCGTTTAATTTTGGTTGTTTTGGATTACTTTTTGTTTATTCAAGAGTGAGTTGTGGATTTCAGTTCATCAAGATTGGTTGGATTCATTTTGTATTAACACACAGGATACAACGAACTATTCAGTTTACGCATAGAAACACGTTATTAGTGAACAGCATTCATCATCTGTGAGATGTGGTCCAAGTTGAAATCTTGGAAGATTGGGTCATGGTATCTAAGCCCACTTTAAGGATTTAGGTTTCAACTAGAAAATTCTGTTAACCTGCATTTACTGGTGGGAAAGTGATTACAAATAATCTTTCAACAGAACTGTCAAAACGAATCCTAGCAAACTGCAGTCGAGGATGAGATATGTTTTCATTTGCCGTGGGCTAAGCCCTTATAGATGATACACCTGAAAACTCCAGTCTCAAGTAGCTAAATAGATTGATTTATGTAGATGGGCGTGGCTGGATGGGTCGTCAATCAAGCTCTTGGTAGCCTGGTTCCACAACCAGTGATGAGCATCACTCCATATCAAGCCTTCCCATTGATTGTTCCATGTTTTCCGTGAATTAACTGTTGACAAAATAGCAACTTCTAGATTTTCAAAGTACCCGAAAATATCGAGAATAATACAAATACCTTCATCTAGAGACCCAGAGTTTTTTTATTATAGTGCATGAGAGACGGTTATCCAAATGAACGCACCAAATTAGAAAAACATCACGGATGAGAATGGAGGGAAGGAAAGGCACACAAAGTCCATGTGGCTGCTCCACTATTGTGATAAATAATATCCACTTGATGCATGGTTTCAATACGTTCCAAATCTAGACTAGTCTGGCAGCACAGGCAAAGTTTAGTAATACGCTTTGTGTTACACACAGTGTCATCCTCGTCCATATCCAGTCCATTTCAAGGATCGCGACCGAATTACTAATAAAACTACATTTACCCTCGGGGATTTTGAATTGACCACTTTGAGAAAACCAATTGCATCAACACTGGATGTTCCCCGACCTTGAAGCCCTTCGGAGATTTATCTGTGCCGAAATACCTGTTATCAACCCTTGAGTCTGTCATTGACGTATAAAGATTGGTATCCATCGAGACGTGTTCACTTGCCGTATATAAGCATCACTCTTGCGATCATCACTTTCTTGTAAGTAAACAAACAAAGTGACCAAACTTCCCATCATTTTTGTGAACTTTCTGCATTGCATCCTGAAGATTAAATTGATCGCACTTGACTGAACTTATCACATGGAAGATGTGCGCAAGAGCGAGTAATGACGCGTTCCAACCTGATTTTCACACTGAGATAGAGTTGACAAGGTAGCATATGGACAACTGTCTGTGAAGCACCAAAGCAGCAAACTGACGCACACAGAAGTGTTGGACTACATTACGTATAGATGAACTAATAACCCAACCCTCATCTGATGACAAAAGACGTTGTTCGTTCTCCATAGAGCTTCTGTACGGATGGTGAAATAAATCAACTATGGAAGAGGAGGACGTTTGTCGGAGAAAGAATGACGGGGGACTATGACACACTAAATGATTGAACTACAATTGCGTGGGTATGGACTACTGATTCAAGCTATGAGTAGGCGTTCAAAAGCAGTTGAAAACTCTTCGTTGACATATTGTGTTCGGAGCTGATTATTTTCTCAGTTGTGCTCATTTTTTATGGTGAGAATGGCCAGGGAATACATCGGACTACATCGGGCCTCCGAAACTGGGTGAAAATGAGTTTTTGCTGGTGTCTTCTTCCCAGTGCACCCAATCTGTACGTGTGTAACTGCAAGCCACTTCACATTCGAGAGATTTCTTGTATTAATTTTACCATCTCCAGTTTTATCCTGCATCGGGTACTTTTTGGATATGGCGTTGTCGACCTGTTCGCAAAAAACATAATATTGCCCGAGCCAAATTAGCAACAAACTAGGCGCAGTCCCTGACTTTCCGTCAACCTCATGCTCTCTTGAACCCAAATTTCATGAAATTAGCGAAATACACTCAGTTGCGCCTACCTGATGAGCCCCAAGAAGGACGAAACCGATCGTGGGCTGTCGAAGAGTTTTCAGCAACCTTATGAGTAGTGCATTATGTATATACGTGTATCGCGATATCTCGAATATCGTGCCAACTAAAACATGAAGCAGCCTGGTGTAGCACAGCCAGTTGCTTAAAAACATCATAAACGAGAGATTCGGTTGGGTTCCAGGTGAGTCTCTCGTCAAAACCAAATTGGCATTTAAATGAGTGTATTTCGCTAGCAACAAACTACTTTTACGTATGCGGTCTAGATATCGGTTTGAGGCAACAGCTTATTAGCCATCAAGTAAACCAGAAAACTGGCATCGCGATTTGGTATCTGAGAAGCAAATAAATCAGCTTGTGCAATTTTTGTACTTCTTCTATTAACCAAACCCTCTGAGCTGATGGCTAAGAAGCTGGACTACCACGAAATGATAACTCCGGAGCGGCGACGATAGACACATAATGGATCAATTTCAACTTCATATGCTTAGTCCAGTGTTGACAGATACCGTAACTGAGGTTGTACAATCATTAGCGTGACCAGTGTATTTGATTTTCAAGCCTCTGTTAAGTTTAAAAAACAAACTAAGTGACGTGTTGTGACAAGGTGATATTTGGACTGATTGAAAACATCCGCAAGTAATGGTTTCTACGAACAAGGGACAAGCCATACAAAACAAAAAGCAAAGCTAGCACATTTTAACAAGTAGGCAGATCAGCTTTCGTCTCAAGTAGCATCTCGTAGAAAATCAGCTTGGAAAAGCCGTGAGAAATCGCACATTTACCCTAAATATGTAGGTCCATTGGGGTGTAGCAAACCCTCTGTGATAAACCTCTCGGACAGTAGCTAAAATGATTTGACTACCAGGTGTGCATGTTTTCCAAGGACCAAATACACAAAAATGAGTGGATTTAAATCCCTGTATAAAGGTGCATCTCATCTCGTCTCCAATGCGCAACTATCACTGTTTGATTCGGAGACATTCCAGAATGGTACTCTGAATCGCTTGTCCGTGCACATATAGCTACTTTAGAATCGGCACTAGATAAGGCTGTGTTTCGTAGTTTCCGACTCTGCTGAAATCTGACTACCTCCAACTACTTTGGCTTTAGACCACGGTAGTCAGAGCTTTCGACTTTAGTAGCTTGCACATTGCTGAGTGATCACATGGGGAACGGATTTGAGCAAACGAAACAATGATTTCGGCCCATAGCTACATGACGATACATACAGCACACAATACCGATGAACCATGACAAGGATGAGACACTGGTCATCTGTGTCACACATCTTGACACTCTCTTGGTGTAGAAAATAGCAACGGTACACTATTTTTTGCCCATTTGACTGTTTGATGCAGCGGGTGCATTCCGTTCTTTGATTGGTTACCAACCTAATGGCTCCATGTCTATTTATTGCCTCAGTTTGTATTCACCCAAGCTACAATCTAGCAATCCATGCCACAAAGCTAACCGCACAGACATCTTAGCTACTAACAAAACCTTTTTTAAATGCCACACTTTGCTCCTCGCCTGAACCCACCAACACTCCCGAAAGTGAATTAATAGAATACATTTTTTTGCCCAGACAAACCTCATCGTCATATTCCGAGAAACAAGTAAAATTCGGCATGCTTCTCCATAGATGTGATTTGGGAGACCAAAGCGGATCATCAATCATTCGTAGCTAGCCGGTCAAATACATGTGGGCTTTCATATTTGAGGCAAGCCGGTTGGCTGGCGTACAAAGAGAGGCGAACGACATTTCGTCTAATCAAAATTCGATCCAGGAAACAGGTAGTAGATCGGGATGCAGTCATCTCCACAGATGTCTGAAAAAGCAGCTTCATCAAGCACAACCCACTAAACTGAGACTAAACAAAAGGATACTTGTCAAATCCAAACATTTTTAACAGAAACTAATCTCTTGGACATATCATTGTCAGGCCTATTAACTTAATTGGCATACAGGAAGAGGTAAACATAAGAAATGTGGAAGCACAAAGTCTTTGGTTAAGACATTTATATTATGTCTGGTCCTTAACAGTGGTTGAAGAATAGTCACTCGGTCCTATAGGGCATTCGGCATAAGTAAAAAGCTGTGTTAAATGTAACAAGAACTTGGTGGCGAAAAAGAAGCGGCTAAGGAGGAGGTATTGCGAAACAAATAGCTAGCGCTGCACTTCACCGCAAATTGTGTGGATACCTCCTGTTACCAAAGAAGAGAAGCACAATTTTTGCATCCAAAGTTGGCAACCACAATGTACAAGAGGCCTTCAGTTGTATGTAGTGCTGCATAGGGTTCAACTTTAGAGTGTGCCAGCTTTGAAGTCGGAAATACTTTTCGTAATAGCTTATATGTGTCTGCCTACACAAATTACGATGGCTGTGAGTGAAACATTCTACGCACGCATCCAAACTACACACCCAATGCAATCAAGCTAGCATCCATTAGAATACCGTAAAGCGACCAAAACATTTTTTTTCATTTTTACATTCAAAACAGCATTACTAAGAAAATTTCTCTTCCAGAGACTTTCTCAAGCCATCAGACGAGAACTTCGCTGAATTGGCCTTCCTTGGATGACAAACATAAGTACACAAAGGAGCAGTCTGTCTTGAAGGCATTCTATCGTCTGAGGTTGTCATATTCGATGTTTTTTAGTCCACGACGATGATCCAATTAGATACACACGCAACTCCTTAGATTCACACCATCATTCATAAAGTTCGTGAAGATCACTAACGCAGACCGGTTTCCTCTCCAGCCTTTTGATAACAGAACACGGTTAACTGTCCTGTCCAAATGCCAAACCGATTCAACCACAGTTTGCGTTTTCATCCAAACCCGGGTCAGAAGAACTGCAATAAAAGACTTACTCAAATTACGAAGGGTACCATACAAAACCGCGTTATTTTCTTCTTTCAAGTATTTTTCAGCTATTTCATACTTAGAGCAAGGCAAATTTGGGTCGGCCAAGTCGGGAAGGGCCAAAATATGGTGGACGCAAGTTTATTATGGCCACCAGACATGTTAATGTATCAGTGCCTCTCAAATTAAGATCCTCAACCTTTACAATTGTTTCCTAAGTCCGGGTAATCACCGGACTTGTTTCACGTATTCACAGGGGATCGTATGATATTTATACAAGTTTATGCATTCACAATCAACGTCTCATGCGTATTCAGGAAATACTGGGCTTAATTATTTCAGATTTGAGAATCACAAATCCAAAGAGGTGGAAATAGTTGAAACTAACGGGCGCCCGCAATATTGTTGCACACACAGATATTCGGGTAGGTAACTGGCCTGTATGCATAAAATTGCAAATAAGTAGACATGTTTTTGAATGGACAATAAGGTGACTTCGAAATCTTAGGACCTAGTGCCTGGGTGGAACAGTAGAAAGACAATTACGCGGGAGCGATAAGATGCACGGAACCTTGCCATTACTTACATTTACCACTTAAACGTCCATAAACTGGGCAGTATGTTCTTTTCTTACTTGTATTTCAATTGTATTTTCTTTCAGTACCGTTTTCTATTGTTAAGCTGTATTACTGATCCCAGATGTTACTGTAAACTGATGTGTACCGGTACGCTCATGAATAAAATAGAGAAAACAGAGGACTGAGACAAAAAAAATCGACCACAGAACATTTCACCTTCTGGATAGGTGAACAGAATTTCGCTTTCTCTTCATCCCTGCTTGATCAGTAAGGTGAAAAATGCTTACTCGTGTGTGGGGATAAGTTGATTTGATGTCTCCCACATAAGGAAGTAATTCGATCAGGTACGTTCTATACGTTATCAATAGGATGCTAGTTTAAATGATAACTACCCACAGCCTATTGAAGCGTTTCTTGTTAGAACCCATGCAGTAATTCGCTAAGAAATTTGACTGTCTTTTCATAATCAAGTAATTATTTCTGACTAGTCAGCTTAAGGATCTCATAAGCATCAAGCCCATGGCTGGATGTTGCTAAGAAAACGGTAAAGTCTGTTACTCAAAAAAAACGATATTCTTATATCCACTTGAGGGATCCAAATTAGAAAAAAATGCGCAACGAGTTAATTTCCGGACTAAATACTTTCGGCTTTTAAAAAAACCTCACCTACACTCACACGCTGGTACACAGAACAAAGAGGACAAATGATAAACAGGTGTCCGGTTTCTTGCACCCACGAACTCCAACGGTCCCAGCGGGTTACAGAGATAGAAATAACCGTTCTCAAATCTGGTTAAGAAGGCCATTAGTGGTTTAAGGCGATTACAAACAACGCATGAAGGCAGTTTTCACCTACTAAACAACACGCATATTCAAAGGTTCGCTGTCGTTGGTTGGATCCTCAGTAGACTACCTCAAGACCCTGTCTGTCGATAGAATTACGTGATAAAAATTCCTAAATATAAAAGTGAGACAAGCGGAGTAAGAATGAGCACACGCACGTGGAAAAAACAAGGCTAGAGAAAAACTGTTGAAGGCGCGGGGAGATAGAAGAGAGGAGCTTCCCTTAAGGAGTCTGCCAGTGAAGATAGCATCGCAGACGTCTTATCACGTTTACCGCAGTAGCTGACGGCAACCCTTTTGGCAGCATATTCCACTCATCGATCGCCTTCGAAGAGAATGAACTGATGCGCCTCTTTTTTTAAGCCTCTTTGTTCTTTACTCTCCACACCACTTAAGATTTGGTTTCTCGTTTAGTAAAACCAATTATTAGTTTCAGTGGAGGTCTCATCCTGTCAGTGAGGCCAATCTATACAAAAAGACGAAAAGCACTGTACAGCTATTTCATCCTTGTTCGGAAACATCAACAGTGTACACCTCGCGAAGCTCAGAGATTTTTGAGCACGCAACCTTCAGACCAGTGGTTGAGCATCTAACCGTTTGGCCACGAGCTGCTGATCAGCAGTGTGTTTAGCTTTCATTTAAACGGAACACAGCGCCACTCATCCTTCAATTAAGGAAACCACATCACGTGGTTAGATATCGACTTGCTCCCCAAATGGCTACTTATCAGGAAGAAGTTTCACTCATCTTGTGGATTTTTTCTTCCTCCGGGCTACTTATTGAGTAATGGTGGTATGGGGAAATTTGGTACTCTTCAACATAGATTTGGCCCTGTCATTGAAGCCTATTTATACTATCTTGAACGCTTCGACAAGGTCCTTTCCTGCAAAGAGAACAGGTTTAGGTTTTTTACCCCGTTCCCTAGCAAACCACTCAATAAATTGTCGCTGAACGTGCCCCGGTATTTCGCCATGTTTCCTCTGGCCATGGCTCCTATCCAGCAAGCAATATTGATACTGAAGTCTAACACAGGCCTTATAAGACAACAGAAGCAGTTGTAGCGTTTATGGGCTGACTGCTCACCTCAGATGGTATAATGCGTGTTTGATCCACCAAGGTTCTGTCTGATAATGAATGGAAGGATTGAGGTCACTCATGATTGAAATATTCGTAGTTCCGACATCATATGTATCTAGAATATGCATACATTTAGTTACTTAGCCTGGTAAAGCTGGAAGGCATCCTAATTTGCTGGCAGTTAGAGATACACAGTGGAGGCCTCAAAGTAACAGTTCAGAATTAAAGCCTGCTTAGTTCGTGTTCTGTAGCTCCATGTTTTAAGTCACTAACTAGTGTTCCGTTCTCAAACTTGCATCATATAGTTTCGGCTTCCTTTACCGATTCGCTCTAGTAGACAACAAAGAATGGAGGACCAAATCCTCACAAGAACCGTCAATAGGTGCAAACTACATATCAATGCTCACGGCAACATTATTAGGATTGTTTAGTGTGCTTTGTGTCTGGATAAGATATGAACCAAGTAGTGCATTATCGTCCACACACTCCAGTTCTTCAATCTCCTCCTCAGGAAGAAGATCTACTGCAGAGGTAGAAGACATGAAACACGTTTCTTCGTTTCTTAATTCAATTAGGAACTTAAAAAGTACGAAGGTAACACAACAGAACCCCGAACGATATCACTTTTGGTGAAGAATTCCTCAGAATATTCTCTGTAAATTTATACTTGTCCATGGACACTATATGTAATAACTAGAGGGGTTTTACGAAGATCTTCTGCACACCTTTGAAGAGGAAGAAAGCCACAGGCAGCGCGATTGACCGACTCGTACGTTGCTGTTATATATAAGAAGACACCACTTGCTGGCCTTCCGTATGGATGGCGGTCTTGGAGAACTGTCGCAAAGTAAAGGTTCGGTCACTAAATCCCTGGCCTAGACGGAACTCTGTTCGGTTTTCACGGCTCCTCTACACACGATTGTTAGTAAGAGGGGCCATTCAGTGAATGCAGTATCACTATTTGGGGAACTTTTTGTGCTGTGAAAAGTGCTCGCGTTTTTTTCACTTGGACAAACTGCTGTCTGCTTTTTCCTTCTAACTCACAAACGAGGTATTTTCTTACATTGACCTGTTTCTGAGCACATGCGTCTTCCTTCAACCTATTGTTTGCTTAGAACTATACACAACACACGATGATAGCCAACAAAGCATACGCTTATAATCTTCCGACTTGTGTGTCCTGCTGTGCTAAGACACACATCTTTGGTGTTTCCAACGGAAGGCGAACGGTTCCGTGGAAGAACCATCAGTTGATACACCACACTGTCATTCCACAGACTGATCCAATGATGAGATGCTTTCAGTCACAAACCATTTTGTGTCAAGTCTTGACTTGTTCTGGATAAGGAGAGATCGGTCCACATAGTTTTGTCTAATAAGAAAGGTCACATACGGAGCTATCAGTCACACAGTGGTTTTGTCCATGTCCAAGTGCTGTGGTGTTTATTTAAAACGTTTTCTTTTCGAGTGATTGCGCATTGACATCTCAGGTAAAAAGTAAATCGCTAAAAAGTTCTCTTCTGAGTGTTTCTTGGGTGGGTGTTTCTTATAAAGTAGTAGTGCTTTTCGGAAGCAAAAATCTGGCAAAACCACTTCTTTCCTTGAGCTTGTCTGGAACTCTCTTATAAGCAGGGAGTACTTTGCTGGCTTCAACGGATGGTAGCAAGCAAATTCATACGATCTTTAAACTCTCTGCTAAACTAGATTGGACTACATGTGATAGATGAACACCTGCTCTAAAGTATGTCGTGTCTTAAGACTTACATTAAATTTCCTGTGAAGCGGTTGCCCTTACTGGTTTGGCATCACCTAGTGGAAAGAATCAAAGTTCGTTCCCACCCAAAGTGGAAACACTAAATTGCGTGAATCGTTCTTTGTTAACTCGCTGACAGTTTACAACTCATTCCTTTCCGACAACTTCTATCCCGGTCGCCATTATTTACAGAGATTGCATAAACGTGATCCAAATTTGCCTTATCACCTCGTAAATATCGACACCCTAGAATTTGGTGTGCAGTTTGGAAGGCCTGGTCACTACGGTCAACAGAGTGCCAAGTAAACAATAATTCAACAAGAACCTTGGTTCGACCGAACAAAGTCTGAATCCTAATGACAACGCATCAAACGTAATTCCATCACTCCATATTTTGTTGTTGTTATTGTTATTGTCTTCATTCCTGTTCAGAGTTCACGTGAAAAAACGCAAAACAATTTATGCAAGGCTGAATTGCATTTGACCTAGCTTGCGCCCACGGCCGCGGGCGTTCGCGCGCCAGCAAACTCCTGGCAAGGCTGTGCGAGATGTCTGTCGACTCTACTGTTCTCACACGATAAATCAGCTCGACAAGAGAACGGTGAGTTCGCCTTCTGTATTAGAGATGTCTGTGGAGCAGCCTGCAGGGAGCAACTAGTGACTCACCGAGCGAGTAACAATAGCTAAATGGGCAATTCCATCTCGCTCGCTTGATGGTTGTGCCGCCTGCTCGCCAACATCCCTTACATCAACCACTTCCACAAGAAAAACAACGCTGACGCGAACATAGCTAGGAACCGAATAACAAGCCAACATACTTAGTGACTGACTGATGGCTGTCGACTCACTGTTGTGAAAAGAGACGTTAACCACAACCTTGTAGGAAACGACGTGTAACGGAACAAGCAAACATCGTTATCAACGTTTTGACAGCAGCAAAACCCGATCGACAGGTTGAGCTGACTGACGAGCACGACTTCCGAACAATCTATTGGTTTCGTGGTGAACAAATGCAGTCACTCGATGAAAAATGCCTAAAGAGTAATGAAGATAATTTACCGGGACAAACTTTCAGCTAAGTTTAGTTAATCAGGCAAAAGCTTGCAGCGGGAGTGTAGAATATGGTGAAAACTAAGGTGCTGATCGTTTTTGCATGGATTTTGTACAGATGATATAACCAGTTGGCACTAACTGTACTGGCATCTATCGAGAACAGGCACTGATGCTGTGAATTTAAGATTGAATTTTAGACTGCGAAAGCAAAGCAGTTCGGATGTTTGCACTTTACTTTCAACTCGATGGCTTGAATAGCAGAATATCAGTTTTCCGCGAACTGAGCATGGTTTTGTCAGCCCACTCGGATATTTTATAAGGTATATATATATATATTATGATGGTATTTGCTGTGCCGAGATTTTTCTGAACACGGTCTATTGTATACCATGCTTCGTTTTGGGACTTTTGGACCAAGTTTATCGCTTTGTCTCTAGATATTTCCAAAAACGTTAGGCCGGTTGGTGCTGTGAGGTAGACATATCTAGGAGGGTGGTTGAGCTCTACACAACGGGAGCTTCCTGCTTATTGATGCACTTCCGTATTTTAATGAAACACTTTGTCCATATGCCAATGACCGTGAGGCAAAAAAGCTTCATGAATAGCTCACTATAGCTCCTTTGTGGCCCAGTAGAACAAGGTCTGATCAGGTAATCCAGCCAAACTCTTAGCCCATTTTGGCGAAGGCCGAATTCCAGCAGACTCTTCCCATTAGTTTCATGCGGTGTCATTTATTTGTATTTGCCGTGGAGCCTAACCCTTGTTGAGAGGTCATTTATTATTATTACTATTATTATTATTATTATTACCATTAACATTAGGTTGCCAGATCATCCTGAAACACGTAGCTGCATTCAGCGTCTGCAACAGCGGTTTATCCACAGTTGTCACATGCCAGACCGACGATATGTAAATGCACCTCATTGCCTGAGTGGCCTGACGATGAAGTTGAAAGAAATCTGAGCTCACGCATGGGAACTAGGATCACCCATTTTCAGGGATATCCAAGCCACCGGAGTGATTGAAATTGTGTTTCACAACACTGCCCGACATTACTGGCATTCGCTGAAATCTTGCTGATTAATTGTTACCAGGCGAAACTGTCAGACATAGTGTTAACAGACGTTGTAGATATGGGGGGCAGATTTTATTGTCAAGCTTTTCACGTACACTTTAGGGAACAAAGCAGAATGTGGCAAACCATTTTGTCAAAGAATAGCATTATTACAGAAACCGTCAACCCTAATTGCACCTTTGGTGAGCAGTTGAAGTTCATGTTATTAAAATGTCTAGAAAAATACGATGCTTTTCAATGTTGCTTCTATAAAAGTTTTCCTTTCATAGGTTTTTGGAGTGTGCCGTATCAATTTAAAAAGTGGCTTCATGACATTTGTCATGGAGCACAAAAACACAAAAACTGAGCAAAAGGGTGAGCTGCCTTCAGATAAAACATTTTAAGCATCCGGTCAAATCTGTTTCTAGGGGGAAGCATAAACTCTATGGACTCTATCAGACACGCAGCTCAGTTCATTTATTGATTTATCCAAACAACACGGTCAGTATGTAATAGAAACACTTCATTTTGGGCTGGTCCGAATGGGTACTCTTATGTACCATTTTCGTCTTCACTATTGCACCAACTAGTCGTGTTAATCCACATATCACAGCAGGCAAACAACAAGGCCATGAAAATGCCGCCTCACCACACATGCGTGTCCGCCTAAAGCGACCACCTTGTTTGATGGGACGCTTTTGTTCAGTTCCTCAAATTCCGCTTATCGTCATTCTGGGATGAGTTCCAACACCTTCGGTTGAAATGGCTGCAGTAACTTTTCCCAGCGATATCATTTACACAATTCCTCTTCTTAAGCTCAACGCCAGAGTCACCATTAAGAGAGAACACCTCCCACTTCTTTGACAAGCGAAGGGATGCAAAATCACCTACAATATCGTACGGAGTAGCCACTGCCGACCAGCCACATCAAAATTCTCTGTACGCATAGTAAACGCCTTGATTCTGGAAAACAATGTAAGTAAAAAGATTATCTAAGGTCGAAGTAGCAATGTAAACATGAGACATGAAGTAATTTAGGAAAAAACCGATCGATTAGACTGTCTAAGGCTATGGAGTGGTTACTGCAAAGTATAGTTTTCCAAGCCGTGCGGTTTGAAACGAAACCGCCAGACCCAGAAAACAATTCACCTATCATTTACACAATCTGAGTAATCAACATTCTGTTCCATATCAGACACGCAGCTTTCGCTGTTTCAAACCCTCCTGTGACAAACGAAACAAAACAGTGTTGCTCAGTGGTGCTTCGTTTAGCACTTGCCTAATAACAGGCAATAAGAGTATAGTGTTTGAACTTCTTGTCTCAAAAGTGAACTGTTCGAACTTCTTTTAACAAAAAGGGATAGTCTCGTTTAAATTTATTTGTGCTTTATTCCTGGTTTTGTTCCGTTGTAAACTTGGCTCAGTGCAAGATGACTGTGATGACGGACGATGATGTAATCTATTAGGAATCCCGACGGCATAATAGGAATCACTCATTATTCTATCCTTGGTCTATCTTAAGCCATCGAAATTATTCGAACTGAAATTACCCTATTTGTCGAAAAAAGCTTCTAACCACTAAACCTCCGAAATTTACAGTGACTTCCCCGTTCTGTCAGCTTAGCCGCAGGAACGCCAATGACTGTGCACCTGCTGTCTAACAGGGTGATTACTGACGCGACAGTAGGAATGCTTGCTAGACGGTTCAGTGGGAACAATGTAATCGTACCATTGTCACATATCAAGCGAACGGATGGACCCATTCATCTAGATGCTGGTCGAACGTACTCAGTTCCAGCGGCATATCTCAAAGCGGAAGGCATGCATGCCGATAAAGTAGATTAGTAAGGCGCTGAAAATGCTACGAACATCCCAGTAGAATGACGCCCGTATGGATCAAGGGATGTTACGGACTGGATGGAAAGACTGCAACTCACAATGTGCCTAAAACTCGAATCCAACGTCTTCCGCATTCTTCTTCGACTATTGTTTTCTCAGCACTGGGGGCATTTTGTTTTACAAAACTGCTTGTCAAGTCGGCGTTTTCATGTTCACTGACCTACCGTATATCCTGACACTGCAAATCATCGCATGTCGGTAGACCGCCAAAATAGACTATTCTTTGTTCCATAAAGTGAGACTTAACAAACCGATCGAGCGCATACACAGTCACGGTGTTGTAAAAAAAATCTTGAAAGTATGACATCCTATCATAACTGAATCTTCCTGTATACTTCCTTAAGTAATAATAATAAGGAAATAATCATTTGGTGTATTTTCCATTTTATCAATATCCAAATACATTAGGTCTTGAAGACCACTCATTGAATATCAGCTTTCATGTCCCCTTTCTTCCGACTTCATTAACTTCAAAGCAAACTTGATATGTTCGTCAAGAGAAAGGCTAATGAAATCAGTTAGTATTATGCGTATGAGCTCCGCATTTATCCGTGGATCGCAATACCTCTATGGATCTGAGCTTGTAGCTGTTGTTCAAATGTGCTAATGCTTCGAAACCGAAGTCATTTAGAAACCTACTGTCCTAAAAAATCCAAATCTACATTTATTTTCCCATCAACCCATACTGAAGGTCCCCAGCTAGGGAATCCTTTTTCACTTATATTTGGTGCAGACGACATTCGTTATTATCTGTGTTCAACCTGAAATCCCATCTCAAATTAACCCAAAAGCTGATCAAAATGCCTGAGTATCTCATCAGAAGTTCATATTTGGCACTACTGTGTGCCTGTCTTACTTTCACGTCTAAAAGTCTTCGCTACATTGTCAAACCTTAACTTTAACAGTGAACCCCACGCACTTGCAGTAAACGCGAGGATATGTTCGGTACTAACTTTACCGTGGACTTTACTTACTAATTCAGACAACGTCAAAAAAGGACAAGACTGACGGGGGTTGACATGGGGTGTACTACAAAGGGATCAGAACTGCTGATGTACACATTCTTCGATGGTGCGTGCACAAGGCTCTCTGTACCGATATTAATACACCATACTGACGGACTGCATGGATATAGTGGCAAAAATGAAACGGATATTGTCATTCTGTGACCATGGTTGAGAGATGACAACCGAGGATTTGATCCGTACCTACTTTGAGTGGGCCATCCATCTATGCTAGGATCCTAGTGTTTTTGTCTCCTTATTGACATGACTCCCTGGTTGATCTAAATGCCGTAGTTTGATACTGCATCTCATCTGGTAAACCAACTGCACCAAAGTTCGGGACCGCTACAGAAGAGATGAAAGCACATTGCGAACCAACACTGTTGGCCATGAAAAAACGTCGACACCTCTTTCATGTTACAACATCACTGCATTTTTTTAAAGGTACATCGCTAAAATTATTGGAGTGAAGTTCACATACATCGAGTGCACCACATCCGCGTCCGACTCATGAAAACGATTTATCGATCACAAATTGAAAAAATGCTCAACGACGAGGCTTTTGAACGATTCACGGGCCTGTAATGTGCCCTAGCAAATTTTGGGCACAATCATTCTATAAAATGCTTTTGGAGTTCACCTGCTAACTGAAATACCGCACGTTCGAATCTTTCTAGAGAATCGTCAGATGCGTACTGCCGATGACTCCCAAAAGGATAGCTGCCGGTGCTTCCTGGCTTTTCAGCACAAACTGGCCTCGCTTGCAGGATGACCTCCTTGTTGAAGTTGTTTCCCTCCAAATGACACCACTTATGAAGAGAACCATTGAAGTTGTTTCTGCTCTTATGGGTTCAACTGCCTTACGCGTTCTCAAAGGCTGGCAGTTTTAATGATGAGTGTTCTCGTGATCTCCGTAGCGTAATGGCAACCACCCATTATCATCACACCTCCGTACCTACGTGGAGGTAGTTTGGTTCCCCCGATTTAGGTATCCAGTCGTACATGGTCTCACAATATATGACCATATGCGACAATCAGTTTCTCCCACATTAAGCAAGAAGCACCGGACATAATCCATGGAGTTTCAAGCGTCCGTCCGGTCAGAGCAGTTATTTCAACCGTCAACTAGAGATATAACCTGCTTGAAAAAGATTATGTACGCCGGGCGTCTGTTCTGTGCAGTCTAGTGTCAACATCCTGTAAATTTTTCTCTCCTGCGGTGTCATTCAAATGAAGTGGGGAGACAGTGCTTTCAACTCCGACTGTATATGATCCAGTCAATCAAGCATCGAATCAGGTTGGATCAATGTAACGGGACAATGGTCAGCACAGAACCGCCAAAGCCAACTTTGAGGGGGCTTAGATAGAAGATAACTGACTCCAAAATAAAACAATCCGAAATCGATGCCTAGTATACTAGGATATTGGCAGAACCACCAGTAAACTCAGTGTCAGCCACCCGTTCATGAGTGGTTCGTCGCGCCACTTGTCGACATACCGATTGAAGTTGCTTGTCAATGCCAAATGCTGATTATTTCCTATTCGCTGAGTCGAGTTGGAATAAATCCTGCTAGCGCTTGGCTTCCTCAATAGTTTCGCAGTACCAAGACAAAAGAACCGATTCACAACAGCCAAATCAGATGGTAGGTTGGATGTACTGTTGTTCGGGGAGTATAAACGCTTTATAGAATCCGCGAGCGCAAGCCCCAGGTTGAATTAGCGGTCCTCAAGCAGCTAGAACAATGCGTCATTCAGTGAACAGTAGATCAGTAAGAAACTGCTACCCCCCTACTCTAAATTGTGACGTTGTATTCTTCCAGTGTATTTGCGAATGGATTCTGATTACAACCCACCCACCTCTGAGTGGCATTTGTTTGGATTGATCATTGGTGGAAAAAAAACAACGTTAAGTGCAGAACATTTAATAACTCAACATTTCGATCACCGCGGGTAACATTAGTAAGGAGCAAAATAATCGGAATAACGAAAGACAGGAGATCATTCACGAGGATCGAAACGTTAAGTAATAAAAACTCTGCTCCTAACGTTGTTTTTTACCAATCATCAATTCATCTCCGTCCCTAGTATCACCATAAAAAATCTTACTGTTACTAGAAATATGCTGAAAAACCTACCAAAATAGGGCCCAAAAAGTTAACCACGCACTCTGTACAAAATTCTTTTATTTTCCATGCAGCTCCTTTAATTTTTCAGCCTGGTGATCGTTCACGTGCACTCCAACACCGTTCGATTCAAAGTACATCTTCAGTGGAATAAAAACGGGGGAAAATATCAGGAGGCAATCAAAAGCAATCGGAACTAAACTAGGGTAAACCTTGAGACACGGGAAATTCACTGAACTGGAAATTCATGCACATTCAAAATGGAAGGCGCCCAAGTTGCTCAAAACTCATAAAGAAAATAATGTTCCAAGGTCCAAGTCGCATCCAATTTGGAATAAAGCCCTTCCAGAGGGCCATGACGCCTTCGTATCTCACGGTCTGTTGAAAGTGGGAAAACAAATGAGCAAATGATAAAAACGTCCCATCATCACCGTAGTGAAGTCCGCTTGCGTAAACATCCACATCCACACACTTTGAGACGTTCCAGTAATTTCAAAACATAGCTCGATAATATTTCCAAGAATCCTAAATATAAATAATAAGGTATGTGCCTGCCGCATGAAAACCGAAGCGTTGCACAAGGTGACTTGTCGGTATACAAAACTACACCAGTGTCAAATCATATATCAAACTTCTCAACAAATATACGGCAATAATCAAATGACTAAAAAACAAACGAACTCGTTTCCAGCGCTCATCCATGCAAAATAGTACAACAGCATATGACACGATAATTGGCCAGAGAAAATACCTATAAATCGGATGATATTCAGACAAAAACGAAATCTTTTTCGTTTCCTAGCAGGTACGTTGAGAACTGAAGATACCATTCAAAGGTGAACCACCCTTTCTGGTTTTGCGTTCATTCAGAGTGGTTTCCACCATAGATTCAGTGCTAAAACACCCTAGAAAGACGCAGAATAACATGTCATACACCGTGGAGAAACAAGCACTACGATGTTTCAAGTGAGACACGAGTGCAGAAATAATCAGCCGCTGTTTAATCAAAGCCGTCGTAAGGCCACCGAAAACCGCATCAGCTTTATTTCCAGGTTGTTGTTGAACGAGTAAGGGATAGGTCGCCGACATTCAGTACCTTTTCACCAGGTGAACATCAATCAGGCGATCCGACCGACTCAACGCTATTCCAGACTAGTCAGACGCCGTCTGTTATAGGCAGCTGAGGTTGCTGCTATGCAGCTGCATAAAAGTGGACTCTGCACACACACACACACACACACACACACACACACACTGTTTGTCAAAGCCCCTGGTTTACGTTGGACAACTTTAAGCGGAACACGTGCCCCAGCGAGTTCACATGTCATCTGATGTGTATCTTCTCTTACTATTATCGTGTCATACGCCGTTGTACTGGTTTACCCACTCATGTCATTGATTTGTGCTGCGTTTATCCAGTTGGAGCGCTAACAGAGTTTGTTTGTTATCCGACCTTCAGGGGCCTTTGAAGGACACCAAATACATACAAATGTACCAGAAACAAAGGGTATCATTCGAGCAAAAAGCCTTAGCAGAAGACGATTCACCACCAGGGTGCCATCAACGAAACACAAGTCACATAGAGGAGAATCGAATTACAGTATAGGATGTGTCAATAATTTGGATTAGACTGTGCTTTAGAGGTAGAAATGGCATCCAACATAAACCGTTTCGAGTATCCGAAAGAATTCTAGGGGAAAGTCAAGCAAGCCTCATTGCGCTTGAAGACTATAAAAGCAAAGAGAACATTCCTCGAAGTTCCATTGCATCTCGAAACGTGCTGAATTTTGGAAACTTCGTGAACAACGAGGGAGCTGTTACGTTCAAATACGCTGAGTATTTGAACGTAATATACAACAAGTAATATAACAAGTATAACAAGTAATATAACAAGTAGCGTAAATTTCGTTGTAATTTTGTGACACTTCACAAAAATGCCGGAATGTCTCAAAATGAAAAGACTATGGAAAGCTTCGACCGCACTGAGGCCTGAGAAAAGACTGAGCGACAGCGAATGCTGCACTCAGAGCAGTTATGACTGGCAGTCCAAAACGGTCAGTACATCAAATTCCTCTCTAGTATAACCAAGACCACCAATGGGAAAACTCAAAGATTCTCATGCATGGAGGACGGATACTAGGACAAAGTTTATATCAAAAGTAGTCTAAAAAGAAATGGGTGGGATAGGGAATTGCAGTTTGCTACAAGGATATCAACGGATTTACGGAGGCTCAGATTCATAAGCGCTAGCTACGTCACAGGTAAAATTTACCTAAGAAAATCTTACAAAATGGGGAGGCAACATTCAACAAGAGTTGAGCAAAATCTTCCTATCTGAACTACCTCGGAGCTAGGATGCTCTAACAAAGAAGCTACATACTGAGCAGGGATTTCGACCTCCTAAGACAATTCTTCTCACCTAACGTCACATAATATGAATATTACTGGAATAAGCATATGACCCGGAATGAATCCAGTGCGGATGACGTAGAAGGCAGTGGCATAGATTGAGTATCACACTGTCGTTCCCTCAAAATGAGTCAGGGGTTAGCAGTTTTTTAGATGATGGTGTTTAATGCACAATCTTGTAAAATCACCGTAAATGTAGCTAAATGTGGATAAGTCAGCATCCTCCTAAACAGTAGAGTGATAATTACGAAGGTGATTTATCGTCCCGTTGGTCGTTGGTCATGAACGTCGTACATGTTGTACATGCTACAACTACTCGAAAGAACTGTTGCCAGAGGTAGAATGTTGACATGAAGTGTCTCGTGATCATATGGCAATGAAACCCTTCAATTTCCAACAGCTCGGTGTTCTAATGCTAATAAGGATGACTTATAGGTGTTTACGGGATTTGTAGAAATCACATCCATATCACTCTCGTTTAAACAGTCCCCCTTCTCCTCCTATCCATGAGTCCACATCAAAGGGGGGAAGCACAGAACTCGAGTTTCACTCTTATTACAGCTTATCAGTAGTGCAATCCTTGACCGTGAACTCCGAACAACTGACATGCGAGGCAAGCGTGCAAGGCGGTACCATCTTTAAACGCAAATACGACTACAAGGTTTACGTATCCTCAATATTCTGAGACACTGAGTCATCCGCGACTGATAACGCTAATGCTTGAGCTAGATCAGCCATGAATTGATTTCATGTGGTTTTGAAAAGTGGCCTTCCCTTGCATTACGCATCTTCCTCTTTTCAAGTGAGAGTTCACTAGTGTTCCTTGAGTTGGGTGCTACATCAAACGATGGCTTACAACGCATGCGTTCCTAATTTCCGGTCGTTTAAGCAAGAGCCGGGAGATTACTAGTGTAGTGTCCATCATATGAGTCATTCTTATATCACACCAGCGGTCGGAGCTGCGTTCATCTACAAATTTACTTTCGATGTCTCGTCATGGCTTGCTTTGGGTGAGCACAGTTCAGTTCATTTTGCCTCATGTGGCGAGCAAACTGAGGTTAAGATGGCAAACGAAATGTTAGTCTACCGTTAATTTGATTGCTTTGTTTCCATCGGAGTACAGGTGTCGAATCAACGCAAAAAAAATTACCAAAAAGAACAGAGAGCATCCCTCCCCTCAAATAGTTCTCCCCTAAAAAGAGTACTTTGTCCCCCTTCCGCGAACCCCACCACTGGAATGATGGGAAAAACACCGATGTCCTCTTAAAACACCCAGAAAATTGTGGCGATTTTGTTTCTACTAATCTCCAAAAACAAGGGCGAAATAATTTGGTTTTGACATGAGACTCAACTGAATCTAGCTGAATCTCTCGTTTATGATGGTCCACCTCAACTGAATGTGCTGCAACATGCGGCCTCGTGTTTCAGCTAGTACGATATTCGAGATATCGCAATACGTTGTTGTTTAGGCATAACACACCATCATAAACGAGAGATTCGGTTGGATCCAGTTGAGTCTCTTATCAAAACCAAATTCATGCGCAAATGAGAGTATTCGTCAAAATCTGTCCAATTTGGGTTCAAGTAAAACAAAAGGTTGTCGGGAACGTGAGGGCTCTGCCTACCTGATGCTCTCCAAGCAGGGCGAAACCGGTCGTGGATTTTCGAAGGGTATTCAGCAACCTCATGAGTAGTGTTGTGTCTAAAAAATGGCGAAACACTTTTTGGCATGACAACTGATTTCCGTCTAGGTGGGCCATGTTAGGTCTACTGGTCATCTCCGGCGCATATCCCTGATATTTCTAAATAAGCTTGACAAGTGGAATTTTTCGTACCAATGGGTGATCCCATGGCTTACGAGTAATACGGTGAATCATTAGGTGCAACGTGGAGGGTGAACTCAACTGTGGGTAGTCTGGTTTTCCTAGCCAAGTTACGAGCACTTCGAAGTATTGTGAACTTAATCGCTCAACGAATATTTAGTTGTGTGGCTGATAGTCCGGTTGAATAGTCCGGGTCCTTGAATGAGCGCGTCAGGAGAAATCATGTTCCCGCCTCTCAACGATCAAGTGAGGATCGTTTAGTTCAGTCGTAAAGGCGTCACAGAACAATGATCAGCACACGTAAAACCGGTAACTATTGCCAACTGATGGAGCCATACGATTTTTCACCTGCTGTCCCCTGAAGATACATTCATGAACCATGTATGTCTCAGCACGCTGAATAGTACTAGTAAACGTTAAGTGAGTTGTTCTACCACCGAATACCATACGACCGATACGCTTCAGACAATGACTCTTGTTTGCCATTTCCTTACCTTAAGCGAGAAACTGGAATATCCTGAGGTGCAAGGTCACTTAACCTTCCATTTGTTGATGCCAGGAGCGAGTCCACTCGTACAAAACACCTATCTCTAACGCTGTAAATCGCAACATCTCCAAGAACGCATTCCAGCATAAGAAGCACCGGACGAAGACTTCAAACGCTCAGATTCCACCACACGACATCCGAAGAATAACCATTTTTAGACTTCTGCGAAAGGCAGAATCAACACCAAATAGTGCGAGGCATTCAAAGCACAGCTAGTAGTGCACCAGAGCTGACTGCACCACTTAGTCCAAAGCGCGCCATTGCGTATAACATGCAAATCTACCCACCAACACAGCGCTGATGACTTTACCTCGTCGGGTGGTAAAACGTTTGCAACGGAATCACTCAGTTCGCCGAACATACCAATGGTCTCAGTGTTTTCCCGAGAAGTCGAAGCTGTAAATGATTGGAGTGTATCACAACAGAGTATGAAAAAACTGCAAATTCGATGTCAAGCATGAGTTGAGAGTTGTCACCCGGACGAACATCTGTTTGCGACGAAAGGAAGTTCAACTCGGAGGGACAAAAGGTATGGCACGAGCATCGATGGGAAAAGCACACTCGCAACTGAGAAACCTAAAAAATGCACTTTCCACACTATTGCCGAGTGCCTCTGCAAATAATGGACTAAATGAACCGATTATCTTACAGTAGAACTTCACAAAAACAACTGATTTCCCAAACCCGACGAGGGCCTGTCAAATCGTATTGATATTTTCGTTAAAACAGGTTTTTAAATTGAATTACCGCACTATGGTTTGTTCTCATTAGAACGAAAAGGAATTTTTTTTGCCCTAACCATCTAATGGATAATCCAACTGTTTGGGAAGACAGTTTGAATTTACAAGTGGGACTTCATCGACCTCTGCTGATAACGCGGTCGTGGGTTCGAATCTTCCCAATTATTTGTGATATGCGCACTGCTGATAATCCTCGGATTTTCATCGCAGGTTGGCTTCACTTGTGAAACTAACTTCCAACCGACACTTGTGAATAGCCAGCACTTACTTTAACTAAGCATCAGTTCCCAGGGGGGACCTAATGATTATCAGATGATGCGCTTGTAATTTGAATGAATTTTTCCCGGCTGCTGGGGCACGGATTGGGAGGAGCAATCCAAATTTTCCTAGCAAACACAGCAAGGCAGGTCAAACATGCTCCCTTGGTTAAAAAAATCCACGCTCAACCTCATCCGATTTACTCAAAAAGATGTATCAAATGTCTAGACTCACTCGAAAAAAGCAGTCAAATGCATTTTTATATATCTTCGGCTGCCCACTGAGGTTGGACTGAGCTACGCGACTAGCAATAGTCCGGCGCTGATTTAGTAGGCGTGTCTGTGGGGAGATAACAAGGGAATTGAGTCACTTAATCCAGAAAAACTAGATTACTACACGATCACATGGATCGTGCAAGGAAAAACTGAGTCAAATGAGAGCAAACTCACACGAATAACATCCACGGGGTTGCTGATTAGAGCGCCTAAAAGACCGGCCATGAAACTGGAACTGTAAATTAAATGGGAAAAAGATGGTGGTATAAGCAAAAATCAATGCGGATCAAAGAGAAGGTTGACTTGCATTATCGGTGATAGTATTGGCTCGAAGAACAGAAACAGAACGGATGAAAAAGGTCACGGTAGAGAATGGATCGCAGTAGGCGCCATCCGAAGCTGACGGCTAATAACTACGAAAACCAGTATGCAGTTTTCAACTGTGTACTATGAGAGGAAACGTATGCCGGTTTTCGTGCAAACCATAAATCTAGATTGTAAACATGTGAAAAGATTTTGACCACCTTCGAGCAGTAATCCAGTATAGTTTGTTTTGCACGACCCGAGGACAGCGTATTTGCGTTGGGTTGGTCAACAACACGGTAACCTATACACAAGAAAGCACGAAGACCATACGAGGTGCTAAACCAACCAGTGTCCATGGTAGGCAAACGGATGAGGCAACTTAGTTAGGAAAGCACACACAAGTAGTCACTCAACGTTACGCACACGAATTTGACTTGAACGCTTATGCGAGGATATGGGTCACCAATCGATTGTTTACTTCAATCGATCGCGCCACAGAAAACTTGCTGCTATTCTGTTACGCCAGATAATGTTTACTCTCGAACAACAGACCACTAAACAGGTTAAATCAGGTCCAGCATGCGCTTCAGCCGATTATTCTGACCCAGGCCACTATTAGGTATCTCGCTGTGCCCCTTAAATGCACTTTTCCATATAAGGCCATGCTGGTGCAAGGCGGAGTTGCAAAGTTAAACTAGGCTATCAAAATTCTTTGATCCTCCGAGAAACGACATGAAATGAGGCCGAATAAACAGAAAGTCTGCCTAGATCTCCTGTCGAGCAGAGCTGATGAGCAGGGAATTGTTCCACGCGATCACGGCTAATACATTTACGCAAGTTGTTGAAATAATGTCCCATAGATTGACGGTCAGTTTGTCGCAGTAACCAGTGCAGAAAGGATGGGGGAAAGAATACGATGGGCTTTTGGGCATGAGGTAACCAGACAGCTCGGTATACGAGAGTTCCGTGTGTTCGAAACCGTCGAACTGGGCTCATCAACAGCAGCTGTAAAAACCGCGTACCTGCCGTACAGTGGTTCTAGCTGCCACAGTTCCGTTCACCGATGATTCGAGGAGGCGGGGTAAGTAGCTGCGCATTGGAGGCGGTAGCTGATATAAATGACGCGTAAATACCGGGTTGTCAGTGGACTTTTAGTTGGGGAGATTGGAAGGGGAGTTTTGCATTGAAGGCAATAGCTTGGATGCACGAGCGCCACTGAGGGCGCGACTGCGGCATGTCTGACAGTGTCTCTAACCATTGACGTGTCCTGTCTCGGGGATCCCATTAAAGGAGACGGCAATGGCCAGCGCAACTGGGTTTGCTGGTAATGGTTTATTAACTCGCTACCAAGTCTTGTTTGACTTCCCCTGACTCGTTTACACCCTTCACGTGGTTGTGCGAAAAGAACCCTACGAGGAATTCGGCCGAATGGCGTAGGGAGCATGTGGCCAAGCCAGAGCAACCTATGGAGTATGATCATATCGTGGGCGAGTTATTTCTTCCGAATACCATTCGACGTACTTCAGCAGTACTGATCCGGCGTTCTCATCAGACTCGGCCAATGCTCCGAAGACATCGATGGTCAAACACTGAAATCCTTCTGACGTCCTCAGCGCGGAGTGGCCAGGTTTCTGACCCGTATAATAATATGCAGCGCAGCATTGTAAACTCGACTCTTGACGGATAAGCTGATGTCACGCCTACGCCACAGATGATGCAGGTGCACGAAAACTGCCCTAGACTTCCCAATTCGGATGGAAGTATCGTCTTTCGCGAGACCACACGGACTGATACAGCTGCCAAGGTAGACAAATTTGTCTACTACCTCAATCGGCTCATTCACAAGCATTAGGTTAGGGTTCGAGCCTACCCAGTCTTGCAGTAGCACTTTGCAGATGTGAAGCGCATGCCAAAAAGTGAGGCAGAATTATTTAGATTACTTAATATTGTTTGCACTACATTTGCGTCAGATCCAAGAACTATGTCGTATGCATACTCGATATCTGTGAGCGAACGCCCCAGGAGTATTTCGGCCCCACAGGCATTAGAGGCCGGTAGTGAGTTTTCCATAATCGTATCAATGACGAAGTTGAAGAGGAAAGGTGAAAGAGGACAGCCTTGCCTGATCCCACTTGATGTGGCGAACTCAAGCGAGAGTTTCCCGTAGACTTTCACACATCCGTGGGAGTTGGCATTCGAACTGGGATACAGTCACAATTTTTGATGAATCAGTGACCGGGAGAGAGCTGGGGCTGGAGATTTACATTCAAGATGTAAACAATTTAACTGGATCATTCAGAATCAAAAGGACCAAACTTAACAGCGGAGCCCACCAGAGTTTCTATAACTCCTGGCTCATTTTATATCGTTGCTCAAATGGCCCATGACTACAAGTATCTTGCTCAATCACTTGGTGGCTACTTTGTTTTCCACATAACAGCTCAGTTCCTAGCTGTAGTGCCGAAAAATGCATTTAGGTGGTATGACTAGAAGACGAAAAGTAACCTGGTTTGGAACCATCAACCCACCTTGGTATGCACCAAGGGCAGTAAAAAGTACGCATAAGTTGGCGTAACAAAAATGCAGTGGGCCTTCAGCGAAGTAGTCACCCAAGATGCATGGCCAGATAGTAGCTTGAATCCCTGGACGAACATTCAAACAACTTTCGTAAACACCACTCGCCAAAAAATGCACGTAGGCCACCGGAGTTGAGTTGCAGTCTTGAGCAAGATTTGAAACAAATTCTTGTGATATGTCTTCACTGACCTCTTCATTGACGGCTTGATTCGAAGCCGGTCAATGTGTACTTTCAAATCACGGACCTCGAGACACAAAGCGAGGCCAGCATACAGAATACAGCTGATCGTTTGAAATCAGACTGCTGTGCATTCGCAGTAGTTGCTAAAGTATATTGTTGTCGTTGCTGTACCTTTGAAAAGGTTGATAAAACATCCACGCTGTCACGTTGCCCCGTTTAGTTATCTGCCAAGTTACGTCTAACTGTTCTTCCAAGTTGTGTGCACCTTGACAATGCCAGACAGTGTGTTTATCCACCCAACGACCGGGCACACGATCGACAGCACTGCGCGTCCAACTGCCATTAGAGGTCTTTAGAAGTGCAATTAGGTGGCACCACAACAAAGCCTACAACCTCGCTAGGGACGATCGATTCGACAGTGCAATGCGCACGCCTTAGTATGCCATAAAGACCATAACTTAAAAGTGCACGGCGTCTGGCGTGTCGCAGCAGCACTTACAGAGGAGGTCGAGTAACACATTAACATGTTCCTTCACCCATCTCTAGGTATGCCCTAATGCATGTGCATTTTTGGTGAATAGTGTGAATGTGCGAAACACCTATGACCTTATTCACCAGATGCAATGTGTCAAGTGCTAGAGACGAGAGGGCTGACGGGAGAAGGATAGTGAGAGTGTGACAGACGGCTGTCAGACCATCACTGCGCGATCAACCGGTCACAAAATACACCCATCAGCACTCGAACTTCTTGCTTGATGCGTTCAGCTCCTGATTCTCCTAAGAATAGCGGGCACAGACCACAGAGCGGCCCAGCAATCAACGGTGAGCAAGGTTGATTGTATCAATAATATTGTAGTTGCCGGGTGAATTTAACCACATTCAGCTAATCCAGAATCATCAACTGTGACACCCTTTTATGGACGGGTGTTCATACAACATACGAGGACTTAAATACTGACAGGTTGCCAAAGCACACAAGAGTGATCAAAAAGTTGTTACTGGGTTTGTACGACCGACCTCTCTCCTGTGGGCACGCAGATGAACCTTGGTCAAGCTGTGATTGAGGAAGTGTTGACTGCTAATTCAAAAACCAACGTAGACGTTTCCTTAGTTGGTTGCAGCATATAGGATAACCCATTCTGTGGGGAAAAAGGCAAGCAGGTGAGCCTAGTATTGTTAGCTGCATTCGGATCAGGAGAGAGAGAGGATCGGCAGAGAAACGACAAAGAGCGAATCCATCATGTCAACATCTAGGGGATCTCAACACAATCGAGCAATGTCACATAGGATTTGAGAACCTGGTTGCATGAAGCAATCTGACAGTTAGACTGATTACAAACTTTTGCCCAGATCTAAGGTGCGCATTACTCGACAAGCAGATAAGCCCCGCCCTCCAGAGAACAAAGCAGGACTTCGACCAAGCCAACTGAATTTGGACAGAAGGGAGCAAGATAGCACAGTAGCACAGTAGCCTACAGAAACAAAGGATAATGAAGCCTACTGAGAGGTACCAAACCGGCCTACTAAATTATGACACGGCGAAAAATACTGCGAAATTTCGACAAAGAATGGATTAAATCCTAAGTGGTTGATTCTCGATGTATCCTGCGTACATCCCTATGAAAGAAAACGACAAAAATCAACATGTGGATCTAGATCATTAAAACCAGGATCAGGGCTGGTTCACCTACGATCGCAACAATGACAAACCGAAACAACCTCTCACAATATAGTTACAAGCAGGCGGAATAAACCAACTGGACTACGACTGAAACTTTGGGCACAGATGACCGCCAACGACTGACCAAACGTACACAAAATGGCAAGCTTTTGTATCGCCCATGAGATCCAACAGTATGAGCCACTTTTTGGCAAAATCATAGGCTGGCAATTCAACTCCACAAACCACGGCGGCCCGAAGCGCGGTCGGATTGACACCCTAAAATTAAACAAGCAAAAACCTCGAGTTATTGTACATGAGATATCAAGCACCAAGAAGATAAAATGAGAAAGGTGAAGTAGCTACCAACCCAGTTCACACGGACAAGGTGACTTCCGATCACTTTAATTCAGGTTGATCACAAGACTCACAACCCTAAAAGAGTGATCGATGTGTGAGCAATGACGGGGTAGTTCAACTGAAGAAGTTTCTCACGAAGACGTCAAACGCCATGCACACTCATCTACCGAGAATCACGTGGACAATGAAAAGCTTATTTTCCCGTCCACCGTGTTGCTTGCAATGAATTCAAAAAAGAACTTCTGAAAGAATGGTAAATGACTCTCATGGATGAAGAATATTTGCACCATGAAAGTTTGGGCAGGTTCAGAGCAAGTTTTTCTTGGCCTACTGCATCCATTAATTGCTCGTCAGTATACTTGCTGCTAGTTTTCTATACAGTTGCCTTACTAAAGTCTCCTGATGCTTAAAGTTACCTCCCTTTGCTGGAAAGACTCTTTCCACAGAGGCTCACGTCCCTGAGATTTTTTTATGGGAAACTCCAAAGGAGAAAAACTCTATCAGCGAAATTGTGTTTCGGCATATTGAAATTTCTTAATATTTTTGGTAGGTATTGATATAACTCAGTAAATCCGCGCTCTAACCACTGAACCATCTCGCCCCGGACAACGCTTTGGGCATGCAACACAGGCTGAAGATCACTCACGGCATTTAAATTCCACATCTGCCAAGATATCTTGGAGTTCCAGTCGGTACGTCGATAGTTTTTAATTAAGACAGTTGCTGCAGTGGAATGTCAGTATGAGGAAGGTGTACAGAACAGTAAACGATCACCGCCAAGAAATTCGCCGCAATCTTGCCGAACGATGGACTGAAGAAGCGTGAACCTTTGCAGCGCTCCGTTTGCTCAAAGACATTTGCTACCGAAGAGAATGTTGCCATAGCATGTTGCATGGATGCTCGTTAGTCTGTTCTCACATCCGAGGTTCGAACCCCACCATGACTTCCTGATTACCCCTGTTTTGGCCTTGGCAACCTGGTAGTATTTCTGCCCTCGTGTTCCTCAGAATTACGTGGCATCGATGTGTCGAATTGGTGCTACGCTTGAATACTTTTTTATCTGGAGGTTCAGCATTCTTTCGTAATGAAGGATACCTGTAATTTCTTCCAGTGGTGATCCATCTACAATGTAGTTTGATAGTGAGTTCAAGGACACAGGGCTCCAAGAAATAGACATGAAAGGAGACTGGATAAGGATATTTTTGGTCGGCATCGGCATCGCCAGTAGCAGCAGAACTGTCAACAATCCAATGATTACTGGCTTGTTCTTTGAGCAAGCTGATTTATCTAGAAACAATCCGGGCGTCAACATTAGTGGATGAGTGAGTTAATTCCGGTGAACAAGCGAACGAAATGTTCTTCTCTGGCAAAGCACTACCGGCGTTAGATGCCAGTGTTTCACTGATTTTCATCTTTCTGACCGATTTCAACCCTCCAAAGTAGAGTACGAGATGTGCGTAGCCGGTGACTCACCATCTGATATGCAATCGAAGTAAGCGAATCGTCGGCTTCCCAATTTTGTGTGAGACTATTTCACGAGAATGATCAAGTTTCTGGCTATGCTGCACGGTTCCTAATCTCCGTGTATTGCAAAGCAATCTTCTCCAAACTGGAAACTAATAGACATGTGTGAACAGCAAATAATGAGGACTAATGCCACCAAGTTCGGTGAACCGCTTCGTGTCAAAAAAGCACCTAAAACACCCAAATGCACAAAGCATAAGGCAGGGTATAATCCAGAGAGCTACAGCCTGCTTGCCTGATTACAGAGGAATAGTAAAACAGCCTGCAATTGAGCATACCTTATAGAGAGACCGTGCTCCTTCCTCTCGAATTGCTTTCACACCCAGCTTGATCAGAGAAGGCGGACCAGATGCATTGGCGGTGTGTGCTTGCATGCGAATCTGAAATGAAGGACAAGAGGAGCTGAAATGTCCAAACTGTTGTACAAAGAATCCTGGCTTGTCAACCAGAGCACACTAGTTCACTTCAAACAGCTCCTATATATTACTGTACGAACCACCAACTGAAAAGAGTACACAGTCCTCTAAGACCGCTGAAACGAAATAAAATCTTAACTCCGGCTTAGCTAACAACATACCGCTTGTTCCAGATAGCAACTTTTTCGATGCAATGGTGGTCTAGTACTGCTCAACATCCAAGGCAGCAAGTACCACCATGTGTTACTTTAGTAGCTAGAAGTCTCTGTAAGGACTGTCAGATAAAGTTTATCTCCGCGCGACGAAACCGAAGAGTAGAGTTGCGGTGAAACATAAATTCGCATCTTTCCAGATGTTGTTTCTAAGGTATGATTGCACTTGAGTCCTGTTATTAAACATCTGACCGGCACGTGTATCAACATTACACCAGACAAGATCCCTATAAGATACGTTCAGTGTAGAAGCCGGAGGAGTATGACTGACTACAGAGAGTCACATTTCGTTGTTACTCCACCTCACGCAGACCCGAAGTTAGAAAGAACGGTAGAGATACCTTTACTTGGGACGCTGGGTAGCAGATACACAGGTGTTGATACAGACAAAAGGATTGTAGCGAATAGCGGATGTGACGGTGGGAATCACGGGTAAGATTCGAAAACAAGTCCGTTTAGGTACAGCATAAATACGAACATACGACCAGTAATGTAGCAATTCGGAGGACTGTATGGGGAGAGTTATAACAGCCACTGTGGCGGTCTGTACGTGGCAAATGAAGTAATAAGTCAGTACATTGAACGGAAAAAACGGTATACAGAGAAAGTAGAGGACGGAAAAGTCCGTAAGGATCTACTAGGGGGAGCTATTGGGGGGGAAACAATTCTAATGTCACGACTGAACATAAACATACTGGACAGAAGGGTTACAAACAGGGCGTACCGCGCCGTAACACGTCACGGTTCCACGTGTGCGCCATATCCCGTACCGTCATGCCTATAGGGTGCGCGAATTACACTATAAAAAGACACGGGCCAACATGGAGTCAAATACACAGTAGAATGACTTTGGACAGGTCCTGGGCAGAACCACCTGGGAGAAGTGCTGAGTGGACCGACTTCGGTCACGACACTCGTGGCCAGATGGGTATCGGCCTGAAATCCGTCCTGACCAGCCACGTTCGATTCCAGGCAAGCCCAATTTTCCCCTACAGAGGAACCCCAGCCACAACGGCAATAAAAGTAAACAATAGTGAACAGACATACATGGAGCCGGTAGCTACGAGTTCGTGACGTAAAGCAAACAGCTAACTGCCCGCCATATAAATCACCAACAGAAATTCATACTGAATAGAATTTAGTACGTTAAATCAACAAGTCCACTAAAAGAAGACGAAAAACCATTTGGGAGACAGCAGGTCAATAGCGTTTCCAAATCCATTGAATAAAAGTGTAAGACTGAAGCGGGTTAAAGCACCACATAGAGTGCCGCTCCCAAGAAAATGTCCCCGAAAAGAGAGCGAAATTGTCCAGTTGAAACATAAGAGCGGTACTTTCAAGATTGTAGCATGCTCGCCCTGGTGGAAAGAGAATGGTTATTCGGGGAAATAGACAATAAGCAAGTGACTGGTCACGGGTGTCGTACACGGTAACCCGTACCGTTGAATGCATACAAAACATTAGGCATGTAGATGGAATTCTGCCCCATGAAATGATGGATATTGATCACCGCCAATCACGTCTGTGTATGTCTGTTCAACCTGCCTGCACTCCACGATATCATAATATGATAACGCAGTACATTTGAAATGGAGAGAAGGAGTACACCACATTTCTGTCCCTATTGACATACTCATTGATACTCTGGACATTATGCAGCGCAAACAAGTGTCATTTTATTCTCACATTCGACCTCGACCCAGCAATTATTATGGCTCAAAAGAGGGAAAGGCGGATTCCACCTACAATGAAAATGTTCCAGGTGATCGCAGTAGAAAACAAGAGACTATCAGTTGGCTCTACAGGTGGCAACGCTCACGCCAGTAAGTGCGCACCACTGTCGAAAGCAAGGAGCATGTGGTTCACTAGTAGAACACGGAGGCTTCCAGTGCCAGATGGGCCAGCATCGGAAATAACATTCGACAAAGCGATAAACGCTTCGCAGTTTTCATCTGCCCGATTGCCGAATCTCCCTTTCGCGAGAACTATTACCCAACTTAAGTATCACAAAAACCAACCGCTGAACTTTTAGTACAAAGAATGTTAGAGGCGTTTTCCATTCCAGAGTAACTGGCATAACGTAGTATTTAAAACAAAGGATTAAAATTACATTTGTTTATTTCTCGTATCCATATTCATCAGGGCTACTCAAATTCCGTAAATACACTGTAAGAGACTCGTGTACCTCAGAAGGGTGCACCTGCAAGAACGTAACTGTTGTCGATCGCGGTGACGCACACTCTCTGGAGGAACATCATACGTGTGTTGTTACTGCTGATGAAAATGTCACATAAATCTGTCCTGTGTAGTGAGCGGCATAGAATGCGCCATGCTAGTTATGCAAGCATATCAGCTCACCTCCAGCTACATTTCACAAACGATTGGGTCGGTACAGCTAATTCCCAAGAATGTCGATTTCGAATCTGGCAAGAGACATTCTTATAGAGCTGCAGGTACTCCCAAAACATCTATGTTGAATCAAACATGATGTTTTAACTCGTCATGCTTCCTGTAAGACTGCGGCCGTTGGTCACTGGTAAGGTAGCAGTTGCTGTTTCAGTACTAGTGTATCCCTCGCAAAGATCCAGGTTTTATGACAGTCAAGCCAGCCTCCGTTGGTAATAGTGTTCGAAGCCATGTGGATGTTCGCGCCGTTTAGCATTTGTTCTTAGTGCGCCTTACACTGGAGTTTGTTGTTGGCGCTTTAAACAAGTTGGTAAGATGTTATCTTTTATTTACGGAAAGATGTTATCCAATAAGTCATTCCTTCAATATGAACTGAATCGTGGTCAAAAGCCCCTCGGGATCAAAGGTTAAACCAACCTAGTCCAACTGAAAATGGAAAAATTGGGAGCCTCACCTTCAGCATGTCAGCCGGATTAGCAATAGCATTTGAAAGTCCACCACTGAACATGGCCAGAAATATGTTCACGAACAGAGATTCATCTGTAATTCGTATGATCAAAACAGAGAGTACCCAAGGGGTTTGCAACGAACATCCGCTTCATATTATTGTACAATCCAAATTTAATTGTTCCGTATATCATTTGACGGAGAACGGCAGCAGTCAGACTAAGCGAAATGGAACCAAAACTTAGCTGAACTCACCCTTGATAAAGACAGCGCACACCTTCAACCCGTCCCACCGTAATTACACAGTGCAACATTCCTCGGTATGGACCACCAACGAATTTCGCGGCCGATCCACTGATCATTTCTCCTTGAATCTGTAATCTAGTCTTCGAAGTGTCGATCGGAAAGGTACCTGGGTGATAGAAAACGGACAACTGTGCACAACATACAGGCCTCAGCGAAGATCGCAGCAGCGCCGCCATACACGAAGGGTCGCCATCCTGCAAGTTTCAGTGTCTCTGGCCTTACCATCAGAAGTTGGTATCTCAGAAAATTCCACTGATCGAGCTCCCATTAGCCGACCAATTACACGGGTAGACTGATCTTTGAACTCCGTCCAGGTGAGCAGGCTTTGTAACGTTGTTCACGGCGTCCAGAGGGTGATAAAATCAGAAAGCGATAGTAACCTTCAAAAGTCGAATAGATGAAATAGATAGAATGTCTTGCACAGACCATAAAATACAATAAAAGCTATTAGTTGCGCTGACAAATGTTCAGATAGTACTTCGACGCCTGGTGGTGTGCGAAAGCCCTTGTCAGGTAAGCCGAATTGAGACCAGTTTTAGAAGCAACTTCCTGCATGGATTCCCACCGCAGCAGTGGTTTTAGGAAAGTGTTGCTAACAGTGCTTTTCTGTGTACAGGATCGGGAACCATTTCTGTACCAAGGAGTCAGTAACCAATTTATGTTTTAGGTACAGTGCCCCCCACCCCAAAAGGAACCAACTGTGAGACATGAGCAAACTGGTCTCCTCTAGGAAGTGGCCTTATTCGGAGGGATCGGTCAAGTGACAGCTGAATGGTCCCTAGGTCAAATAATTAGGCTTTGAAGAAACCTGTTATCTGTTTATATTTAGCACTATTCTCTCGATTTTATCCCGTCTGCAATGTATAATCTTCGCATAGTAGGTAAAAGCACGACCTAAATACCTTTTTCCGGGAGATCTCAAAAATTGAAACCGGTACTTTGCGACCATAGTCGTGATCCTAAACTCGGTCTCCTGTTCCCTGGCATTCTCTGCTGTATTTTCGTTCAACCTGCCTAAACTTTCTCAGATTTAGGGTAAGGATCATTACGTGGAGAAAATTGTCCACGGTAGGTGATAAACATAAATTCCTTGTTGCACAAATGCTGGTATATTGGTCGAACGACACCACCTGCAGTGAAATATAATCCAACAAAAGAAAGATCGGCTCACATGCCGCAGTGGTATGCCGATGAACTACACAGTCGAGGTTCCAAACTACATGAAACTAGCCTGAGCTGTCAGTACCTTGGTATTTTTCACGTTCGGACTACCAGAATAATCTACTTGTATTTATTATAAACAAGGACTACTTGATAACCTGCCTGAAACTAGATTTACCAGCACACATCTAAGCACAGTTAAGCAGGGTTATATAGAACTTTTATGGAATGCATTACACTTGCGCGGTAACAACCAGCTTAAAGAGGTATGCCGAAAAGAGAGACAAGTCCCTCTATGTCCAAAGCTGTAGCACCAAGTGCGCGAACTGAAACGTACGTAATCCAGGAACGTGCCTTCTGGGAACAGAATGCCCTCATCAGTTCTCGATACCGTAACGCTTGAATCTCACAAACGACGTTGCCCTAACTGAGTAGTGTGCCGTGATACCTGCTCTAATAAGACGGATCCTTTCCATTTTGCTTCAAGGAACAGGGAAATCCTACTCCTCATAACGTAGTCATCTGGATTAGTCATCCGGCTGAATTGTCAGCCGCAAAACTGGGACTCCGTCGATCGTTTCAGCTCACAAAGCTTCGAAAAGCTCTTAGCGTCGACCAGAAAGACGGGACTAACCATTGTTTAGTCCATGCTCCACGGAATACCTCGGGATTTCCTATATTACTCGCAAACCAGTGTGGCATTTTTTTAAACAGTCCAGTTGTTAAGTATCAGGAACGTGCATCAGAAGTAATCAGTACGGCTATTATTTGTTTTTAAGCATCCCCGTGCACCACAGTTAAAGAGAAATCAATCACCAAAACAAACAACCTGCTGGCGAGGAAAATTTAGGTAGCTTAGGTCGTTTAGATGACTAATGCTATGGCCGCTGAGCTTAGCAACTTGGTTGCAACTAAATTACCAAGCTCAGCGACCAGAACACCAGCCATAACATATCTCCTGATTCCTGAAGATCGTTCTGGTTGGGGATATGTAGGGCTGAAACTGTGGAAATGCTATGGCACCATCCAATGATTATTGCTTTGCTCATCAGTTCCATGGTAAAGGGGTGTCGCCGAGAAGGCGGTCCCTTTTGGGGAGGCGAATTTGGTGGGCCATGGTATATAACGATACATCACACTGAGGGGACACAAGACCATATTGAGGTGCTTAGTACAAAATGACCAATGTGACAAACAGGTAGATAGTACACTATTCCAGACGGTAAAAAAAGTTAGAGAAAAAGACTCATCAAATAAAGAAATACGCAAATTCATGACTGCAAGGCAACGAGAACGTCCGTGAATTCGGTCATGTGCCGTATGCACCAACGTCGTCGATCACAATTGTACCCTGGCTACGAAGGCGAAATAACACTAACGGTTAACATCTCATTATTCCTCCAAATTTCCTATTCTCATGATGTAAAATCCAGTCTAGTCCATGTATCGCGAGTAGTGCAGACCTTGGTATTCGTTTCTATGGCACTCTTGAGACGTGACCTAGTTGCCAGAGCGACTGATAGGAATCGCTTGCTGGAGTTTCTTTTTCTTGCGTTGTACCTCCGTGCTGATTAAATAGCGCTAACACCAAACCCGCGGAATGCCTCATATACAGCAATGATCAAACGAAGAGAGCCGTTCCAAATCCTCCACATAAAGTGACCAGCTTCCACTAGCCTGACTGATGCACAGCGCGCCCGACATTTGAAGAACAGACTGGCCAGGCGCATTCGTCAAAAACTTCAGAAGTTGAAAAACAAGCCTCCAGCCTCATATCCACTATCCTCCGTAGAATATATTTGTCTCGATAGATAGTTAAGGTAGAATACGAACTGTAATTGTTCACCGGCAAAAATCAGCGATGACAGGGTGAGGGTGAGGTTTGTAAAAGTATTCCATATATGGGTGGTGAACATGGAGACAAAAAACTTGTCTGGGTAGATACTTAACTCGGGGACCGATTGTACCGTCCAAGGAGCATCTCCCAACAAGGCTACATTTCCCGCACAATCATGCCGAAGAACCTGAGACCAGGAAGAAGCTGTACTCCACCAGGAGTTGCCAGGGTCAACGTTTGTTTGAATATGCCACGGAGGACAACATTGAAGGGGAACAGAGATATCTGGCTTCGGTTGTTTTGGAAGTTAGTACTGCACATAAACGACCTGCGGTCAACACATAAGTCCAGCAAGCGTCCGCTGTTGTCGGTGTGTCTCGATTCCGACACAAGATGACCGCCTAATTGAGCCTCCGCATTCACTTCCCCGGCCGAGATTGCTCAATGGTTAAGACGCGAACTTAATGACCGCAAGGTCCATGATTCGAACCTAACCCCGGCATCTCGCCTGCTCTTGTCTAGGTTTGGACAATCTGGCAGTATATCAGACCCCGTGCTTCCTTCAGGCGATATGGCAACTATGCACAGAAAGGGCCTTACAGATGAATGACGACATCTCGGGCAACCAAAACAATATGAGCTCTTGACCTGCCGCAATAAGGCGCTCAAAGCGTCGTAACAACTGTCTTTGAAAGTATCAGAGTATGTTGTGGAGCAAGCAGATGTGATCAACGGGCAGCGATTATAGGCGCCTTCACGGGAAACTCTCACATACGTTGCCAAATGAGGCGACTATCAACGGCAATTAATCAAGCAAAGACCCTTCAGTCCGGTGGCTTAGAACAATGCACAACCCAGCAGAACCAGCAGCAGTGGCTTCTGAATCACCAGAGCAATGTAACCAGAAGTGAGTAGAAACCGACGATAAGATAAGTTCAAAATAGGCATTTGGGTCCTGAATTCTAGTTTGAAATAGCCTACATCAAAAGAAAACGGAACCAGTGTAGATACAAGCGCATTCTCTTATCCAGCTTGTTTCAGAGTGCGACCGTTAAAAGCTGTGAGATAAACTGAGCGTCAGGGTTTCAAGAATGATTTCGAAGTGTCTACGGCTGTAGCGGCCGGGTCATCCACAGATACTGCAGCTAAAGGCAATGGGTGGCGAACGGATTTGTCAGTTCTTGAGGATGAGTCTACCGCGATGTTCCTAGCAGTGGAGTGAGGGGGAGGAGAACGAATACGTGAAAGTGGAAGAAGGCAGGCGTCGGCAGTAGTCTGTTTTCACTTACGCGCCTTACTGTATGCATGTAAGACGACCCGGCTGAGGGCAATATGCGACGGCCGATGTGGCATGAGATTATGTGTAGGTATATAGTTTATGGTTGCACGCGGTCTGGGGTACTTCCAGAACTCCCAGGCCCACCCAAGAGAGCCTTTGGCCTAAAAGCCTGGTCGCAAAACACCGGTGGTTGGCTTAAGACCGTTAGAACAGCCTACATTTTAAGGAGCAGGTCGCCACACATGTTCCAACCCCCAACCTGGAGGACCAGGAGACTGTTATTCAGACCTGTACCCGCTAACCAACCTGGTGAGAGAGACCGGCAGTGTTACACGTATACTCCCCAGTATAGCTCAATGGGTTACAGAAGTGAACAAACCGTCACATCGCGATGGGGACCAGTCTTTTCTTGACGGTCTTCAGGGAGCCAACGAGTTCGTGTGTTCCTTCGATTATTGACAGATCAGGCAATCGTGTCACAGCTTCTGGTAGTTGTAACAGCGGTAGTACAATGGTTTATCTGGGACTCAAACTGTGCTGTCCATGTATCAACGTTGAATCACGAAGGTAACGTCCAGATGCAAGCAGAGATGGTGAACTTCGGAACTGTTCAATATTGGATAAAATAATCGATCTTCGTCTCCAAAGCCAATGACTGGCGAGATTCCTTCAATCATAGGCATAATCTGCACCCTACAAATGCGGCTTTAAAAATTTCAGATGATAAACGGTTATGGAAACATCAAAAATGCAGCGGTGGATTTTCCACTTGTGTAAAGGTGTGGCGGACGTTCTGGTATTGTCACATCTCGGTGGTCGAAATGTAAATGCACAATAATTATAAAAGGAATAACGTTCTTGTGTGGTTCAATTCAGTGGTCGGAGTGATTATGCACCCATGTATCTGTTTTACTGCGGCAGTTCTGACGGTGAAGACTCCCTCCATCGATATTTACGCCGACTGATTTTTCAGACATGAAGCAGTGACATCGTCATCTTTGCACATGATATGAATGCTTAAGTCGATCGCATGAGCCCTTTGAAATTAAATTTGGGTGATCGATCCAGAGACGATGCTCGCCGCACAGACAGCGAAGGGCAACTCCTCCAGTTGTCCACTGACCAATAATAACGAGCTTCCAACATAAACGCTCCCACCTAGCAACCACCTAGTGCAAATCAGCCATGGACCCAACCGGATCACGTGGCTACAAGACGCAGATGTATATCCATAAGTTTAGACTGCCGCTACTTCTGAGGCACAACTCTAACTCCGAGTGCGAAAACGTCTGTCAGTTCGCAAATCGCCAAGAACGCATCATCTTCGGAGAAACACCGTAGCTCAATAGTACCGAGCCGAACGACCTCAACTACTCTCTGCAATGAGTCAACGCAGTGCTCATAACGAAACATGGAAAAATGCGGAAGGGGCTATGCTGGCGGCGTTCAAAACTGTCTATCAGACTTCTCCGATACGATTAAGTGACCACATCAAGATCGCTAGTCCTGTCTGATGCTAGGAAATCCATAACAGCAGGTAGCGAGTTGAGTGAACACAAGGAAGCAAATGCGTAAAAAGCAAGCTGAGTTTCATCATGCAGGAGGATGCATCGATCATAAGTTCACCCTCTGCCAGCAACTAACATTTGTGGCTATTCTTGACATGAAGGCTACCTTTGAGGCTGTCAGTCGTCGGGTGTTATGACAGTGCTTGTGGTACAAAGGTGCTCCTAATAAATTCTTGGCCCTCTTGAAGCGCTCCATTCCCACTCTCGTGGGTGCCTGAAGGTCTACGGTAAACTCTCAACCGAGTCCACAACATGCAGCGGTGTCACGCAGTGCTGTCCTCTTCCCTTTGTTGACTTCAACTTGGCCATCGATATGACCATTGAAGGTTCACTCCGCCTCTAACAGCTGTGAGATAGAGGCGCCTCCAGGATGCCCGTCCACAGATGAGTACGCAGAAAACATAGCCCTACTTGGATCTAGCTTCAATGGATCGGAAGGGCCAAAGCGGCTTTGGCCAACCTACATCATCTGAGGGGGAGGGCTTGATACCGGCTTATTTATCAGGGGTCGCATTTACAATAGTGTGGTGCGCACTATGTTGTTATATGGACTAAATACCCGATCGCTGCGAGCTGACGACTTTAAGAAACATTGTGTTTTGCCATTGGTGTCTTCGGAGCATTGCCCGGGACCGTTGGAAAGATATAATTACTAAGTACGTCGAATGGCTTTCAGAGGGAAAATGACATATAGAAGATAGATAAGCTAACCATAAGACACTGGTTGTGCTGACTTCGTCAATTAATTCTCATTCAAGTCGATCGACTTCTTTGAAGAGCTCCTCCCGCACAACCACAAGGACGGTCGTCATCATCCACAGCATAACATCAGTATACAGACACTCCAATGTCAGGCGAGTCCCGTGTGACAGCAAGAGCAGCTTGTTGTCCTCTTTGCTGCAGAGTGCCAGCATTGAAAGCAGCCAGATGGGCCGAATGTCCGGGCTTGAAGACTGATTTCGAGGGGATTCAGAATGTCTGCGCCTGGTGACGCGCAGATGTTGAGACCAAGAAAGATGCAAGACGAACAGGGTCGTCAGATGGACCCACAAGGACAAGGATATCATGGGGGTGGAGGAAGAGGCATATGAAAGAGGGAGGCGTCAGTAGTAACCTGTTTTCGCATACCCGACCTGCTGTAGGGCCACTTGGCTAGTGACATCACGGGACGATTGATGTGGCATAAGAGTAGTGTTAGCTGTAGGAATCATGCTTGTACGTGGGCTACGATACTGCCACGGCACCAAAACACAGGAGCACGATTAGGGTCCTTGACTAAAGCACTTGGCTGAAAAGTCCGACCGTGCGGCAGCGGTGCTTGACAGAAAATGCCAGTACATCCTCTTTTTAAACAATTTGTCACACATGTTCTAACACCAAACCTGGGGGATCAGTAGATTCATGTTGGTCAAACCTTTGACCATTGGCAAACCTGGTATGGGGGACTTTGCGAGTGTCACACAGACGTCCCCCGTATATCTCAATGGGTCACGGAATAACACAAACCGTCACACCACGGTAAGTTCCAGTCTCCTAGTGACGGACACCCAACCGTTAAGCGATCGGTGAGGTATTTTATGTGGGGGATACCTTTTTAACCCGACCCTCGGAGGAGGAAAGTAGCATCGCTGCTTCCATAAACATGGACACGCTGGTCGCCTGAAGGAAACGCCTTACCGCCTTCGTACTCCGACCGTAGAAGACAGCACGACTTTGCCTCCAGGGTAATTAGACTTGAAGGAGTACAGAGACTCACCATTCTTCGACAAACTGCTCCCCGTTGGCCTTCCTAGCACGGTAGAACCCAGAGTTGCAGCCAGTGTAGCCCACAGCGAATCCCGACCACCACGATAGCTTTAATTCGGGGCGAGCTTCCGAGGGGGGCACGCCTTAGTGATCAAACATGTTAAGATCAGATCGGTCAACAGAGGAGGAAAGTAGCATCGCTGCTTCCATAAACATGGACACGCTGGTCGCCTGAAGGAAACGCCTTACCGCCTTCGTACTCCGACCGTAGAAGACAGCACGACTTTGCCTCCAGGGTAATTAGACTTGAAGGAGTACAGAGACTCACCATTCTTCGACAAACTGCTCCCCGTTGGCCTTCCTAGCACGGTAGAACCCAGAGTTGCAGCCAGTGTAGCCCACAGCGAATCCCGACCACCACGATAGCTTTAATTCGGGGCGAGCTTCCGAGGGGGGCACGCCTTAGTGATCAAACATGTTAAGATCAGATCGGTCAACAGAGGAGGAAAGTAGCATCGCTGCTTCCATAAACATGGACACGCTGGTCGCCTGAAGGAAACGCCTTACCGCCTTCGTACTCCGACCGTAGAAGACAGCACGACTTTGCCTCCAGGGTAATTAGACTTGAAGGAGTACAGAGACTCACCACTGCTCCCCGTTGGCCTTCCTAGCACGGTAGAACCCAGAGTTGCAGCCAGTGTAGCCCACAGCGAATCCCGACCACCACGATAGCTTTAATTCGGGGCGAGCTTCCGAGGGGGGCACGCCTTAGTGATCAAACATGTTAAGATCAGATCGGTCAACAGAGCCAAATAGGTTTCAGAATTTCAGGCATACTGAAATTGTGGATCATTTATACGCAGGACGTTGTTCTATCATTTGACAGGATGAGGTGTGCTGAACGTAACCTATACTAGGTCGGAACCCCGCTTCCCACTTTGGAGCCAATGCCTCACGTATCACCGTAAAGCGATCAGGTAACACCAAGTCTCATTAAAAATGTAGTCAACCTGATTCCTCTGTGATTACCGCGCGTTCACTGTGGGTCCTTTTTGAAATCCAAGATTATTACTGGAACCTGATTCTTTAAGACTGGAAAGATTTGTAAATCTTCCAATCGTAGCCTTCAACAGTGGCGCCAAAATATTCAAATTTTTCGTGCTGTTTCTGTCTATGACCATCTTACTGCGTTTGACACTACGTAGTGCAGTGCAGTACTGCAGTCTGTGCACCTGTCTTGCTATGTTTTTCGTGTGCTTCCTGGTGTCCACTTGGCAGCGTCCCTTCGCTGAAGGGCTATTTGTGCTCCCCAGTCTATCAGCCGACGAATGTTTGCACTGCTGCTCAAACCCAAGTTCTATCACCGTCCAACCTTACACGGACATTCTCTCAGCAGGATACTGATTTCCGCATAAACAGATGCATCTGTGTAAGTAACTGTTTTTTATGCTTAGCCCCTCATGTGGGAGACTCGTAAATCCTAGGCCATGGTCACCAGCCGTAGAAACCGTGCACTTGCTGTAAAGTGGTTACAAATGCCACGGGCCATGCAACAGAGAGCATCAGAAACAACAGTGTCGGCTCAGCTCACAAAACAATAGCAGGATTACCTAACGTGAAAGTTATCAAAGGCCCTCGCTTCATATCGAGTCACGACCTCCCTACTGAAAAGAGCAACACATGGGCAGACGATGCTAATCTGATGTGGGAGCAATTGGAGATCATACTAGGGTTTGTGGACAGGGTTAGCCTAACTCCAGCATTTAATAAAAGTCTGACATTGCAATTGCAACGATGCGTACTAATCGCTCGCCGGGCTGTTTGGGATCCTCGGAAATGGACCTCACTAACTATTGTAGACTGTTTCACTGCATATCTACTACTCATCGGCCCTGTACGCACAAGCCAAACTCAAGCAAATGATTGGCCGTACCGAGTCACGTGACCCATACCCGGACACAACTGCCCCAGACAGTTAAACAGCATGCGACTCATGCACAAGCCAGCATTCTGATTGGATAATTGTGCACAAGGCAGGAAGCGCGCGCATTTAAATTGCATCAGTGCACAAGCCAAGAGAAGAATGAGTTAAATGCTTAAGGTGCATAAATTAAGGAAAGATGGATTGTCAAAGAAAGCTAAAAATTGTCTGAAGCAATTTGGAGAATTTATTCCAGGAGATCTCCGTTTCTCCGTGTGAGATATGTATGATTTGACCTTCATAAGCTGGATACGTAAACATAACAATACAAAACATACCCACCTGCCTTAAAATGCCCTCCATGTGCCTCTCTTTCTTCGTACAACCTTTTTGTGACTACCCACCCCACTCCTTTTGATGAAAGTTTGGCAGGAATTCGGCATTTGTTTTCCGGAAATCTCGGTCCAAACTCAACTACCTATCCAGGACTTTTCTCTGTCGGAACTTTGAGTTGCTTTCATCTTAGTTAATCATATTTTTATTCTGTGTATGACTGTCAGCAAAAGCAGTAGTGTCCTGTGAAGAGACCTTCTAGCGGAAAAGTCGAAAAGAAGTCGGACGGCGGTCCCCGGATTCAATCCGCGAACACACCCGTCCAGGCGCCCAAGCTTATCCCACTACGCCATCGAGCCACTGGTAACCAGATTTGGAAACCTCTGGTAAGCGGGTAGTCGATTCATTCACAAGCCAAATTCAAGCAAATTATTGGCCCAAGCGCTATCGAGTGTCAATGACAAACGGACAGCGCCACGTGAAGGCCGGCACCTCAAGTGAGGCTGAGCTTTGACATTCTCATTTGCTATTGGGAAGACAATTTTAAAGCAGTCTCACAACGGATGGCACAAGGAATAACATTATTTATGAGACAAGTTCCATCACAATTCACAGATCGTTACACAGGATCGAGGCTTTCGATCAAGCTTCCCGGGTCGGGTTTGTCCTTGTTTCTCTGCGGCTTCCGTTCACCTTGGAAGCCCAAGCCGAAAAAATGTGTAGCACACTCTTTTAGTTCACACAGCTTGTTAGAAAGCTTACCAGAGCGATGTCTCGAAACGACCATCTAAAGCTGATTTAAACTGGGTTCCGCGTTCAGCGTGAACAACCGTCGGGGGGCTATTCCGCGCACCAACTACCCAAAATGGGAAAAACTGTTTTCTAGTGCGCGCTCTGAGCTAGAAAACCTAACCGTGTCCTCGCTGTGTATCGGTTGGGCCGGCGGTAAAAAATCTGTCGGCCAAACATTGTTCACACAATGCAGAGATATTATGTCCCCTCGAATGAGACGATAGCGTGTGGGAAGGATTTCAAGCAAACAAAGACGCGTTCCCTAGTCAACGTATTAGAGGCCAGCAGTCGTCTTTGTAGCCGCTCGGTGGACACGCTCAATGAGGTCTGCGTCCCTTTTGGGTCCTGGATAGAAAACCTGGTTGGCGTATTCAAAAGCGGTTTTATGTAGGCTCCGCAAAATCTTCCTAAGTCCTTGAGAGTAATATGGGGGGTGTGCACCGAATCATCCGAAAGTAAGCCTCAATCTACCGTAGTATTCCTCCTAGAATCCCATAAGACCTGAGTTTGTGGGGCGGCAGAACGGATGTTTTTTGAGAAGTCAAAAAATTTCGCGGCTGACTGAGGTCCTATATCTTTGGCTCCGGTTGAGCTATCTATAAATTCGTGCATGTTTGTCACGCAAGAGCGGTTGTGGAGGAATCCATGTCGCGCTGGTGATACGAAGTTGTTAAAACGGTCCGCTTCAGAATGCGTTTGGTCACCTTGTGCGGTAAGCTTATGGGGTTAGTAGACCTGTGGCTGCCGGGCGATAAGCCGTCACCAGGTTTGTAGACTGGCGGGACAGTTGCATCCTTTCAAGCCGACGGAAGCTTGTCTTCGCCAGGCGCCAGTTAGAAATTTTTTGCGATGATTCATTCAGGATCCTTGGATGGACCACATATGGCCCCAACACGCTGAGATGGTTTGTCTTATGCGAGAGTCGAACATCCTCCTCTGTAAAGATCAGGTTGGTTAGAGACTGTCGGCAGCTGTGCCTAGCCCGGGCTAGGTTCGATGAGCTCACTAGGACACAATACAGGCCCACACTGCGTTCTATGTAGGCTCCAGATTCCACTGTCGGGTCAGTCGTGCGTTCCCCATTTCCGTCCCGCAGAAAAAAGACAGTTGGTTTGTTTTTCTGCGGTGTCTCGCATACTTTACTGCTGAATTTTCTATTTTCCAGGCAAGGCTCAGTATCCTGGCCTGTCTTTCTGGGATCCATTGGCAGGATTTTGTTCGACAGTGCTCCCGCATCTTCAAAAGTGCTAAGTCGTTCTCCATGTCCCCTGTAGTTACGTTCTTATAGTTAGGACCTTATTTCCAAAATACCCCGACTACTTTTTGGTCAGTTCCGCTCGTTGGACTGTGTGCAGGTTTTTTTTGACGAGCACAGCATCAGCTTCTTTAATATTCTGGACTGTGATCCTGCATGCCTCCCTCACTGGAGCCAGTCTCACCTTAAGCCGGTCAAGGAATGAACACGTTCCTGAGAGGTCTGCGCGGCTATAATATCTCACCCGCGAGGCCGATCGTCGCAAACGACAGAGTCAGCTGGATTCAGTCGAGTCCCCTGTTAGAACAAAATTCGTGCACACATAAGCGTATTAGTCACACTACCGGATGGTTTTCTGGCCCGATTTAACCGGCCTTCTTTCCTTGGTTTGTGCTTATTGAGCATCCAGATCGTTCTTCGCCTCAGCTGTGGGCAAATGCAATTTCAACGCACCTGCTTTCCGGCTTGTGAGTAATTGGCCAGTCAGAATGCCTGCTCGTGAGCGAGTCGCGCACGGCATGTGCGTAATTTCAACTTCAGCCCGCGCACTCAGAATGAGTGCACTTGCGTAAATCGTTTGTACCACGTGCCGGGATGAAAGCAGTTTGGTTTCTGGCGGCCTTGGCCGGTCTGAGACGATTTCAAGGCCACCTCAGTATCCCATGTAGGCTGGTTAAGTTTACGGTAATTCAAGCTTCACTGGGTTCTCACGTGTTTCACACCTTCGCGGAAAACTGAAAAGCACACCTGTTGATCCATCAGGTGAATTGCACACGTTTGTCGTAGTAATAAAATGAGGCGCGATGTGCATTCTAACCGCTATTATGCCGGAGCCGGACAACTCGTGCTTGAGGATATTGTCAATTAAGCCTTCGCCGTCACCAAAATTTTTTCGGACCCACAGGACGCATTGCAGAATAAACATAATTTAACAAACCTAGTGTGGTTCTGTTTCTCCGGTCATCATTGTGGTTTCGTTATGGAATTTAGATCCGAATGGCCAGCATTCCAGCGGGGAACAAGCGTGTGGTGCGTTTGTCGACCTGGTATCAACAGAAGCCTCGGGAAGTAAATTCACAATATGTTGATAATATGTCCAAGGTGAACCAGTGTGTCCACGCATAATTGCGCTGAAACTCTACCAGGCGTGATCATCGACATGTTGACTACTGTCCGCAGATTTATCCGTTATGCCTACATTCAGATGCCCGATTTCGACTTCTTGTTGTATGCGTGTGATTCATCTCGACGGTCACTTTATTATGGTTATGTTCAACAAGGAGCATTCGCATGGTCTGCGCAAATCGGGGATCTGAGGTGTAATACAAACAGATTCAACATATAGTAATAATAATGTTTATTCCCAACTGGTGCGTGGCATATCATCAGGCATGATAATACTGCTACAGTCAGAATAGAATCATGACTGAAGGGTTTTGTGGGCAAGGGGGATCGCGCGGAAAAGGGACAGTGTCATAAACAGTGGGAGTTATCCGATGCAAACGTTAGAATTTGGAGATGGCGGGCCAAAACAAAACGAGGAAGGGTTAAACAAGAGGCATCTTGCCTGACACATGACAAGGAAACTGCAAATGGCGGAAAATGAGGAACCAGAACAATGGTTCTGGTGAAGCAGCAGAATTGCCGCTATCCGGTCGGTAAATCTGAACTAAAACCTTTACCACCACTTAGGCCTCGTGGCCTTGGGTTGTTTGGTCTATGGCCAGCGTCACAAAAAGCGTAAGTGGAGGGATTAGCAATACGAATAAATGGTAGTGGAAATCTCATATTCATGGTGTACATTGAAGCTGTAGAGGCTCACTGGTGTCGCTGATACAGTGGAGTAGGGTGTAAAAGTTCCTTCGAATAGTGAGTTGGCGACAACACGCAAGCCGGAGCGCTATCTGTACAGAAAATTATTGACTTTGTGGACAGCACAGACTAAAAGTCCACCGAAATGGTTAACTCCGAACGAAACGTTCAGCAGATTTGAATGAAAGCGTCCTGGAGGCGGCTGGGACTAGGTGAAGAGTTTGTTATTATTTGCAGTTAAATAAATTAGTGGGCGAGAAGTACGGTCAATAGTAGGAAGGGAGTAGTTGCGGGTTTGCCATCAAACTGAGTGCCATCATTGGCCTGACATACTTCGCTTTTTGGACAGCCCCGTAACGGATGCCATATTCAAGGTCATTGGGTACAGATGTGCAATTCTTTAAGCAGAGGGATTTTTTCGGGTTGGCCAAGGAAATCCGCAGAGGTAGGACGAAGCCGATGTAAGACCGCAGGTATTATTTTTTTCCGATTGGGGATCTCGGTGGCTGCAGATCACATGCCACGCGGAGTGGATAACAGCCAAACAGGGCGTCCAAACCAGGTATTGCCGAAGGTCGAAGCTTGAGAAGACGAGGGAATGGGATGAGATCAATGTTGTATGGGCAGCTGCCACCCGTGGCATGTTAGCCTCTGATTGTGATGGAGTTGGCCGCAGTGTGTTTCACTTCTTCATCCGCAGTGATATACAGGGCTGCCATTCCATCCAGGTTAAGCGTTTGTTTTGATGTATTTTACTGGTAAATATTCTGCCAACGACTGAGTATCCACACAGGCCACATGTGACTAGGCTCCAGGTGACAGTGTCCACCGCAGAAATCTTTTTTTTGTTTTTCACCTTTTATCAGGCTTCGGGGCCAAGGTTAATTGGCTTAAGGGGGAAATCACTCTGACGAACAGACGATGTTCTCCCGGCTTAAGCGAACGGTGCACTGTGGGGAAGTGAGTGAAACTGAGGCCTACGTCACCAGCGTTAGACGCCGGAATAGGCTATGCTAGTCTTGATCACGCGGTACGTTGAAAATCGGTTTTGCTTTTCTCTCGTGCAAATTCGTGAAAGAATTCTTTCGCTGTTCAATCTATTTACACATTTCACACGTATCACTTGTTGAAATTTTTCACTCTAACATAACCTTCGCGTGATAACCTCCGTCATTTTACACTCAGTTTTTGCGGTGCACCCAGTTTCAATCATGACCCAACTCAATACAGGCTGCTCTCTACAGCCATCGATGGACCACAACAGATGCGGGTTAAATGGGTGTCCATCGAATTTACGACGTAATATGCAATGCCACACCTGCAAGGCCTGGTGGCACCTTAAATGCACGGATTTACAAGACGACCAGGTAAGCCAACTAGCTAACCCTCCTGACCCGTTTGTCTTCGCCAGCTGTCTCCACCTTAGAGGTGCAATGCATTCCATAACTAAAAAGAGAGCCATCAAAAAGGAAACCAAGTCCCTACTGCTAAACTGGAAAGACCAGTTTGGATGTTCCGCTCTAATCGGAGTACTTGACGCAAAACTGGCGCTCCTTTCTAAAGCTCCAAAGGACTCAAACACGAAGAACACAGCGACCTGGACGAAAGTCGATGATGAACTTTCTTCCCTGAACGAGTACCTTTCGCTATCCATCCCGGGCCCGCTGGCTGCGAAGAAGGTCATCCAGCTCTCTGATGCGACTATAAAGATCGCCACGGCGTCTTTAGTGGAGAGGCGCATGAGGTCGAGCAGACTGATCATCTGAGGGTCGGTCTCCAAGAAAAATTACGCCAATGCAGCAGGTACAATGGCTCCTTGGTAGTGTGCTCACAAGCCCTGACCACAAATCGCTTCCGGTAGATTGGTTACGCCAGAAGGGAAGCAAGCAAACACTTGGGCTTTTAGTCACTCTTTCCTCCCCATATGCCGTACAGAAGATCTTGGAGCGGGCTGTCAGCATTCAAAAGAGCTACCCAACGATCAGGCGTATATCTGAGGATCGCCCTCTAGAGGCGCGAAAGCTGGGCCACTGCAGTTCTAGGGAGAGGTGCGAAACAGGCTTCCGCTTGGCGCCAGTTCAGCCGACCCCAAACTTCTGGCTAAACCGATTGTAGTTATAGCCCCTTGTGCTCCGAAAAGCACGCCGACGCAACCGGCCGCGACCCCGGAATGCAGTTTCTACTCAACCACTGCAGACTCCTTGACTACCCAACTCAGCGATCTTTGGGAGGAGATAAGCCTCGCGTGGACGAAGCGCCTAAAGTACGTAAAGCCATCATTGCTTATTTTCACAACAGAAGATAAAGGCGCATCAGTTAATCCCACACCCAAGTCACAACTTCTGAGCTGGACTGGGTCAAACGTGCGGATATAAGCCTACCGACAAATCAACCACAAGAGCTGAGCTCGACATAGAGAAATGCTGCGAGAACCCTACAACCACTAAGAATGTGAAACCGCCAATCTACAGCTCCACCCCGTCAAAAGTGGCGCCTTCTATTGTAAACACAGTCGACGCCCAGGATCGCGACATCCAAGGCCACGAATCTGACAACAGCGTACCGAAAATCCTTCGTGCACCCAGTTGGCCACGCTGATTGCGGGCGACTTGAGAGTGTACACAAACACGAAAGAAAAGCGACTGCAGTCAAACAAACCACATAAACTTCGCCAAACCAGAAAGCTGCTTGCTAGCTTCAAGGTGCAGCCCTCTGCGGAAACGAGCCTCATGGGAGCACCACCAGAAGGAATACTTCTTGGTGCTGCCACCCAACGCTCAGGCCTTCACAGAGACACCTTATTGGTCAAACCGCGCCAACATGCCCAAGAAACCAAACAGACACATGTTTGCCCCAAATCCTTGAACAACAGCAAATCTAATCTTCCAAAAGTAGGTATTGAAAGATCTACAGGTAGCAATGGTCGACATTTTAGCCCACGGGAGAAAAATTACTTCCTTAAAGGTAAGAGGCCCGCGCAAACCGGGCTCCCAAGGGGCCAAAAAACCCTGCAAATGAAAATCAGCTCTGGGAACCACCAAGACACGAAGCGGACAAGTATGCAGAAGATGCACCTTTGGAGCCTTGGACTCAAACCTGACGTTCAGCTATTAAATCCGCCAACCTCTGGTTACACACCTCTCAGCTCCTCACCTTCGGAGGCAGCAGAGACAGTGTTGAAATGCTTGTCCACAAACTGCCTCAGCCTTTTCAGCGATACTAAACAGCCAGTTTGCCTTGAACAGTCGTCCATAATCGCACTCACAGAGACCTGGCTCACACCAGATGTCTCTAACACAGAGATCTCGATAGACGGGCTACTCCGTTTTTCAAGCTGACTCAAAACAAGGGAGGGCTGGTGGGTGCTTTATAGTTACATGCAGCCTTGCCCATCCCGATTGCCCTCCCTGATACAACTCCTGTAACTTTCTTCGATTCACTGTGTTTTCGTCCCGCTTCGCGGGTCCGATTCTCTCCTTCTCGGTGTGGTTTACCGTTGCGCCTCGAGTCCTCCTCATACAAATCCTTGAGCAACCCTCTTCTTGCTATCACTTCGCCCATCTCTTGCTGGTAGGTGATTTCAACGCTCCAAAAGCCTCCTGGATGGAGCTCCAGCGCGTCGGATCAGGTGGGCGTTTTGCAGCGGCACTGACCAAAGTCGTTCAACAGAGCGCTTGGACTCAACATGTCGT